>CM066221.1:18182460-18687760 GCA_033675125.1 Athetis lepigone | reverse complement strand
CCGATTTGCAACTGATGAAGCTACTGAAAGTAACAGAAACTTTCAGTAGCGCCATCAGGATGGAATTTGGTGTGGACAAATGTGCAGTCATGCAAGTAAAGCGAGGGGAGATTGTGGAATCCGATGGGACTCAACTCTCGGATTCCATACACCTTAGGTCCCTCTCCACAACCGAAACTTACAAATATTTGGGTATGTCGGAAGCGTTAGGCATCAATGCTGCCGACATGAAACAGGCGTTGAGGGAGCGCTTCTTTGGCCGCCTGAATAGAGTACTAAATAGTGTTTTATCAGGCGGAAATAAGGTGCGCGCCTTCAACGGTTGGGTCATGCCGGTTTTGATGTACTCTTTCGGCATAATCAAATGGACTCAGACTGAACTAGACGCCTTGGATAGGAGGGTCCGCGGTCTACTGACTGCAAACCGGATGCATCACCCACGGTCGTCGGTGATGAGGCTGTATATCCCACGGAAGTGTGGTGGTCGAGGTTTCTTAAACGCTAAGACCCTGCACAACCGTGAGATATGCAGTCTTAGGGAGTATTTCCTATCGGCCACCGTGGGGATGCATCGGGATGTAGTTTCGGTGGACAAGGGCCTCACCCCGCTCTCTTTAGCGAGCGAGAACTGGCGCAAACCTGTGGTACTGGACACTAACGACCGCAGGACTGTATGGCAGAGCAAAGAGCTTCACGGACGCTTTTATCGGGTCCTACATGGGCCCGATGTAGATTTCCTGGCGTCCGTATCCTGGCTGCGTTTCGGTGACCTCTTTGGGGAAACCGAAGGTTTTGTCTGTGCGATAATGGACGAAGTTATGATGACGAACAACTACCGGAAATACATTGTGAAGGACGGCACGGTTGACATATGTCGGGCATGCCACCGTCCCGGGGAATCAATCCGTCACATTATTTCTGGGTGTTCTAGTCTGGCTAACGGAGACTATTTGCACAGACACAACCTTGTAGCCAGGATTATTCATCAACAGCTTGCTCTGAAATACAGTCTTGTGGAATCGGAAGTACCGTACTACAGGTATGTGCGCGACCCAGTTCTTGAGAATAGCCATATCACATTATACTGGGATCGATCTATTATCACAGACAGGACTATTGTTGCCAATAAGCCTGACATTGTGGTAATAGATCGATTAGAGCGTCGGGCAATGATTGTTGATTTTATGTATTTTACATTGATTCATAAGAAAATAGATAGTTAGAGTTTTTGATCATTTTATTAGAATGACAGTAAGTCAGTATGACATACATTTAAAAGTAAAGAAAACAGATAGGTCTTTGCATACGCAAGGTTGTATATGTAACACACCTCCGTCACAAATCGGCAAGCGCCGTATTTTTATTTTAACTGAATGCCTCTGTGGCTTAGCACGCACTTCGCAGGATCTGATCTATATGTCTCTTGCAAACCACTCCTGAATCTGTCTGTATCTCATAATGGAGACGTCCTAATATTTTGACGACGGTTCCAAACTCCCATTTTATGTTGTCGTTGGTGTAACTTCTTACTTGAACTCTCTGGCCCACCGTGAATGTTCGGGCAGGAATCACCTCATCAGTGAGTGTTCGAGTTTCCTCCGTTGTCCTTGCCTTGAAATGAACACTAAGCGTGTTTCTAATCTGTCTGCCAAACATTCGCTCATAAGGACTTTTATTTGTACTGCAGCTCGGCGTTCTCCGTAATCGCTCCTTGATGCCTAGCAGTTTATCGTGTAGGGAACCGGTCTCGGCGCTGATGCTATGTATAGCTTTTTTAATAGTTTGTACGTAACGCTCTGCTTGTCCGTTCGTAGCAGGGTGATATGGAGCTGAAGTTTTGTGAATGATCCCGCTCTCTTTGAGGTACGATTCAAATTCATTTGATACAAATTGACGACCGTTGTCAGAAACCAATGTAACTGGAAATCCAAAGGTCACAAAAAGTTCTTTAAGTTGACGTATGCACCATGAGCTTGTTGTTGTTTTTGTTTCTATGATTTCTACCCATTTTGTAAAGGCGTCCACTATTATAAACAGAAAATAACCCTGGATCGGCCCAGCAAAATCGACGTGGATCCGTTGCCAAGGTTCTGATGGTAAATCCCAATGATGTAGAATCGTGCGTGGTGGTTCATTTTGATTTAATCGACATTCTCTGCAGCCCTTAACTATGTCTTCTATATCTTTATCCATATTTTTCCAATAAACATACCCTCTTGCTAGTAATTTCATTTTTACTATACCCAAATGCCCTGTGTGTAATTCTTCTAATACGTGTTGTCTTAAGACTGCTGGTATCATTACTCGAGTTCCTTTTAGTATACATCCGTCTTGAATGGTCAATTCGTTGTCGTTGTAGCCGTATTTTCTTACTGAAGTACCCATGTTCAACGCTTCTATTATCTGACGGTATTCATCATCGCATTGAGTCTTTTCTGCAATTTTTACACGGTTGATGTTAATTGTGTTCATCTGGTTTATTTGAAATGCGCAATGTACGTCTATCTTATTATTAGCTACTACTTCTACCGGAAATCTTGATAAATAATCTGCGTTGCTGTGGTCATTTGATGTTCTGTATTCAATGGTATAGTCAAAACCAGAAAGAAAGTGCGCATAATGGAAGAGCCTCATTGTACTCATCGCCGGTAAGGTTTTATGTGGGTCGAAGATAGTAGTGAGTGGTTTGTGATCTGTAATAAGAATGAATTTTCTTCCGTAGCAATAGTGAAAGAATTTCTTTAATCCCCAGAACAGAGACGTCGCTTCCTTGTCAATCTGGCTGTATTTTTGTTCACTATTTGTTAATGAACGTGATGCAAAGGCAATAGGTCGATCTGATCCGTCCGCTAGTCGATGCGATAGGACTGCTCCAAGTCCAAGAGGTGAAGCATCTGTAGCGAGAACTAAAGGCTTCTTGTGGTCAAAATGCATTAAAACTCTCTCACTTAGAATTTCCTGTTTGATTTTATTGAAACTTTCATTACATTTGGATGTCCATTCGTATTTTATGTCTTTCTTGAGTAGGTTGTTTAGGGGACTACATATTGAAGCTAAAGGGGAATGCCAAGAAAATGCCTGGAATGGACAGTAATTACCAGTAGCGGTAAATTCTATTTAGAATAAAATATAACTCGTTAATTTATTTTCCAGTTTGTTTAACTAGGGGTATATATAAAATGCTTATTTCTGTATTTAATTTGATTTCCGTCTTAGCACAGTTTTTCAATGACATGCATTCATTTACATTTTTAGCCTGTGTTCTTATAAACAATCCTCAGAGATCCGTAAAAAGCTTTTTTTAAACAGTAATAATTACATCTTTTGTTATATCTCATAATCTAAGTAATTAAATATGCTTATCAATATACCTGAATCAAATTATTTTTTAAAACTACGGCAGAGAAAGTAACCTAGGCAGTATGAAACATGTCCGTTGCCTTGGCAGTTTGACAATATCTTGTGATTTGACATTTAATTTTTTCATCACATATTTAATTCGATGTTTTGATTGTGTTACGTTACGTGTGTATTTTATGATATTTGACGACAACTTAGGCCATATGTTAAGGATTTTGATATGCCATCTGTGCTTGGTACCTAATTACGAACAATAACTTAAATAGGACCTGCTTAACACGACGACTTGGCTTGGCTTGAGACATAACCTCTCTAAGCAAAAACATTTCAAACTAGGTTCTCCTTAGTTTTAGATAATTATTGAAATTGTCTTTGGGTTTTCTTTGATTTGAAGTACAATTTGGCGTAGATTTCATTGTTGTCTATTTCAGGCATTTTCTTGTATGGGCGATGGGCATTCCCCTTTGGTATAAACTTATTATAGTAGTTTGCCATACCTAAAAATGTTCGCAATTCGTTGACGTTGTTGGGTCGTTTAGTGTCCAAAATAGCTTTTACTTTAGTTTGATTTTTGTGTAGGCCATTTTTATCGATGGTATGGCCTAAGTACTCAATACTCTCTTGCATAAACCGGCATTTATCCTTATTAAGTTTCAAGTTATTTTCTTGCAATTTCTGTAAAACTAGGCGTAACCTTGTAAGAAGTTGTTCTTCTGAATGTCCCTGAATTATTATATCGTCGAAAAAGCACTTTACTCCGTCTATTCCTTGAAGTAATCTATCCATGAATTTTTGCCATAAGTTCGGAGCAACCTTGACACCGAACATAAGTCTGTTAACTTTAAATGAACCATTGTGTGTGCTTAATGTTTGCATCATAGCGCTCTCCTCATCCATCATCATGTTTAGGTAAGCTTGACTGATATCGAGGGTACAAAATATTTGACCTCCGTTCATCTCTACTAGAATGTCCTCTATGATTGGAATGGGGTATTGTTCATCCCTTATTACTTTATTTAGAGTGACTTTATAGTCCGCGCATAAGCGTATGCTGCCATTTGGCTTGACAATAGGGACCACGGGTGTACCCCACTCAGAGGCATCAACTTTTGTAATTACCCCTTGTTCACATAGTCGCAATATTTCATCGTCAACTTTATTTTTAAGTGCATATGGTATACGTCTAGGCTTTACAAAGATTGGTGTTGCCTCTTCTTTTAGTGTCAAATGGGCCTTGTAATTAGGTATACACCCTAGAGAACCATCAAATACTTTCGAGTATTCAGAAAGAATAATATCCAATGTAGGATGTACTCTTGCAGAAATAAAATTAATATTTGCCAAGTCCAAGTTGATTGCTCGTATCCATGTTCTACCGAAGATTGCGTCAACGTCTTGTTCAATAATGTATAATTTTTCCTTAAACATTTGGTTTTTGTATTTGCACGTAACGTAGGCAACTCCGAGTGGTGAAAAGATTTCTCCTGTATATGTTCTCATTGTAATGTTTGTTTTGTAAATTTTGTATCCTGTGTTCAATATTTTGAAATCCTTGAATGAGATAGTTGACAAAGCAGCCCCTGTATCAACTTCCATTTTTAGTTTCGAATCTTTGATTTGTACATTTATCATAAATTTGTCTGTTTTGTTAGATCGAATTAGATTCATATTCCAAGGTGTAGAGTCATCGACTTCATCTGAAGAGTCACCATCATCATGTGACCCCTCATGTTCAGGCTGTAGTTGATTGGTTTCCTGTGTTGATCGTAAACAAACGCGTGCTAGATGACCCACTCGTTTGCACTTGTAGCAGGTATCCTTGATGCTTCTGCATTTATGTGATTGATGCTCCTGACTTCCACAGCGAAAGCATTTTCCTTTTAAATCTTTGGCCGTTAAATGTTTTCGTACTTGAGTTTCACTGTTGTGTTTTGGGTTAGTTTTAATAATTTTCATTTGTAGGTCTTGATTTGATGAATGTGCTGGTGATATATATCTACTGTCAGATTTTGCTAATTCAATGGCAACTGCTTTATTTAGTAATTCAGAGAAATCTGTCTCCGCTGTTTCCTGTAATATTTTGGTTCGAATTTCGGTGTCTTTTAATCCTCTTATAAATTGTAAAGTAAGGAAGTTGTCGCAGACGGACTTTTTACAGTTATTACAAGTGAACTCACAATCTTGTGCTAAATGTTTCAAGACAGAAGAATAAGACATCACCGTCTCGTCTGAGCCTTGAAGTCGAGAAATAAATTTATGTTGTCGAGCCCAAATACTCGGCTTTGGATCTATATAATGTTGCAATATTTGAACCAAGCTGTTGAATTCTAGTTCAATAGGATTGTTTGGAGCACACAAGTCGTAGGTTTTCTGATGTAGATCTGGTGGCAACAAACTAAGCAGCGTCATAGTCTCGGTTTGTGGATTGTTGCAATTATTTAGTTTCATATACGTTTTTAATCTTTGTACAAAGTTATTGAAAGTTTCTCGTTCTTGTAGTGGTTGAAAGTTAATTCTTGGTACAGCTATTGATGTATTTTCAGTGCTCAAAGAATGTTGTGATGCTGTGACGTACGCCGACGGTGCGATTTGTGTTGTGGGGCGTAAGGCAAGCAACTTTAGCTTTAATTGTATTATAAATTCTTCTGTCGTGTGTCGTTGCTCTATTTCAGCTTCTAAGTTTGCCTCATCTGTGTGTAATTCAATGTTGTTTTGTATATTTTCAAATTTTTGTTCGTAATTTGTTATACTTGACAGCCGTGTACTTACTTCGAATTCTGAAATGTTGGATAGTTGAGATAGTGTACGTTCAATTCTTGTAAGTTGGCCTCGCAGTGTTGCGCGAAGGCGAGTAAATCGCGCCAGTTCTTCCGACATCCTCGTCGCCACTTTTATGTATTTTACATTGATTCATAAGAAAATAGATAGTTAGAGTTTTTGATCATTTTATTAGAATGACAGTAAGTCAGTATGACATACATTTAAAAGTAAAGAAAACAGATAGGTCTTTGCATACGCAAGGTTGTATATGTAACAGTTGACATAGCCGTTCCGCATGACGAGAACCTCGTGAAAGCCGAGAAGGATAAGCAGTCCAAATACCTTGACTTGGCTCGCGAGGTTGTCGACATGTGGGACGTAGATTCAGCAGTCATTGTGCCGATAGTCGTGACGGCCAATGGCGTGATAGCAAAGAGCCTCGATCAACACCTAAGGAGGCTCTCGCTAGGCAGCTGGATCAAGGGCCTGATACAGAAGGCGGTACTCCTGGGCACGGCGCGCATTGTCCGGCGATTCCTCTCTCTGGAGCCCTGACCATCGGTAGCTTGGACCCTGTTCCCGATGCAGGTGGGCTACTATTTTTTATATTTTTAAATGTTTTTATTATTTTATAACAATATTTAAAAATGTAATTTATAAGTGTTTAAATATAATAAATGGAATAACAATAACAATAACAATAACAATAACAATAACAATAACAATAACAATAACAATAACAATAACAATAACAATAACAATAACAATAACAATAACAATAACAATAACAATAACAATAACAATAACAATAACAATAACAATAACAATAACAATAACAATAACAATAACAATAACAATAACAATAACAATAACAATAACAATAACAATAACAATAACAATAACAATAACAATAACAATAACAATAACAATAACAATAACAATAACAATAACAATAACAATAACAATAACAATAACAATAACAATAACAATAACAATAACAATAACAATAACAATAACAATAACAATAACAATAACAATAACAATAACAATAACAATAACAATAACAATAACAATAACAATAACAATAACAATAACAATAACAATAACAATCGGCATTAAAACTATTATTAACAAAAAATATTAACAAAAACAAACCTAACCTAACCTCACCAAACTAAACTAAACCTAACAAAACCAAACCAAACCTAACCTAACCTAACCAAACATTAACAAAAAATATCAATAAATCATAAACAATAGAAAATTTAAAATTAAACAATTAATTTAATATCAATTGCCACAACCGCGCTTACATGACATTTTCCTTTTCATGAAATTCATTATTATATGCCCTCGAACTCACGAATTCTATCTTTGTCGTCTTGAATTGAAGCTGGGCTGTTTGCGTAAAAGTTCACATACGTGGCTTTAATAGAAGAATTTGCAAGGTGCTTATCACAAGGTCGCGGTGGCCAATTGTGATTACCTGTCCGATAGATAACATAATCGGTAGATTCACAAACCAGCTCTACAAACTTTTCACCATTATTTAGTGAATTTCGATAATTTCTATGCATAGTTAAAACGTGCAAAAAAAATTTTTTGACGTGACAACGTCTTAAATTAGGTTGCGGCTGGGAGTCACTTATGAAAAAGTGTAACGCTCGGTAACGTTACGATGAGTCACCGAACGAGAGAGAGGCCCGCCGAATGCCTTGCGTCTCTCTCCCACTCAACTATGATCGGTAAAAGACGTTGTCACGTAAAATCTTCGCCCGTAAAACCGACTTTACAGGCAACCATTTTGTTTTTTTTTTTAAAAACTATTAAAATTAAAATTAACAATAACAATAACAATAACAATAACAATAACAATAACAATAACAATAACAATAACAATAACAATAACAATAACAATAACAATAACAATAACAATAACAATAACAATAACAATAACAATAACAATAACAATAACAATAACAATAACAATAACAATAACAATAACAATAACAATAACAATAACAATAACAATAACCATAACAATAACAATAACAATAACAATAACCATAACAATAACAATAACAATAACAATAACAATAACAATAACAATAACAATAACAATAACAATAACAATAACAATAACAATAACAATAACAATAACAATAACAATAACAATAACAATAACAATAACAATAACAATAACAATAACAATAACAATAACAATAACAATAACAATAACAATAACAATAACAATAACAATAACAATAACAATAACAATAACCTAACCTAACCAAACGAAACAAAACCCAACCTAGCCAAGCCTAACCAAACAACAAACATTAACAAAAAAAACCGGTCAAGTGCGAGTTGGACTCGCACAACGAGGGTTCCGTTAATGGAAAGTACCCTATAGGTTTTGAATCCCTCGCAAATATCTAAATGCAATATAAACCGCCGTATCTTTTTATTGCGTTGATTTAGAAACTTTAGTTTTTCACTGCTTTAAGAGATAGCTGACTTAAGTATGTGATATTAATCTCAGCTTGATATCTCGACGCGTTTTTGAGAAAAAGGGTCTTGACAGACGGACAGACGGACGGACAACAAAGTGACCCTATAAGGGTTCCGTTTTTACCTTTTGAGGTACGGAACACTAAAAACCAGAATGTAGACTTCTATTTGGTCGTAGATGCTTTAGCTACATGGGGCCTTTTATCTACGGCAAGCTCAATAATGAAATGATGGTGTTACACATGACCAGAATTAAATTTAAAAAGCATCTCTTTAAATTTCTATCAGCAATGGACTATGAGGGTACGGAGAAGTTCCTGAACACATGAGCTCAACTTACACATTACACTCATAACACACACGAAGGTAGTTTGCACCAAGGGCTTAAATATATCTACCCTTTTTACTGTTTTTACTCGGGTCGTATGTTTGGTAACTGCCACAGTTATTTTAAAAATTGTTTGGCTTATTTTCTATATTTACAATGCCTTTTCTAACATGTACGACTTGTTACGTTGTTCTCACATAGTACCTTAGATTCAACAATTTTGTAATAAGCATATTGATTTTAAAAGAGTGTCCATGGAGTTTCTTGCTCGCTCTTCTCCATGTGATCTACTTTTTGGAACGAGCAACTAGCTTCAATTTTCTGACAGACTGACACCTTGACGATTCGAAAGTACTTGTAAATGGTTTATTTGAATAAAATAGTTTTGACTTTGACTTTGACTTTGGTTAAACTTACCTTAATTCACACGCTCAGTACACTACACATATACACTATACACTACACACGTTTACTTAAGCAATTTTCTTTTTGTTGTTATAATATTTTTTTTTAATTTTAATGTGCTTTGTTGTTTGTCGCCTCAATAATTTATTGTGAGATGAAAGAGACTAGCCTCCACGACACAGGGTATCCTAGTGTGGAGACTAGTGCTATATAATTGTAAACTTTTTATCTCGACAATAAAGATTTTTATTTTTTTTTTTATATTGATTGTCCGGTATTTGCGGCTGAGCGGTACAAAGTGGAAAACGAATTAAAAGTTCAATAGGGATGACGACAGCATTAAAAAAATGGCATTCTGGTTAGTCCGTCTGATAGATCGGCCGAAAATACGGGATACATATTTTTTGCTTGATCAAATTAATAAAAAAATGCAAAGATAAAGAAAGAGCAGCAAAGTTCTGAAGTGGGGGCTTTTGACGTCACCGTCATGCAAAAATTGTATCAAATCGTGACGTCATGCGCAATTTCAACGCACTGTATCGTCGACATTCTTCGTTTAAGAGAAAAAAAATACGTGTCCAAAAAACTTTGATAATCTATATCTGACGGACTAATTACTTTTTTTTGTCGTCTCGCCTATTAAAAAGGTTAAACATAAGTAAGGGAAATAATGGCAGGTAAACAGAGAAACAAATTCAGACACTACTGCAAAGAAATATGTAAAAAAGTAACAAATAGAAACAAAACTGTATAGAAAATAATGCTTCGTTTATAATATAGAACGTAAGTATAGATATAAAGTTAGAATATAGAACTGTAATAGAATAAGTAGTAATAAGAATAAGCTAGAGTAAGAAAAGTAGATATAAAAAGAAAATTGTAATGATTGATTGATTGATTCTTGATTGAAAATGATTCATTGATTGATTGATTGATTCTGCAAAAGTCAAACAATTAACAATTAACCATAGTAATTTTAACAAGATGACTTCTCTGATAAACAAATATTTATTAAGGTGTAGGCTCAGATTATAATTACAGAATCTGACGGTGTGGGTATGTTGAATTCCCATCAAAATGACTGATTGCACAGCAAAATATTCAACTCAAAATATCATTAAACATACTAGACTACAATTTATTTTCGCAGCGTACAGCGATTTTTCCTAAAGCAAAAGTTTTTCAAGGTAGGTAGGTAGCCTGCGAAATTCAAATTTTCTTTCGTAGGTATTTTTGCAATTTGCAGCTCAGTGTCTGGGGCCCGTATTAATAAACGTTACTCAGATCAAAACTCGTACTTGATGCCAAGCTTAAGATTTTGTTCGTATTGAAGATTGAAGTTGAGCTCAAGTTACGGATTAGGTGTACGTCATCAGCTGAGTGTAGACTGATGAATAAACGAAACTTGACACTTGTATTGTACTCATGTGACGTATTCGTTCACATCAAGTATGTCTGTCCGTCCTAACTTAATCTCTGTGACCGTTAGCACTAGAAAACTGTAATTTGGTACCAATATGTATAATTATAATCAATCACACCGACAAAGTGGTAAAATAAAAATTGGAAAAAAATGTTTTATTAGGGTAGCCCCCCTATGTGTAAAGTGGGAAGAGTTTTTTTTTTAATTTAACCCTAACGTGTGATATATTGTTGGATAGTTATTTAAAAGTGAAAAGGGGTTTACTACAATCATTTTTTGATAATTTCAATAATATCGAAAATAATCGCTCCAAAAGTAAAAAACAATGTGTCACCCCCCCCCCCCTAACTTTTGAACCATACGTTTAAAAATAATTATAATAAAAAACTGAAAAGTAGAACTTTATAAGGACTTTCTAGGAAAATTATTTTGAACTTGGTGGAGAGAACAGCTTTTGCACAAAAAGACAAAAAGGTTGTACGAAATAATTTATTAAAAATAATATGAAACATTCCTACAAACTATAATAATTACTTACAAACATAACTTTTAAAGCTTCTGCTTTAATATTGTTTCTTGCAAACACAAAATCTTTTTTTTATGTATTTATAAATGAATAAATAATAATAATATATATACATATACTAATATTATATATTATATAAAGAGGAAAGATTTGATTGTTTGTTGGTTTGTTTGAATCGAATAGGCTCCGTAGCTACTGAACTTTGTTTGTTGAATAGCCCATTTAAATATATATAAAATCACGCTACCACTAATAGGTGCGTAGCAGCAATGAAAAGTGTGACAAAAACGGGAAAAAATACTCCTTTTGCGTTAATAGTTAAAGTAACGCAAAAAACCTGTACTTGAGAATTGTTCCTCTTACAGTTCTAAAAAGAGTCCGCGCATATAGTCGGCAATAGTGCAAATCCGCGTAACTAGTTGCCAATTTAAGATTTCGCATTTTAATGCACACGTACGTAGCAATTAACTAAATTAATAACTTTAACACATTATCTCTTGTTAAGCATAAAAAGAACGGGTAGTATTTAAACGCAAATAAAAAATAGATATCCTTTTTCTATGCAATAAGAATCCGAATTCCCATCAAAATGACTGATTGCACAGCAAAATATTCAACTCAAAATATCAACACACTACGGCTGGTTTTATAGTCAAGCGTTTCGACAGCGCCGTTGAAGCGCGCGCGTTCGTAGATATATGAGAGTAGTAGTTGCGTTTCAAAGTCGCGCGCTTTTGCAGCGCCGTTCAGAAACGCGCAAAGGCCGCCGGCGCTGCCAGGCGCGGTTCTACGGCCAGTGTGCGTTTTAGTGTGACGCCGTTGAGACGCGCCGTTTTTAACAGCGCACTGCCCAGCGGCGCGTCTAGCGGCGTGACTATAAAACCAGCCTACAATTTATTTTCGCAGCGTACAGCGATTTTTCCTAAAGCAAAAGCTTTTTTATCAATGCACAGCTAATAATCTTTATGCACATTATACATGTTAACTCTTTTTCTTTTAAATATAGCTCCTATTTTTCTATTATTTACAGCAGTTTTTCTAAATAAAACAGCATTTTATTAGTCACAGCAAGACATAAAACTTGTTAGTTTAATATGATGAAAACTAACTAAGATAGGTCGACGGAGCCTCGCTGCGCGGGGCTCCTATTTCTGGGTGGTTTCAAAAAAATAACCACGAAGGCTAAGGCGGGAGCTCCGCTCCGCTTCGCCCCCGCCTGAGCCTTCTAACCTGACCTGTCCGAGTCGGGGTGCCCTAAGTTTGTCCAAATTAGTTTGTCCTGAAATCGGGTTTGGCCGGTAGCATATAACTACTCGTATTTATATTAAACGTTAGACCTAATGATTTTCGATTATGATGAACAGGTTTTGTAGTACATACTGGTTAATATATGCGACTGGGATAGTTATTTTGCTATGAAATATGGAAAATTTGCTGTGCAGTCAGTATTTATGCTATGTATGTAGTATTTTTGTACAAAAATAAATTTAACTGTATTGCATTATGAGGAAAAAAGTAATGTCATATTGATGTATAATTTCGAATTATCTGCAGTTTGAGTTTTGTTAATCATTTAGTTTATTTGTAGTGAAGTAAGTTATTTGATGTAAAAAAGAATATAAATGATGAGTATGTATTAATAGGCGATTATTTATTTGATATGCAATTTGTAATATCCCAAAAAGAACACAAATAAAACTATATATGCAAAAATAAGCCCAAAATCAGTAACAAAAAAAAATATACAGTTTTTATTTTTTCCTGTGAAACTATGCTTACAGCAGATACGAGCATTCTACCTTTAGTACATTCGCGGATTTGCACTATCCCCGACGATGACATAAATCGTCGGGGATAGTGCAAATCCGCGAAACTTTTATAGTTCATTCATTATATTTTTTATGGCAATAAAATTTGTTCTAAGGTAAATGCATTGTTTACTACAACATAGTATTAAACCAATAAACCTTATCAATATAAATACGTTATTCATTACAAGTATTTAATTTTGAACAATATTGCCATTTACATCAATTAATTTCAATGAATATCTTCGGAGATATCACAGTTTCAAAATTACTCTGCAGTAAAATAATGATTGTACCTACTCACATTGTAAGTACTTATTATTCTAGGATTGTACGTACGGGCAATAAAGAGGCTGGCTGGTGGCTTCGCGAGATATTCGTAGCTTATACAAAAAAAAACCGAAGCCCCTTCTCTTAAGTATGTATTACTGTTTCTTTAACAAAATATTCAATTCTTTTACAAATATTATTAGTCTCTGTAACTATTGTTCGAAAAGTTACATTATGCGACGAAGCCCATTATACTTTTACCGCTTTTCGGGATTTAACGCGCACGTACCTTTTATTTATTTTTGGCTTGACGTTTCGGCAGGGTTACACCTGCCATGGTCACAAGCAGACTGTCCGGCTACACTACTCCGTCGATGAGGTAGATTGATCTTCATCTACCCTCGATGTTGATGACAGCCAGTTTATTTGCCTTATGTTAAGGGAGTGACAGACAAAGTCGGATCGGTGTTGAAGAAATACAGTATTCACACCATATATAAGCCGGGGGCAAAAGTCACGAACCTAGTTGGTACACCGAAGGATGTCATACCGCTGCAGACACCAGGTGTTTATAAGATTGGTTGCAGTTGTAAAAGCTCGTACATTGGGCAAACGAAGCGGACTATCGCTGAAAGGCTCAAAGAGCATATCGCAGCTGTAAAAAATCGTCAGACGAATAAATCAGCGATTGCAGAACATATACTGGAAGCAGGCAGCAATCATTGGATCGAATTCCATCGTCCACAAATCCTCTCCACTGATCGCCATTTTTACTCAAGAGTTGTGCGTGAAGCGATTGAGATTAAAAAACACAAAAATTTCAATCGGGAAGGAGGATTCAAACTGTCGGCCACATGGAATCCAGTGATTGCAAAAATTCACCATCGCGATTTTAAGTCGACTAAAAAACCGGACTCAGTGAGTGTAGTGTGTACGCGGCTTTATAGTGGACATTCATCAACATCGAGGGTAGATGAAGATCAATCTACCTCATCGACGGAGTAGTGTCGCCGGACAGTCTGCTTGTGACCATGGCAGGTGTAACCCTGCCGAAACGTCAAGCCAAAAATAAATAAAAGGTACGTGCGCGTTAAATCCCGAAAAGCGGTAAAAGTATAAATATGCAACGAGAAAGTTTAAAGTATAATGAAGCCCATTATGATAGAAGATTGCTTTGACGTTAGAATAAAAATTGTATATATAAATATAATATATAAAAATATATTAGAAATCCAGTGGAGCAGGTTGCTTTTTCGGTGTGCGCTGTGCTGACCAAATACCTACCTACTTTGCAAAAACCAATACTTATCTTATTTTTATTTGTGATAAATCCGTGAGGGAAAACGGATGGCCACTGAGGCAAAGAAATACCACCAGCGTGCAGCCTGCAGGCTAGACTGCACCTCGCTACAGAGACTGACGGCGCGTAGACGGCGGCGAGGGCAGACCGCACGACCGGCGCGGTGGCTCGCTGCGTGTCGCCGGCTGCCGCCGGCTCACACCAGGCGAGTACAGCTGGCAGTGGCGCGCGGCCACGGGGCTGGGCACACTACCTGTGGACAGCTGAGCCGGCGAGCTGGGCGTGCGCGCGCGCTCGGCAGGACTGCACGGCGGCAGGCACGCGGCCAAACAGCTCGAGGAGAGCCACGACTGCAATGTGCTTGGAACTGGAGTCCCGGGAAGGCTTGATGTGGAGATTCGCGAGCCGCGACTGCGTGAGGATGCGTGCGAGAGCGCGCTGGTCACTGATAGGCGCTCCAGCAGACTAGATGTAGAAGGCCATTGTGACATACTGACGGACTCGGGAGGGGTAGCGGGTAGAAAGTCTCCTGGTTCTGCCACCTCTTCAAGCGCGAGTATATGTTTGGCTATGTCTTGACTAGTCAGCTCGACGTAGCCAGATACGGTAGAATGAGACAGGAAAGGAAAGTTATAGTGCAGCACAGAAGTTAAATTCGGGCCGTCAAGGTTTTTAACAATTTCGAGCACAAATGTTAGCAATGCTTCATTCTTATAAGTATGGGCGGAGAGTAATAGTTGGGAGTCTTTCACAATATCCAGGAATTCATTTAAGTTGCTGTTGTTTAAATAACATTCCAGTATTTTAACGAAAAGTAATAAGAAATTATGCAACTGCTGTATCACGGCATCAGATAGTGCCCAATAGTTAATTCCTACTGCATTCATATCACCCGGGGCACTCGAATACCTGTTGACTGTGAATTCTGAATAAAGTCTTCCTTGTTCCATTATCAAATTAAATATTATTTCTTTATTATTTTGTAAAATACCTAACAATCGTTCATCAGAATTAATTTTATAATCAAAAATATTGCGCACGTACATTAATCTTTCCATAGAAAACATGACGTTGAATACAAAATCCATCCACGAGTTTTGCTTCTCGTTACTGTTTTCATATTTCACACAATCACAAATATATTCAACTGCAAAATATTCAGTGAAATTCATGTGTAAGAATATGGGGATTCCGTTTTCAACACTGTATATGAGGCCCGTCTTTTCTCCTCCCTTTTCTATGAATTTTATTATCTCTTTGATTTCTTCCAAGTCTTTCATACTAAACAATTTAAGACAATGTTGATTAAAAATAGCATAAGCAGCTAATTTTTTGTGCTTTAAAATAAAATCAGCAAGTTCATTGTCGTAAGTAATCATAATGTCAGGATTATAGATATTCATTTCGTTTTTCTCCTGAAACCGTATTGTTTTCATTTTAGTTTCCAAAAAACGTTTGTAAAAGTCAAAAGTATTGACTTCTAGATTCCATTTATTGCTGTTTTGGCTCACGATTTTTATGTTGCTTTCGAAAAAAACAGCTGCTAAGAACAAATGTAAAGGGTTTCCATCACTGTTGTCATCGTGAAAAGTAAACACGAAATCCTCCGATAGTATTTGAACTAAATAAGAATCATCGTATTTCGTATTGTATGGCCATAAGGTAATGTACGTGTACTTAATTTCATTAATTAAATAATGAGCTGCATTGACATAAACTTTGTGCAGCGGCATTGCGAACCCATGTAGTTGGACATCTTTCGCCGACGCCATGTATTCAATAAAGTTCTTAACATTTTCCAGTTGCCCACTATCAAGCTCCTCCAATTTCAAATTAAATTCCCAAAATATTTCCAAGTATTTTTCCATTTCCATCGATGAAAAGTAATCTATTTCGTAAGATGACCCGAACTCTCGTTGTAAAATTGTTTTGACTTCGTTGTATGACCTACTCGTGACCCACATCTTGTGCTTTTTATTACTAACACTATTTAGACATTGAAGGACCTGTTTTGAGTAATGAGGACATATTTCATCGAAGCCATCGAATAGAAATATTATTTTTCCTTTGTTATAAAAATGTAGAAACAATTTTAACTCAAACACAGTCCACTGATCGCTGATACAATGTTTGAGATACACAACACCGTCTTTTTCTTCCAGTTCTATTTCAACATGTTTTTGTTTGTCAAATTTTTCTCGAAGTAACACTTGACACATAAACTTTAAAGTCTCCAATACGTCAACTACCGTCCGATATTCCTTCCACTTACTCAACTCACTCGAGTACTCCAATAAGTTTATTCTTACGATCCAAACCGCATGGTCCACTTCCTTTGTTTTAAGCGATAAGTGAGTGAGTAGAGTTGACTTGCCCATTCCGGGTTCTGCTGTTATAAGTACGATGTCGTCTGATATATCATATAGAGTTTTAACAGTTATGTCAACATCATGCCCCGACTTCTTAACACGTCTGTCAACATACAAGTATTTTATGTCTTCATAATTCCTACTGACAAGTAGTTTACTTACTGCAATCGTTTCATTACTGATAATTTTATTCAAAATATCTCCTCTCACACTTACCAAAAATTTGTCATCGACTATCGAATTTAGTCTGACTTCATAACCTTGAAACATAATTGTGGCGCTGTCTAAGATGGTCTTCTGGCATTCTGGACTCATGTCACTGAGACTGCTCTTTTCATCGTAAACTATATTATCTACAGCCCTTGGGAAATATTTTTTTAACATTTCAACAAACACGAAGTTCGTGATAACGATTGTTTTTTTGTCATGGACAGCTCCTGCAATATTTTCTAAAGTTTTTTTTTCTTTTCTAGAATTTTGCATTCTATCGCATATGAAAATTAATATTTTTTCTACATTTGTATTTGTCAACTCCGTACGTAATACAGCATGGTCGTTCGTTGGTAGATTTACAAGATAGTCAAGATCTAACACTACATGCTCCTTCTTCTTCAAATATTGTAAAACTTTAAGAACAGTTAGTACGCTATTTTCTGATATGATAACTCTACCCGAAAGCTGATCATGTAATTTCAAAGACTCGACCGCGTCGTCGGTGAATGTGTAATTGTATTGTTTCATTTTACTCATATACGTAACGTTAATCGAGGTCATTAGAGGGTCTCTGACAATATTGTTTAAGGCATTTTGGAATAAATTGCTTTCTCGTGTAAGATACGGGGCTTGTTTCGGTAGCATCCACCATTTCTGTATTTCGTTGTGATATTTTAAGAAAATTGCATCTGTTTTTACTTGGAAGTAGTTTGGGTCATCACGCTGGTAATCATCTATTTCGCTTTTTAAAATGTCCTCCACTCCGTTTTCGTCGGCTTGGTTACTATAAAATAACAATTTTCCCAAAAAATCTCTCGCTAAATTCTTTTCATATTCACTATTATCAAATGAAAGCTTTGGGAACTTATTATTTTTTAATACAAACTTGTACTCGTGTAAATCGATGATTTCATGGCTCAGTTTTAATTTTTGATAAAGTCTTTTAGCAACGTTTTCTAGTGATTCCCAGTCGTCTGTTATTTTAAGCAGCTTGGTATCACTGTCAAGCACAAATATATTTCCAACGGCTCCAGCTATACCTCCATTGAGCTGAAGGAATCCTTCGTTCGAAGATTCGTCCAAAGTTACATTTTTTTCGGACTCGCACTTTTCTAACAAATTTATAACTTTTGATGATAAATACTTTAACCTTTTCTCCACGTTCACTTCGTTACCACTTATAGCCAGATCCTTATTCCCGAACGAAGTCGGAACTTTAAACTTCCGAGAAGACAATATTTCTCTTGCAGCCAATTCAACTGCTTTATTAACAGTCGACCGAGAAATATCCATTGGGTTCATTTCTGACCGGAAAACTTTTGTAGCTTGTTTATCAAACTCTAACTGGCCATTTCTGTACGTCATGACAGTTCCTATTAGTTTGCTTAGTTTTACAGGGTTAGTGCGGTCGCCTAGAAATTCAGTCAAAAGAAATCGTATGTCAGCAGGTCTTAAGTTACGTCTTTTGAGAATCTCAGTGTACAGTGTCACTTTGATTAATATTAAGTATTCATTGGTCGAGTCAAAGAAGTCTTGTCGGAAGGAAGCGATTCGGTGTCGTCGTACGACGTCCTCGGCCTGTTGGATCTCTGAGATGTCCAGGACGTGCTGCGCCAGGAGGACATGATAACGTAGCACCAGCTCATCAGTCAGCATCATTTGGAAATTCCCTTCATTGTTTACAAATGCGGTTATGCGCTTAGCCAGTGCCATTATTTGCTCTTTCATGGTCACTTTACACAGAAACTCGACATGCTGTTCTTGTTGGCACGTTTGCTTGACAGTACCGCCTGTGTCTATCAGATCATTCAGTTTAGAAGATAAGCTACTTTCAACAACGTCAGACCCAAACTCGTCTTTTGCAGTAGTGTATATAACAAACAGACAGTGTGTTTCATCAAATGTTTTATTAAATATTAGGTCAGTTTTACTCGATTCAAATAAGTGTCTAATTTTCAAATAACTGTCAAAATATGTGACCAAATCATTTTTGAGTGTTTGTTTCTCATTTTCTCTGTGTTTGGCTTGTATGAACGCGGCGACCGGTTTATCAAGCCCCTTTACTTTCACTTTGAGACAAATGTCATCAAATGCTCCTATATTATCAATATTTGAAGCCAATTGAAACTCTTCAATACTATCATCGTGGATCGCTCTAAAATATAACAAGCCTGTTAGCTTTGATTCATACAGCTGTCCGCGGATCCCTGACGTTTCCGAGCGCTTGCTGAACATGGTGCCAGCGAGCGGTCGTGACTCGTGAGTCAGACCCAGGCGCTCGCAGCAGGCGCCGGCCGCGTCGCCAGCATCCGAAATTCCGAAAAATATCCGCCTGACGCCCCTGCAGCTGCACTGTAAACAAACAGTTCAAAATTTTAATATATTTACCATAGGTTTTACACTCACATTAAAATACTTTATATCAGGATACATTGGAGTTTATACGCAATTTCATGCACATAATGCATTATTACTTGTTACTGGCAAATAAAGTGGATAACCCATCGGTACGAGAATGTGTTCATTTATTTGTGCCGGACAAGTATATACGTGTACGCGCCACTGGACGACGGCAACATCCACTCCTTGCTTGACCATCATCGTGGCGCTTGCCTCAGGCCGCTAGTATTCTTTCTGGAAGAGCTGCTGTCGAGCTAATTAATAAATTACTAAATTCAGGTCTGGATGCTGACATGTTCTATGACAAAATAAACGAAATACTTAGAAAAAAAAGTGTTACTATTTTTAAATAAATGTTGACTGAATCAAAATAATTATGATAGTCTTGACTTGTTTTTGTTTATTAATTTTATTGTTGACATGTTTTGTTTTTTTTTTATCATTATTAATATTAGTGTTGACATGTTATAATTTACGATAATTTTCATCCCACCAGTCACCACCTCGGAAATGGTATTTTTGCTATTCAATATCTAAGCGCAAAAGCTGTTTTTAACCTCTAGAGGTTAAAGTATATTTGAATTTAGAACGTCGCGTGCACTAGGTATGTGACTTCAAAACATCATTAAACCTATATACTTTCATATCCATGGTGCCGAATTTATCATACAACTTTTTTTATTTGTTAAAAACTCAGTCTCTGAACATCCTTGGTGTACTTTTCTTTTTAATTTGCTTTGCGCGCGCCATATTGTTTTGACGTCGTATTATTTTATATGAAACTTGAATATAAGTAAAAAAGCGAAAATGAGTGATTCCAGCGACGAAGAAATTTATTTTGTTGTACATGAGTGCAAAGTTGCTTCTTAACCGCGTGCTCAATTTTGATGACCGCGGGAATCAAAAGAGCACAAGGAGAAAAATCTTTGCACTCGAGTACAACACGTAACTTTTCATCCCCCCATCTCGGAAATGTCTAAATGCAATATAAAACATTTACAAATTACAAGATACTTTTATTTTAGTTTAGGTATTAGGTATTACAGAAATAGGTTAAATGATGTTTTGAAGTCACATACCTACCTAGTGCACGCGATGTTCTAAATTCAAATCTTTTGCGCTCAGATATTGAATAGCAAAAATACAATTTCCGAGGTGGGGGGATGAAAAAATAATTTATTGATAAAAAACTTAAAACAAAAAAGAAAAGAAATGTTCCGCCGCCGCCGTTATATTTGAAATTCCCGAAATGTGGGTTTTCACATTAAGTAATTAAGAAAGGCAGAACTGCTGCTGACGCATAAGGCGAAATAAAAAGCTGAGAAGCACTGACATTGGCTTAGCACTATACCTGTCACTGTTACACAACTGCCAAACGCCAAGTGCACGATAGAGACGCAACGCAGCTAAGCCAGAGTACGTGCTTATAAATGGTAACGTCTATTTGTCTTGCCATTAGTGTGCGTAGGGCCACTGAAAAATCTGAAAAAAATGAAATATCTAAATTAACGCAATAAAAAGATACGGTACGGCTGTTTATGGGCCAATATCAACAAAGTGCATTTTCTGTCAATTTTGGTGGCGAAGTTTTTTCTTCAGTTTTCGTGAAAAATAAGTCTCTGGTATTAAAGTAGTAAGTCAAAGCTTAAAGGATCTTCAAGAGGTCTGATAATAACTCGATAAGTTTTCGAGATATCTTAGTTTATTTATTTATTTACACTTTATGCACAAAATTCATGTACAGAGGCGGACTTAATGCCTTAGGCATTCTCTACCAGTCAACCATCGGTAGTGCAGAGATATGATGGCAGGTGCAAATATAAAGTAAAAAACAGATGTTAGTTATTACAAAAATTACAAATCAATAAAAATACATATATTATTATTATTATTAAACGTTTATTTCAGACCATCATAATCCATATATACGTACTAAACTAAATAAGCAAATATATATTATGCAAATAAATATATATATATAATATATAAAAATAAATAAATAAATATATATATATATATATATATATATATATATTATATATTTCAAGAAAGATGGTTATGAGAGTACTCTACCTAATTGAGCTGTAAATGAGCCTTGAGTTTCCGCTTGAATGCGTAACGGCTAGTCGCCGTCCTGATATCAAGAGGAAGCGCATTCCAGAGTTTAAAGTTTAGTGTCGCCACCAAAATTGAAAACCGCCCACCAAAATTAGAAGTGCCCACCAAAATTTAAAATCAGTACACCAAAATTGAATTGCTTTGAGCAAATGAACCTTAATGTAGTCACATTAAGGTTCATTTTTGGACAACCAATAATGGGTCAATGGTGTCAGCATAGTGTGTTACGCTGACGACGACACGCTTGTCCTAGTCGTGAACAGGATCATCATCTGGAACTCGAGGTGGTCCTGCACAAGCCCGAGGCCATATGTTTTCATGGCCGTCGGCACCGGCCACCTCCAGGTTCTCAGATAACGGTGGGAGGGGTTCACATCGGTGTCGAGTCGACAATGAAGTGCCTGGGACTTGTCATCGACAACCGATGGAACTACACGGAGCATTCTAGACGTTTGGCCCCCAAAGCGGCTCCTGCCCAATCTGGGAGGTCTAAACGCCTCCTGCCCGAGGCTCTACGCGGGGGTCGTGCGTTCCATGGCCCTCTTCGGGGCTCCGGTGTGGGCGCCCAATCTAGCCTTGGCTCCGGCCCTGCTTCTGATGGCGTCCAAGACAAGTCTCATGGCGATTCAGATGGTGCAGGGATACCTCACGATTTCTTGCGAGGCGCGAGCCTCTTTGGCCGTGGGATCCCGCAGTGGAATCTAGAGGCAACAGTTCTTGCACACACGTACCACGCGCGCTTCTAAGAGCAGTCAGCACGTGAAGGGGTCCTCTAGGGCCAATGCCTGCCGAGGATGTGGAATAGTTATAATTGTTACCGAGGCCGGTGTCCTCCTGTCTGAATAATACCGGACAGTCTGCTTGAGACACAGGACTGCACTTTCAGTGGACAGCCGGGGTCTGAAACCAAACTGCGCATCATTTAATTTGTTGTGCCTATTTAGTTGCTTCTCAAGCAGACTATCCAGCACTTTGCCAATGACCGTACCTAGCGAAATAGGTCTATAATTATTTTTGTTGGATGAGTCACCTGTCTTGTTTTTCAAAACAGGAACTACGACAGTTTTTAAAAGATCCTCAGGAAGGTTGCGACTAATACAGAAATTAAATAGAATACAAAGTATTCTAGGCAGATGAACACCAGCACATCGCAAGTGTTCAACACTCAGACCATCGTGTCCCGGTGACCTACCTCGTTTCATATTACTTAAAATAGTTTTAATTTCCTTGATTGAGAATCTAAGGTGAGTACCACGGGGTTCGAATGCCTCGCACAGATGTGCCTGTAGTAAGCGGAGCAGTCTTAAATTTATGCATAAACATATTAGCTACCTATATCACTACTATGTGAAAAACCCTCAACATTCACTGGCAGACTCGGCTGAGGATTTAAAGCGTTTATGTTTCCAAAATGTACTAATTTTTAGGGTTCCGTAGTCAACTAGGAACCCTTATAGTTTCGCCATGTCTGTCTGTCCGTCTGTCCGTCCTCGCTTAATCTCTGTGACCGTTAGCACTAGAAAGCTGAAATTTGGTACCAATATGTATATCAATCACGCCGACAAAGTGGTAAAATAAAATTTTGATAAAAATGTTTTATTAGCGTAGCCCCCCTATATGTAAAGTGGGAAGGGATTTTTTTTATTTCATCTCTAACGTGTGATATATTGTTGGATAGGTATTAAAAAATGAATAGGGGTTTAACTACTAAAATATTTTTTTTAATGTCAATAATTTCGGAAATAATCGCTCCAAAAGTAAAAAACAATGTGGCCCCCACCCCTAACTTTTGAACCATAAGTTTAAAATATATGAAAAACATCTGAAAAGTAGAACTTTTTAAGGACTTTCTAGGAAAATTATTTTGAACTTGATAGAAAGAACAGTTTTTGTACAAAAAAGAAAAAAGGTTGTACAAAATAATTTCTGCGTACTGTCAACGTAACAAATAGCCTTTTTTTAAACTCATAAATGGGAACACTTATTGTGACGGACGGGAACTACGGAACCCTACACTGAGCGTGGTCCGTTTTTTTTTTCTCTTCATGAAGTGTGGCAATATTATCCATTTTAATTTGACTTTCATTATTTTGGCACCATTTTAATTTACTTTTAAATTTTTGTCTCGATTCTTTAATTTCATTATAAACCTCCCCTGAGGCTTACCTACTAAAACCCACCTTTGAAATCCCAGACGTGCTCTCGGGCCCCAAGTCTGCTATTACAATTTTGATGAGCCTCTCTTACATGCTTGTTCCACCCAGTTACTAGGTACACGTTTATTTTCCTTACAGTTGTACTGTTACTTAAAAAGGCAGCTTCTTGTAGAACTGTTACAATCTGTTTATACATACTGTTAATTACTAATTTATGTTGTTCATAAATTAGTAATTAATAGTAACATAATAAACTCACTAGGAAAATTGATATCACGAAGTGCTTCATGACAAAGTTGTGAGTAGTGCTGCATTTGCTCAGGAGTTCTAGTTCCCCATATAACTTTATTTGGCATAACTTTATTTGGCATTTTATTTGTTTTTGCATATTTATTTATTTTATTTATTTATTTACACTTTATGCACAACGGTACAGAGGTGACTTAATGCCAAAGGCATTCTCTTCCAGTCAACCTAGGGTGGTGAAGAGATAGCATAGTAGGCGCATTTATGGTGGTAAAACTAAAAAGATAGAAGTATAATAGATAACAAAAAAATACATAATACTTAACTACATACATAAGTAAATAAATACATATATCTATAATATATATTTATATATAAGTGAAAGTAAATTGTGAAAGAACTCTGCTTAATACTTAATGCTGTAAATGAATCTTCAATTTCCGCTTAATTAAATGCATATCGACTGGTCGCCGTCCTAATATCAAGAGGAAGCGCATTCCAGAGAAGAATGGCCTGAATATAAAAAGAAGAATGAACAAAATCAGAAGTAAGGGTAGGGCAAAGCAGGAGGAGATTTTTGGAAGAGCGCAGATTTCTAGCATGGGAAGAACAAAGATATTGGAAGTGAGACATAAGATAAAAAGGCGAAGAAGGAGAGTTGAGAAAGGAGTAAAGCATTGTCAAAGCACGCAAACTTCTCCTTTGACGAATGGGCAACCATACGAGATCAGCCCTAAAACTCGATACATGGTCGTATTTCCTTAGGTTGAATATAAACCTAATACAGGTGTTTAGTGTCCTATCCAGCTTATCCAACAGGACTGCATTCAGATCAAAGTAACACACATAACCATAGTCGATAATAGGAAAAATTAAGGTCTGCACAAGCATAGTTTTCGTCTTAACAGGCAAAAAGTTTTTCAGACGATATAGGGATCGTAAAGTACCGTTGACTCTTTGGCTAACACTGGAAACATGACTTTGCCAGCCAAGTGTGGAGTCGAGATGTAAACCAAGATCTTTAACACTTTGGCTGATGGGAATGACGGATCCGTCAAATATAATAGGAGGGAGAGAGCTAACCGACACGCTGGCCATCATGCGAGAGCTTCCAATTACAATAGCCTGACACTTTGAGAGGTTCACGTACACCCCAAATCTATCAGACCATTCCTTAATAGCTTCCAAGTCCTGGTTTACATCTTCTATAGCGTCAGACAAACTTTCCAACCGGGTCGGTGTGTAAAGCTGCAAATCATCGGCATAAAGATGATACGAACACCGAAGACAGTGAGTTATAAAGTTAATGAAGATGGAGAATAACAAAGGAGAAAGAATACCGCCTTGTGGGGCACCAGCATCCAGCTCACGCCAACTTGACGAGCTCTCATCAGCGCGAACTAATTGCCGACGCCCCCGAAGATAAGAAGAGAACCATTCCAATGCCTTAGACGAAACCATTAGATGTGAAAGAATAGCTAAAAGAATGTCATGACTGACAGCATTAAATGCATTGGAGAAGTCGATTAGTACCAACACAGTAACCTTGGTACCACTCCTTGCTACTCTAATGTCACCAGTCACTTTAAGGAGAGCTGAAGCAGTACTATACGGTATGCCCATATTTAGGTACTAACACATTAAAATTACATGTTATTTCTAAGGGAAAATGATCTGACCATGATACGTCATTCATAACATTAACTTTTACAATTGAGCCTTTAGTAACACTTGTTAAGTTGTTACCAAGCAGTGGTCCAACCATCTAACGCACCCATTTGAGTCACTCATGTACGTAAAAGTGTTAGAATTTATGCCAAGCATATCAATGTCTGCACAGTAAAGTGATAATCATAGCAAAGCTTTAATAATGCAGTACAGAAAACTCACTAGGGTGCGCGTTGAAATCTCCCAACACAAACACATTTTCTACACAATTACATTCCACAATTGCATTAAATTCAGCCAATATTTACTAAGGTTACACACAGAAAATAGAAACTCTCTATTATCAACAATTATTCAAATTAAAATCTTGTAGGAATCGTAGTCTTTCGATTCCTTCATTACTATTTTTTCCGGGATAACTGCAGTGTTGTGTCTTTCCAGTAAAGCGAGATTGTTTTTTACGTCATTGAACAACTGGCCATTCTGGTTCATTATCTGAGACCGGTTTATAATGCTGTTGTTTTCGTTCATCATGACTCATGTTTTGCATAGTAATCGATGCACATTAGTAATCGCCGGTGTGATTGCTTCACGACGTAAAACTGTTTGTTGTCTCGCCGAACTCATAAGCGGCACAGGCGCGGGTGACAAGGACGGCTCGCGCCGCACATTATGCATTGTACAGGTGTTATCACTATGCGGAGGAACGTCGTAACTATTACTTGTTGTTACTATTGGATGCACAAGATCTTCATTTGGAGACTTAGCACAGTGATTTTCTGCCTGATTGATTCCAATGTACACATCGGTCCACTATCCACCAAATTATTTATTACTAGGGATGTGGGTAGATGCGCCGCGTCTTTTGCAATATTCCTGAGTACATTATCCCTGAGTAACATAGGTTATATAATATCACGCTATGTCCCACGGGAGCGAAGCAGTAACCATAAACCTAACGTAACGCGAGTGAAACCGCGGGGGACAGCTAGTTTTTTTATAAAAAATAGGAAGAGACCATGTCCTATGGCCCCCTACATAAACAAACAATAAAATTGTGAATCCGTACTAATACCACTAATACTATAAATGCGAAAGTACTCTGTCTGTCTGTCTCTTCTTCACGTCTAAGCCACTGAATCGATTTTAATAAAATTTGGTACAGATATAGTCTGGGACCCGAGAAAAGACCTAGGATAGTTTTCATCCCGGAAATCCCCCGGGAACGGGAACTACTTATTATTCCACGCGGACGAAGTCGCGGGCAAAAGAACTAGCTTTTGCCCGCCTTTGATTTTTTCATTCGTTTATTATCTACTAAGGTAATAAACGAATGAAATACCTCAAGTGGCTCCGTAAGTTCGGGCCTTAGGCGAGTGGACGCGTTAGGTATTTTGTAAACATGTTTGACTGGCTACCTAAATAAGGAAAATCAGAGCAATGGCTACGTATAAGATATAGGTACTCGCCTTAAACCATTGTTGACGTGTTGTTGTTGGAGCTCGCTCCATAAACACAGAACATTTATATACCCTATGTCCATAAACCTCTAAACTGCGTTATTATTCTAAGCTCTAGTCAGATTACATTACACATCGCGATAACAACAGTCCGAACAAAAAAGTATGAAGTAACACGACACCTAAGAACACGACATTATGACACGACTACGATTATATATGTAAGAAAGCAAGCTTATTTTAAAAATATTTTGTTTGGATCTGTGGTTGTGATGACGCGATAGCAGCGATGTCCCGCGTCAGAGACAAAGAGTAAACGTTATAAGAAGGGTACCATAATACCAAAATAGATCAACTTCAACATTATTAATGGCATTTGTGGGAAAACACACCACACCATGCCACGACCATGTTTATTTTACAATATCTCAGACGAAGAAACATTTATACCTAACAAAAATACCTATCTATAGATAAAAAAATCGTGTTATACTCAAATTTTGAGAGTTGAATATTAAAAAATCATAGGAGTTGAATAAATTAATGAATGACATTTTTTTTTGTTTTATACAGAATTAAATTTAGTTGTAAACATTGCGATCGTAAAAGTGCTTCTAAACGGGCAATTTTTTACTGCAATTGTGTTGCTGCAATACCTACTTACATTGCCGGCAATATTTCCGCTATTGCCCGGCCCCGGCCGCACTTAAAATGTTTCCGAACTTTTCATTATTGTAGTATTGCCGGGCAGTGCAGATTTTGATGGAGAATTTTCAATGTCTATATGACTCACATAGACATCGAAAATTCAGTGTTTTATCAAAAATTCAGTGCAGTTACGCTGACACTCAATGTGTGTGTCAGCGTAACTGCGTACTTAAAATAAAAGTTATATTTTTGTCCACAAAACTAGTTACACGATTAAATTTAATTTTATCTCCCGTTTAGAATCTTACGAAAGTTTATAAACTTCCTAGTAGATTGATAAACTTACGGATCTTGTTATTTTCCGGTGACATTTAGGTAGGTATATAAATATTGCAACTTTAGTTATGATTGCGCATTACGAATATTTAGACACGACATACCTATTTGTCGCAGGCATTTTGTATTCATACAAAATGCCTCTTAAATTGCTAAAATCTTAAATGCTCTCTTAAATTTAGTATTCATACAAAATGCCTCTACATTTTATAAACCGCGATAATTAGCATATAATTAAGTACCAAAAAATCAGAATCGCATTAGCAAAACACCGGACCGGTGCCGTTTGCTTTTACGGTATTTTGCTAAATCCTATTTTTGTCTGTCTGTCTGTTAGGTTATAAACTCATTCATTGAATAAATACATGTGTAGGTTTATCACTGAACGAGTTGGAAATTATAAGGTCTGTTTCCTTAAATTATAAGTACCTAACTGACTGGTAAATGAGCTAAACGTCGGTCGTCGACAGCTATACCTACTACTATTGTATAATTAACGCGCCAGCGCCAGGCAAGTAAGTAGGTACCTACTTCACTGTTAACGATCCATGTGGTTTACCTAATGTTTACTGTTATCGTAAATTGGCATTTTAATGATTTAATAATTATATACCTAGTTGGTACCTATGTATTTTTTTTACATTATAGTCAGCTCGGCAAAGACCGTCATCAGTGTGAACAAGGCCGAATTGTAAGCATACGACGAAATCCAAGCTCAGATTAGAAAACAGAAGGTCTTGGATTATCGTTTTTGAAGCTATTCAGAATTGGGCGTTATGATTTGATTCCTGTACGGTCTTGATGTAGTTACCCATTATTGACTGTGTAGTGACACCCTTCTTTAGAGTATATGTTCTGTGAGTGACACAGACCAGTCACTTACCTCCAATACCAAAAACCTCAAACCTTCAGTACCAGAACCAACACCTTTACGTTTACCGTACCACCTGCATAACCTTTACCGCTTTATTCTGTTTTGTTTGACCAAGGTTGCAGAGCGGGATCTTGATAGAAAGGTGTCCGGTTGATCTGTCGCGCTGCGTGACTTCTTCCGCGTCGTGTGTCCACCTCTGTTGCTTCAAAGATCTTCACGCACGTCGTCAGCCTTGCGCCCAAAACCGTTCTTTTCAGAACGAACTTACTACTTCTTTATCAGAGTACGCCTTTTTCAAGGCGGTCTTCTTCTCTGTTTCTTTATCAATTGGTCAAACAAAAAAACTTTTTCCAAAAAAAAGAACCGCCTTCAAAAACTAAAAACCCTAAAATAACTAAAATTTCGGAAGTCGGTGGCAACTCAAATTGACTGGTAGAAGAGAAGCCACCGACTTCTGGTTCTTTTTTTTGGAAAAAGTTTTTTATTTTTTACTTTTTATTGTCGACTCCCAATGTCTGACTGTGTCAGAGCCACTAACCAGTAGACCAACAGGCCCTTTAAAACCACCAGTCACCCATGATCACATCAAATCGACCTCATTTTTGACCTTAGCACCCCAAAAAAACATGAAAACGATGTCCAAGACGCATATTGTGAGAAAAGTCACGACCGCCATCTTGGATTCCCAAATGAACCTCATTTTTGACCTTAGCACCCCAAGAAACCATGAAAACGACACCCGAGCGTGATATTTCAAAAAGTCATTAAAAGTTCTGCTATTCTTCGAAAGATGGCAAAACCGAGTGGGGGGTGTTAGGTTAGGTTATGTTCGTTACGCAATTTCTGAATTCGGTCTCCACGCTCAAGGCCCGCGATAGAAGCTATGCAATTGCCTAAAACTACTTACAATCTTATAAAACGAAAATAGAAACTTGAAGAAACGCACACATCGTCTATGTTATATACATAGACGATGTGTGCGTCTTCCAGTTTTTTGGTTCTTGGTGAATTTTTCGAGAAGCACTGAACCGATTGTCACAAAATTTATATGGGACCACCCCTGAACCATGACTTATCAAACAAAAAAAGAACTATCAAAATCCGTTTACAATTGACGGAGATATCGCGTAACAAACATACAAAAAAAAACATACAGACGAATTGAGAACCTCCTCCTTTTTTGAAGTCGGTCAAAAACAGAAAAAAGGTAAAGGTTATGCAGGTGGTACGGTAAAGGTATGGGTTCTGGTACTGAAGGTTTGTGGTTTTTGGTATTGAAGGTAAGTGACTGGTCTGCGTCACTACACGGTTTCAGCCAAGCTGACTGACTATACTTGTTTATTGATGTGAAACATCTATAGCCGCACGTAACAACAAATTTCTGGCGTGGCGACCGCCACGCTATATGATGGTGTATATATACAGTCACAGTCTTGTGTACTGTGTGGCGATGATGTAATGTCGATGTTTCACATCTGCCAGGCGTCCCGTGACGGCACTTTTTTTTTGTTTTTTTAACCGACTTCAAAAAAAAGTAGGTTCTCTGTTCGACCTGTATGTATGTATGTATGTTTGTTTGTCCGCGATTATCTCGCGTTTGGCTGAACCGATTTGAATACGGTTTTCAGCAAAGTGTTTGTTACATTCTGGGGAAGGTTTTAGTATATAGCACTCATGGATATCCCGTGACGTTGCGCGCAGAGAGCCGATTTCGTTTTATAAGCTTATAAGTAGTTTTATTTTGAAAGTTACTCTAAAACGTAGTCAGACATTGGGACTCTAACTAAAAAGTAAAAAATAAAAAGCTTTTTCCAAAAAAAAGGTAACCGACTTCAAAAACTAAAAGCACAAAAATAACTATTTCGGAAGTCGGTGGCTTCTCTTCTGCCGGTCGATTAGTGTTGCCACCGACTTCCGAAATAGTTATTTTTGTGCTTTTAATTTTTGAAGTCGGTTACCTTTTTTTTGGAAAAAGCTTTTTTTATTAAATACCTACCTACCGGATTATTGTATGTGTGAAGGAGGACTATGTAGGTTGTTTTGTATATGTACTAGCTGTCCTCCGCGGTTTTAGCCGCGTAGTTCTCTCGGATTTTTTCGGGATAAAGACTGTCCTAAGTCCTTTCTCAGGCTTTAAGGACTATCTCTGTACCTCATTTCAATCGGTTCAGTCGTCAATGACAGACAAACAAACACACACACTTTCCCATTTATAAATTACTAGCGACCCGCCCCCCCGCTTCGCACGGGTGTTACAAATCTTTAAAAATCCCGGCTTTTCTTTACTATATTTATTATGCATGTATTATACATATAAATAAACCTTCCGTATGAATCACTCTATCTATTAAAAAACCGCATCAAAATCCGTTGCGTAGTTTTAAAGATCTAAGCATACATAGGGACAGACAGAGCATAGCGACTTTGTTTTATACTATACACTAGCTTTTGCCCGCGGCTTCGCTCGCGTTAGAAAGAGACAAAAAGTAGCCTATGTTACTCTCCATCCCTTCAATTACCTATCTCCACTTAAAAATCACGTCAATTCGTCGCTCCGTTTTGCCGTGAAAGAAAGACAAACATCTGTCTGTCTGTCTGTCTGTAACAGACAGACAGACAGACACACTTTCCCATTTATAATATTAGTATGGATAGTGTACAGTGATTTTGAAAATCGAAACGTGTTCAGCGAATTTTGGAGCTGACTGCACATTTTGATTCTACTACAAGCACAGATTTAGTTACAAGTTTGTTGTTTGAATTCGTTCGAAACTTTGTTATGGAGCCGAGCGCTGCAGTGACAACATGAAACATCTTCACGTCTATTAAATGACGTAGGTATAATACACTACGGAGAGAATAATTCTCTTCAAAACTTAAATTACTTAACTACCTACTAAAAAACAAAATGTTAATGGATTTCATTTTCTTTTTTCCTGCACTTTACCATTAAATTATTTTTTAATTAAGACAAGAGCCTCGTGGCTTTGGAAAAAAACCATAGAGGGAATTTGATTAAAAAGACGTAATTAAGATTCACGCAAATTCGTCTTTTCATGATCAGTCGGCTCGGGTTTAAAAAGGGAACAGAAGCGCGCTTGTTCCCTTTTTGCGCCCTCTTTCTTTGTGCTAAAACCGTACTGGAGGTAACTAGGGACAGTTCCACTTGCGACCTATTTACTTTGTGAAATTGTTTTAGCATAGGCGCATTTGCCTAAATAAATAAATTTTCAATAATAAAAAAATATTTAGGAATGGGACAGAGGGGCAGCCTTCTCCCGCCACGCCTCTCCGGCTTTTAAATCGACGGTTAGGATTTTGTTATGTACCATAGCTTTATCATCATCATATCTTTTATAAATCAAGAGGTAAAATTTGGTAAACAAGTCAAAATAAACAATAAAAAGGAATCAGAATAAAATGGTTTATAATTACAAACATAGGTATTTAGTTAGTCAAGATATTTAAGTTACAAGCACACAACTCTAAAAAGGAATCCGTACTTCAGAAGTCAATTGCCAAAAAAAGCAATAGAAACAGAATAGTGAAGAGCACAGTGCCAGCTGTCGGCAGCAGAGACCGAGTGTGCACTCCGAGCAGCACGGGTGACCACTGCCACTGCACTTCGCTGCCTACTGTGGTTGTGGTGTCATTATGTGGGGGCGGGCTGCTCTTGGCATCTCTCCATCATGGGATACATTAACTTATTATCATTATATTATAGATCATTTGAGCAACATTCATACACTTCAACATGAGACTTACATAGGAATGAAATTGCACCTAATTCATTATTGCCAATCTAATAATTAAATTTCTTCAAACATTGTGTGAAGAATATGATTGTTTGATCTGTGTCTGGGTCCAATTTATCTATAATATGTATGGATTTATAAATAATATAAGTATGTACAGTCAACTTCAACTTTATATTATTTATGGCAATTATGTACAGTCAGCAAAGTATATAAGTATACAGGGCCGTCATCTACAATTGAGGTTGTCTTAAAAACCAATGAATGTATTCAAATGAAATTTAACCTAATTGAAGAACTAGTCATTTTCTACTAGAGTTTAAATTTTTATTAGAAAATATCCGTTAAATATCCATTTATAGCATTGTTCTGTTAGAATAACGTGAACGAAGGCTCTTACTCAGAACTGGTATATGCATTTTAAAAAATGGAAGAAAGTTATTATTTTATACAAATTTACTAAATATAGGAAAGCTATATAACATCACATTAAGATGTACGGCAGCAAACAATGATATTGATGAAACCAAAGGCTAGTTATTAATTAATATTTCACTTTAACCTTGCAACGAACAAACAACAGTTAGCTGTCGGGCTGCTATTGTGTATTGAACACTTGTGTTGGAAGATTTAAACTTTGTTCTCATTACGATAACAATGTTCATGTTTCCTTGCTGACAGCTGACACAATATTTAAAACACTGGCAGCTACAACTACTTGACTGCAAAACAGTTATGTGAACAACATGTTCACATCATTTTGGCTTCTTACAAAGCTCAAACCCTGTGATGCTGGCTGTACATTACAGGGATACACTAATCAACCATTCTCACTGCACAGAGCACATTTCACATGCTACAGAGTTTCAATACACACTCAATCCACAATTGTCAAGCCACAATGAATGCACCATTATCGTGGAAGGCACTGAAGGCAGGCAGGTCCGCATGCTACCTGCGGTTGTTGCCTCGCTGGTGGCCGCGGCCGCGCACGTACGTCTTGTGTGCGTGCTTGCCGGAGTGGTCCTGCGCGGGCGCGAAGCGGTCGCTCTTGGCGTTGTGCGGCGGCGCCGGCGCGGACGGCGCCTGCAGCGTGCGCAGCGGCACGTGCGCGCCGTTGGAGCGGTCGGGCGCGGCGGCCGCGGCGCCGGCGGCGGTGGCGGGCGGCGCCGGCTGTGGCTCGCTCATGTTCACCTGCTCGTTGAACAACATACAGAATTCACCAACTTTCTGTATATCACCGGATTTGCCAGAGTATAGTGTGAGCGCTGCACGCCACAGGGACGCATAGCCTCGCGTGAGACGCACGATGTCGCCCGGCTGCAGCAGGGCGCCAGGCTCGTCCCACACGGACAGGTTCACCGAGGCCGTGGAGTCCGCGACTCGCAAGGTGCGTACCTCTCGAGCCTCCTTCGTCAACGTAGGTGGACCCACTTCCAGCACGATGAACTCTGCATTTATGTTTTTCATGCCAGGTTTTAGGTCCTTTATTTGTACATACTGTATATTACTCATTGCGGTTTTTGAGATTTAATTACATAATCCAAATCGATTAAAGAATGAATCTTAAAATATTTTAATAAATAGCATAAATACAAATCTTAAACATACAATAATATTATTATTATAATAATTATTAATAGGTCTATCTACTACAAACAATCCTACAATTACAATCACATCACTCTCTAAATGACAGTCACGTCACAGGGTAGTTGAGGGTAGGTATTGTGACATTGACAGATACAATACAGATACTGTAAAGGTGAACGCAGACTTGGCCGCACCGCACGCGCCGCAGTCTTCGCATTCGAATTCTTTATATGAAGTTCTATGCCACCTCGCACACCTACCCGCGACGCAGTTGCCGCAGACCCTGAAACGACAACAACTAAAATGCGATGACTGCGGGGACTGCGGCGCGTGCGGTGCGGCCAAGTCTGCGTTCACCTTAAAATTCCTTGTCGATATTGTGTAAATACAGCTGCTTTAAAGCTGTACATTCAACATCAAATCACAGATGGCAACGGAGAATCTCTACTAGTACTATTTTTTTTTATTTTATTTGAATGGCTTGGTTACCATTACCTTTGAGCCAAGTATAATTTTTCCACTTAGAATTCAATGTCTATAATTTTCTCAAAACAATACTAAATAGATAGTCTCGTAATTTTGGCATAATTCTGTAATTTCAACAGTAAATTACAAAAGTGGGCCGCCTGGCCATGGTTTGGATAGCCCTGCCACACATGAAAGATTAATATTTATTATTATAAAACGTTTAAATCTACATTCTTGTTATTTTTAGTTCTTATCAATACATGCTCTATATTTAAGTATGGTTTAAGTTAATGATTGATTAGTAATAGTAAATGATCACCAAATTGTGTTTCATAAAGTAAGTATTCTAGAAATAACCTTTCTACATGATTATGACTTTGACTAAGATAAGGGCAAAGGTAAAGTAAGGTTAAAGGTGATTTTGACTAAGGTAAATAAAATTATTCACTAGTAGATCTGGCGCTCGGCGGCCGCTGCCGCGGCACGCTAGCTACGCTCGTGAAATTCGCCTTCGCGCGTTATGTTCTAACCTAACCAAAACTAACACAATTTGGTGATCATTTACTATTTTTGGTTCTCAAGAATTCCTTTTTAGTAAACATATTTTTTACAACTGGTAACATAGACTACTCTGTTATTTTTTATTTTTCTGTTTTGTTATCTGTCTGTGCTTCAACTCTAAATTAAAAAACAAAAAGTCATAACAAAGGTGGTAAAGTTTCATGCTGCCTTCCTTCTATCACAAATTATTTTTATTACTTAGCTGTTAGTTTATTACTGTGGTAGTATATTCAAGTATAAAACGCAGTGAATATATTGTATTGTTTGTTCAAGCTCTAGGCCTGATTGTTTGAAGTGTGTCGGTCGTTAGCGATAAAGATGTTCAACCAGCTGGGCGGCGCGCCGAGCAACCCCAACAAAGACCTGGAGGTGACTTCTCCGCCGGACGACACGGTGTCGGCATTGGAGTTCTCGCCGCCCTCGCTGCCGCAGACCTTCCTCGTGGCAGGCAGTTGGGACTGTCGGGTTAGTCGCGCGCCCCGGCTGTCTGACGCCAGCCAGTAACATATCCTACATGTGACACGTGCCCTAGGTAACAGAGTGCATCTGTAACACCCGGCAAGTCTCAAAGTGTACAAATGTATCACGCATCAGACTGAGAATCAAGGATTTAATGTCTGGTGGATACAGGCTGCACTGTTTCTATCTCCCACATGCCAATAAGAATTTGGCATCTGATGGCTTTGACCTCCGATACCTTACAAACTAACATTAACAGCTAAACTATATACATATAAAATATTTTGTTTGGAAATAAAGTTTAAAGCAATGTCTATATCATCTACTTCGAAAGCTGGGAGCTTATTCTGTTCGTTGCGGGGCCTAGCAATATAAACCATTACTATGTAGACTCAGCTTCCTATTGATGTGTTCTTTTCTAGAGTGTGGGTGATTGCTTGTTGAGCTCGGATCATGTGTGTTCCAAGGTTTAGAGTAAATATGAAACTCGCCCATACTCCTCTGTATAGAGCTGCTTGTTGGAATGCAAATGGTCAGAAGTGCATATGTGTACAAGCACTTATTAAACACGTTCAAGCACAATTGATAGACAGTAATTAATAAGTAATAATATAAATAAATATTCTGAATTTGGCTTTTAAACCAAGGACTTTGTTCCACTCAGTCTGAGAACAAGCTCATTTCTTTTTACCAATTAGTTTTGATGTACATACTAGGAGATGATATGTGAAGTTTAGTTTGAAACAAGCCCGGCAGCTGTCTCGTAGTGATGTGTTGTGTGGTGGCTTGCAGGTGCGCTGCTGGGAGGTGGAGGCGTCGGGCAAGACGGTGCCCAAGGCGGTGCAGAGCATGGACGGGCCCATCCTCGACGTGGCGTGGCACGACGTCAGTACACACGCCTGTTCACTCACTGGAAGTAAACATGCCTACCAATTTATACTTTGTGTTTTTTTTGTAGGATGGCAGTAAAATCTTCATGGCATCCACTGACAAGAGTGTCAAGTGCTGGGACTTAGCATCGAATCAATCAATGCAGGTAGCATATTTAATAAAAACTATAATTTCCTTATTCACATTGTTAAGTGCATCTTTCTCTTTCCATTTCATTAAGAACAGGACAGAAGATAAAATATTAGTTAAGTTCTGTCAAATTTAGACACTCCATAGATAATTTAGACGCGATTAAAAACATGACTAAATATACGCCATTTTTCTTCAGGCGCTGTCTAATTTGACAGGATTAAATTAAAACGTATCTAATACGTGTCGTGATGGCCTAGTGGATAAGGCGCCCGGCTCTTGTGTAGGAGGTTGTGGGTTCGAATCCGGGCAAGTACCAATGTGACTTTTTCAATTTATAAATAAATAAAATAAATTTTTTATTCAAATAACAGTTTACAAAAGTGTACATAGGGAACAGTTACAAAAAGTATATACATAAAGAGATTATATGTACTTTCTAAGTTTACCTTGGACATCAAGTTGAGCTAAACGATTGCTGACAAATGCTTGCACTGTCTGGACAGGTCGACTCAAATCTGTGTGTTTTTCTCATCAAGAAAGCACATCAGTCATTAACCTTCATGATCCTCGCATAATTTGACCAATACAATTGTATGGACTTTAAAAGAGACTTTGACCTCTGAGTTTGTTTCGGATGTTTCTTCTCAGAGTAGTCAGTTACGAAACACCGGCTTCATCGTTCGATTAAAATAAAAAAAAACAAAATATTGACGTGTAAAAGTGTCACTGACCTCCCGTACCTCGGGAAGCCGTTGGTCCCGGTTGTCATTCGTAGAACTTTGACAGTCGTTACGGGTAAGCCAGAAAGTCTGACCAGTCTAACCAAGAGATATCGTGTAGCCCAGTTACTGGGTTGTGAAGGTCTGATAGGCAGTCGCTCCATGTAAATCACTGATATCCAGCTGAATCCGGTTAGGCTGAAAGCCGACCCCAACGTAGTTGGGAAAAGGCTAGGGAGATGATGAAGAAACTAAAACTTATCTTCTGTCCCTTTCTTTAAGAAATGGAAAGAGTCAGATGCATTTAACTTAAATTTAGTTAACTTTGTGAACAAGAGAATCGGCACTAGTGGCTTATATTAAAAAACCGACCAAGAACGTGTCGGGCCACGCTCATTGTAGGGTTCCGTAGTTTTCCGTCCGTCACAATAAGTGTTCCCACTTATAGGTAAGTTTAAAAAAATGCTATTTGTTACGTCGACATACTAAGTACGCAGAAATTATTTTGTACGACCTTTTTGTCTTTTTTGTACAAAGACTGTTCTTTCTATCAAGTTCAAAATAATTTTCCTAGAAAGTCCTTATAAAGTTCTACTTTCCAGATTTTTTTTTCATATTTTTTAAACCTACGGGTCAAAAGTTAGAGGGGGACGCTTTGATTTTTCCTTTTGGAGCGATTATTTCCGAAATTATTGAAATTATCAAAAAATTATCTTGGTAAACCCCTATTCATTTTTAAATACCTATCCAACAATATATCACACGTTGGGGTTGAAATAAAAAAAAAACACTTCCCACTTTACATATAGGGGGGCTAACCTAATAAATCATTTTTTTCAAATTTTTATTTTACCACTTTGTCGGCGGGATTGATATACATATTGGTACCAAATTTCAGCTTTCTAGTGCTAACGGTCACAGAGATTAAGCGAGGACGGACGGACAGACAGACAGACATGGCGAAACTATAAGGGTTCCTAGTTGTCTACGGACGGAACCCTAAAAACTGAAATAATTTAAAGGGGAATGCTTCACGGTAGCCCGCGAAATACAATTTTTGCAATTTGCCGCTCAATGTATAGGTGTATGCTGATATAGAATGATTTGCGACTGTAATCCATACTAATATTATAAATGGGAAAGTGTGTCTGTCTGTCTGTTTGTCTTTCTTTCACGGCAAAGCGGAGCGACGGATTGACGTGATTTTTTAAGTGGAGATAGTTGAAGGGATGGAGAGTAACATAGGCTACTTTTTGTCTCTTTCTAACGCGAGCGAAGCCGCGGGCAGAAGCTAGTAGGCTATAAGTTACAGAATTATAATAATTTAATTTAAATCATCAGAACAGCCCTCAGAGTGCATACAACTCGATTGAATGACTTTTTCATAAAACAGGCAATCAATCGTGTTATATGCGCTCTCAGTGTCACAGTCGCTAATCATTCTATGACAATTTCGCGGGCTGCCTTGAACATCCACCTTAAGAATCTTTAAAAACAAAATATTGGAGAGTTGTTTAACTAATAATATTAGAGAAAATGTTTCCAGTTCAAGATTGTGTTTTAAAGTTGGTTTATACAGTGAATGTAAATTGCCGGCTGCGGCTATGTCCGCATAGAAGTCAAAATTCAAATGCTATTTTCGCTATTTTATGTTATTAATCATCTTTTCTGTGTAATTTTAATTTTTTTTTTTTTAATTTTTAAATTACAAACGGTTCCAATGTTCCACCAAGTTGTCGATCCTTCGAGTAAAATATATGTAAGTGCGAACTTCGGACATCGTATCACTAAAATATTATGTAGAGCATTGTACTCGCTTGCCTGAAACGGTTTAAAATCAGCGCGAGCTACTAAAGCAACCAGTCAGACAGTTAATAGATTTCATTTACAATAATATAGTAATTGTAAACCAACATAAATATAGGCCGACATTTGGGAAACATTTTATAGTTTGAAAACAAATAATAACATAAAGCTTACCTGTTGTGTCCGCAGGTGGCGGCGCACGAGGCGCCCGTGAAGACGTGCCACTGGATCAAGGCGCCGAACTACACGTGCCTCATGACGGCCTCCTGGGACAAGACGCTCAAGGTGCGCCTCGCCGCGAGCGGCCCTGCTCTGTCGAGCTAGTTAGTGACGTGCGCGTTTGTTGCAGTTCTGGGACACCCGCAGCGCCGTGCCCATCATGAACATGAGCCTGTCGGAGCGCTGCTACTGCGCCGATGTGGTACGTCACGCGTCCACCGCAGCTGGGTGAGTGCGCGCGAGGAGCTGGCGAGTGACGTTGTGTGTGTGTGGCAGGACTACCCCATGGCCGTGGTGGGCACGGCGGACCGCGGCATCTGCCTGTACACGCTGGAGGGCAAGCCGGGCGAGTTCAAGCGCGTGGAGTCGCCGCTCAAGCACCAGCACCGCTGCATCGCCATCTTCCGCGACAAGAAGACCAAGCAGCCCACCGGCTTCGCGCTGGGCAGCGTGGAGGGCCGCGTGGCCATCCAGTACGTCAACCCCACCAACCCCAAGGACAACTTCACGTTCAAGTGCCACCGGCCGCCCGCCAACACCAGCGGCTACCAGGTGAGTACCCTCCGCGCGACAGCAGCACAGTCGCGCCGCCCCGCTGACGCTCGTGTCTCCGCAGGACATCTACGCCGTGAACGACATCGCGTTCCACCCGGCGCACGGCACGCTGGCCACGGTGGGCTCGGACGGCTCCTTCTCGTTCTGGGACAAGGACGCGCGCACGCGCCTCAAGTCCTCCGAGATGCTCGACCAGCCGCTCACCAAGTGCGCCTTCAACCACAACGGACAGATCTTCGCGTACGCCGTCGGCTACGACTGGTCCAAGGTACACATCCTAGCAACTATCCAGCTCGACTCGCTGCACTATTCCCAGACATATCAGTTAACAATACATACTAGTGGAGTTCTTATAAATTAATGAACCTAGTGCCAAAATAATATTGTTTCTCGTTATCAGGCCTTTTGTCAGTTTGTATTGTTATAGTATAGACTTCACACTGCTCCGCGACGTGCGACGGCGCGCGCAGTTAGCTGTGGTACCACCACAGTTGACGCAGTTTAAGCGTTCACAAACAGAGCCGAGCAGTGTGATATTCGCCTAAGTATTTAATGTGTCACGTGTCGCTCGGTGCAGGGCCACGAGCACTTCAACCCGAGCAAGAAGAACTTCATCTACCTGCGCGCCTGCTACGAGGACCTGAAGCCGCGCTCCACGTGAGCCGCCGCCACTGCACTGCCGCATTCATTCAATGTTTCAATCTCATACTTTGTACTTCATGTTAATCATCTTGTTTTAAAACACTATTTTCTGTACGAAAACTGCTCTAGTAAGACAGGCCAAGAATGATAGCCGGAAAAATGTTTTGTTTTTGCCAAGTGTCAAAAGATAATAAAAGATGGGAGCAAGATATTGAAGTCATAATTATGTTGTACTGAGCGAGACAGGCTAATGTGTCATGTGTTAATAAAAAAATATAAGCAATATGTTTTATTATTTGCGGCCTTTACAATAATTGTAACACCGGAAATGAAAAATGGTATAGACAACAAAATATTTAATAATAGGGAAGATGCAAACATAGTATTTATTGAAAATTTATTAATAAAATGTTGAAAAAATGTAAATGAAGGGCCTCTGCAACTTTTTTTTTACATAATGTTTATTTTTATCAATAAAATATGAATTTAAAATTACGTGAAATGAAACGTAATTAAAAACACCAATCAGCGTTAAGCGACTGGAATGACGTCACTGGCACGTTCCAAAACGTGCGAGGAATTCACTCGAAAATTAAAAAGAGGTTTTGTACGATTTTTAATTCGAGTCAGAAAAATGACATTTCCAGTGTTGCAGGTTTTTAGTTCCAAATAAATAGTGATGTGATACAATCGAGTTTTTACAATGAAATCTTAATCGAGATTTTTTTAATTCAATATTATTTATGGGTGTTATTTATCTATCTATCTATATATAATATGTATGTATTTAAAAATTATATAAGTATGTATATCAGTTGTCTGATTACCATAACACAAGCTCTGCTTTGCTTGGGATCAGATGGCCGTGTGTAAGATGTCCCAGGATATTTAATTATTTATTATTTATTAATATCAAATTGCTTTTGATTATATAAAAAAATATAACATGTAATTTACGATTATTAAATAGAAGACATACACGGAAGGTAATTTAATATGACATAAAACACTGTTATATTATTTGTTTTTGGTAAGGTCCATATTTCTAAAATTGTTTTATTTAAGATGGTATGTATTCAATATTTACAATAATAAAACGCTTTGGTACCTATTAAAACAAAGCATGACTAAATGTCTAAATGTCTGCGATTGCTACTTTATCGTCATCGTAGCAATAAGTGCATTAGAACAATCAGCGAGCGATTAGCAATCGATTCATACATAATACGATTTTTTTTTACGTTAAGCGATTAATCGCGCGATCACTGCGCAAATATTGCTGATTGCTGTTTCATAGGTAATAAGTCAGCGGAACGCTTTAGAGTAACTTTCGCGCTACTCCGTGTAACTCTTACCCTTTTTGGAACGCACCCCCGCAGTTAGTTGTCAAAATAAACAGAAATAGTTTTGTAGGTATAAAATTAGCTTTAGAAAAGCAAATTCGCGCAGTCTTCTAATGACTCTTTGAATATGATTTCGAAGGCATGCAATTTTCTTCGACTGTAGTACTTCATCTTTTGAACTTTTCTTAGTGTTGTTCACTAATGGTCTAATCAACAGAAATAACACACCTTCGATATGCTTGAAGCTTCTGTCTGCCATGATACAAGGTCCAGGAGGTAAAGATTCCATAAATCCAGATTCTTCAAATATTTAAAATCAGAAGTTCAGTCACCAAAACTATCTGATACAAAGTTTGTAACCCCGTCTGGTGTTAGAGATATCGATATGAGTCAACATGCTTTTTTGCATAAAAAAGCATTGCATACATGCTTTCATGCGGTATTATTATGACCACGAGATGTTGATTGATAGTTTATTTTCAAATTTTAGCAATAAAAGTATCTGGAATGGCAAAAAATAATAAAAAGTTATAAAAATTAGAGAAGAACAATACAACCAGAGATACAGTGTCACTGCAGTGACGTCATCGGAACTATTGGTCCGTTTTCGAGCGGACGTTTAAACTGTCAATTTAAAACCGCTTTTTTTACAATAAATTACAACATTTTAACTTTTTAATATATTTGTGGTCTATTTTACATGGAATTCTTTAAAATCAAAACAAAAATAAAAATATTGCATCTTCCCTATTGAACAGAGACTGCCTAGGGCTGATACTAGTGGGTAGTTGGTGCGCGCTCAGTGGTGCGCGTGCGCGTCGTCGCCGGCCGTCAGCTTGCACACGCCCACCGTGAGCAGCGCCAGCGCCAGCCCCAGCGGCGCGCCGCGCAGCATGGCCTTGTTGGCGCGCGCCCACTTCGACCCGAACCCGGGGTGGTAACGCCACGCCTCGTTCCTGGAAATTGTTTTATTTTATCAATCTTTCTCTACAACTAATTCATTTAAGTAAACAAATAAATATCCTGGGACAACTTACACTGCCATTTGATCCACAAGCTAAGCAGAGCTAGTACTATGGTAACCGGACCACTGATAAACATACTTTTCTGGCCTAGCAATCAGTGTCGCTATACACTAGATCAACAGGTCTGTCAATATAAACAGAGTATTATTTTCTTGTTAGAAAGTTGACGTCATTTTACTCTTCACAAAACATGGGTCCTGAGAAGAACTATGAGCTAGAATCTCCACTCTACATGAGAGTTTGTTTTTGTTTGTGACATTGAACTTTTAACTTAATTACAATTTTACAAAAAGAAAATAAGTTTTAAAGAGCTGCTTGATTAATGGAATAGACTATGATTATGAGGAAATTATGTTCCTCATAATCATAGTCTATTCCATTAATCAAGAAGTTCTTTAAACCTTTTGAACACACAGGTAGTTGAAGGGTTAACAGTAAAAACAATTTAAGAGAAAGTTGAAGAAGCCATTTGATATATGACATGATATTTAATGTTTCAACAACCAACCAACAGACGGCTGTCGGGGTGCTCTTGTCTTTCTATTGTGTCTCAAATCACATGAGTTCCAAGGATTTAAGGGTGAAAACTTTCAACAGGCCAGAAAGCAACTACATGTACCTGGTTATAGAGGACAGAAGTAACCTTACCAGTGGCATCTACATAAACATAGTTTTAGAAAACTATCCACAATTTTCTGTGTAATTGTAATCTGCATAAAAATGATTATTCTGCTAAAAAAAATAACCAAAAACGACACTGAATTTATTTTAGTAGGTGAGGTGATATATATTTACTATTATAGTGGGTGGCAAGGCTACACAAAGCAATGGTAACGACAACGAAACAAGGGAATACCTGATCCAGGGGTCACGAAGCCCCTTTTTCTCAAGGGCTTGTTGGAGCTCTTCCAGCTGAGGAATGCCTTTGACAGTGAAGTCTGTGTAGGGGGGCACTTTGTACGGAGGTCCGTGCTCATGGCCACCCATCTGTTAGAACATACAAACACAATTTTTGAATTATTATTACAACACTATTCAGTTATGAGCACTTTTGAACTTTCAAGATAAGCGTCAGCCAGAACAAAAATGGTTGATCAACCTTGTGTTACATTACATGACGGTACTATCTACACAACACATTAAATCGATACTAGAATATTAAAAAAACGTAAGTAACTCTGTCTGTCTCTTCTTCACGCCTAAACCACTGAACCGATTTGAATGAAATTTGGTACAGACAGATATATTCTACCAGGACCCGAGAAAGGACATATTTCAACCCGGAAATCCCCAAGGAAGGGAACTATTAATCACGCGGACGAAGTCGCGGGCAAAAGCTATTTAAACAAGAAGAATCAGCTGCCATTAACCAGTTTTTTAATTAAATAATAACAAAATTCTAACCTACATGACATTACATAATTTACAACCTTAGTCCAATAGCAGAAAGATTAAACAAAACTCAATTGTAGGTTTCGTTTTACAAACCTTGTCACTTACTCTTTGTTTTGATTTTCGTTAAATATATTTTGAATTCCTATAGAAAACTTAGCTTGTAGCGAGCGAAGCAAGCAAATATTCAATTTAGAATTTACTCATTCAAAATGGTTTTATTTATACGATTTTGTCAAACAAAAGTGACGTAAGGTTCAGTACACAACCGAGACACACTTTGACCACGATAATCTGTACCAGCAGTTACTTTTTAAACTTTATATAAAATTATACACCGTTTTGCGTTTTGTTGTAATCATTATTGCAACCTTAGTAGTGCGTTTTTATTCACACCGTAAATTTTTATTTATTAAAGTCACAACAACAGTACGAGTATGTGAGAGAGATGAGTTAGTACGTTTTACTTCCATGACCGGACGAAAGCCAGCCGGACAAAGTATATAGGTATTTAGGTAGGCATGGACCTTTATAAAAGGTACCTTTTTGTTTAGGTCTAGTGTACACTTAGATTATTAACTTCTAGATGTAACCATGAGGTTGTAAAGAAGTGTGAAAGTGAGAAGCATATATACGAATTTCGTAAGAAAATTGAGACAAAGCATAACATGCTCTGTCTCGTTCGGCGTGGCCGGTTTTCGCTTGGCGAACATTGAAAAGTTAGGGACAACGCACACCGGAATGGCAGCGGCCGGCAGCGGCCGTAAGCGGCCGCCCGCAGCGCCGCGAGGCCGCCAGCGGCTGCCAGGCGTCGCTAGAAACAAAAGGCGCGCGGCCGCACGCGACGCCGCGGGCGGCCGCACGCGACGCCGCGGGCGGCCGCTGCTGGCAGCCGCTGGCGGCCGCGGGCGGCCTCGTGACCTTTTTAAGTATTTCAAGCGATACTGGTCTTTGAAGTATGTAGTTAAAGTTTAAAATTATTTCACACTGAAAGTGCTCGCCGCGTCGCTGCCGGCCGCTGCCATTTCGGTGTGACTCGGGCCTTAGCCAAACAAAGGGATGTCACTGTCATTGAATGGTCGGCTCGTATTAGTTTTTACAATTTTATAACAATTTCGGTAATTAAACCAATAGTTTTAATGTATATTTGAGAAATTGACTCCAGTAGTTAAGTGTTTAGTGCGTTTTCTGTGCTATAAAATGGGAGGTTGCACTATTTTAGGCTGCAAAAGCCGCACAGAAAGAAAGCAAGATAAGAATTTTACTTTTCACTCGTAAGGATGCAAATATTACAAGTTATTGTGCATTGATTGAATAAATACATTTGTGTGTATGTAATTACATGGCTTTCGATCAAAATTAAGGACATTTTCTAGCGATATCGTTTATATTTTTATCTACATAACCTATTACTTGTTTTTCAAAGTGTTACCATACCTCAGTTCTATTTTTCCCATAACTTGATAATAAAATTGCAACTAGTTAAATAAATAAAATTAATCAGATGATAAATTAGTTCTTTGATGCCCTGTGAGGTATCAGGGGATACCTCACAGGGCCCTTTTAAAAGGAATTTTATATAATTTTTATAGTTGGACATCACAGACATCAGTGAAGGAAAATATCGTGAGAAAACCTGGACTCGTAACTTAAATAATACTTACGATATAAATAATTTTGCACTCTTAATAAGGATTATGATACGCAACTCAGTACATGAATGTAATAAGTAGTTGTTGCAACGGAACATCTCACTGTTTTGGTCATATTTCGGGAAATTTTTACGTAATGACAACATTGAAATTTTATAGTGCTGTCTCATGTGCGGCCACGCGGTGGCTCAATCTAGAGGTTAATAATCTAAGAGAGTGTACATCTCTAAAGAGTGAATGGTTGTAAGTAAATCGTTAAATCGTACGGTCAAGTACGGTGTTCATTCAGTTCATTCCTGTCATCTATTCTATTTGTCTGACGCTGCGGTTGTGTTGATTGCTGTCAAGTTTTTCGTTCGTTTGACTGTGTGATTCTGTAGCGGCGGGCGGCGCGCGACCGATTGTCCCGTCGTGATGTATTGTTTGTTTGTGTCGCTTTAATTAAAATAAATAATATTTACTTACATGACTACACAGTGCTAAGCTACTTTTAATTGACTACATTCTATATTAACGATTACAGTTCGCACAGTCTGCTCAATCTTAGTGAATTGTGATATCAAGTTCCAGTCGTTGTAACGAGCGTAGTTTAGCGTCGATAGTAAACAAAAATAGATTTTGAGATCCAATTCAACATAAGTTTAGGATCCAAAGGAGCAAGTTGGCGCAATTGTTGTTACCTAGAAGGAGTGTATGTGTACGAGTATGGCAGTTCAGCGGGTGTGCATGTGAGCGCGTGAGAAGACAAAGGATGGAGAGAAGGGAGCGGGCCGGCTGGCGCGCGGCCGCGGCGCTGCTGCTGGCGCTCGCCGGCGCGACGCACTGCTCCGCCTCAGGTACTGCACGAGCGGGCGGCCGGCGCGAGCATGCGGCGCCGGCTCGTCTGCAGTGCAGGCAGCCATACTGCCTGCACTTGCATGTTACACTTATTACGCGCTTGCTTAAGGGACTTAGTTTTTCGAATGTCGTTAATCGTGACTGTCCCGACTGAGTATTCCAATTTTCACTGCGCCTGCAGCAGCGTAACCTGCCGGCTTACGTTCTAAAAACACGGAACAAGAACAAGAGATGACATATCAGTCAGTTTATGCGCGTGCACAGCTGCGCCACACTTTGACAAACCGGCCCAGTTGAGTACAGTTGCCAGATCCTGGGCCTGACCGTGCAGGGACACTATTGCTGTCGATCGACGTAGGTACTACGGCAACGACGACGACGTTATAGAACCAACCTGCAATTCGTCTGCCGTGAAAACGAATAACGATGCCTTGCCTGTTATCTTGTCACCATCTCCCTAGCCTTTTCCCAACTATGTTAAGGTAGGCTTTCAGCCTAACCGGATTGAGCTAAAATAATGATGAATGATTTAGCGGCGCACATGTGGCGGAGTGCAGCGCAGATCATTTTTGCAATAATAATAATATATCAATAGATAGATATTCGCGCCGATTGTCTTACTCACAAGCTAACCTAAATTTAAGTTAAGTGCATCTTTCTCTTTTCATTTCAGAAAAGGACAGAAGATAAATTTTTGTGAAGTCCTGTCAAATTAAGACCCTCCATAGATAAATGGCGACTAAAAATACGCCAATTTTCTTCAGGCGCTGTCTAATTTGACAGGACTAAACGCATGTGGCATAGGTATATTCTGTCCTTTTCTTTATTACCTTTCAACGTCCAACCGACAGCCGGCTTGCTCTGCGATGTGCGCCGGCCAAAGGTGACAGACTGACTGATATATTGATCTATCATCCCACAGCCCAAACCACTGGGCGGATCGGGCTGAAATTTGGCATGCAGGTAGATGTTATGACGTAGGCATCCGCTAAGGAAGGATTTTGATAAATTCCACCCCTAAGGGGATGAAAGTATCGACAATCTCGCGGGCGGAGCCGCCGGGCATAAGCTAGTTCGTACATAATGTTAGAGGCAGAAGTGTAATATGCGTGGTGAGTACTACGCTGACACGAGAGAGACTGCGTCGCCCCTAATAGTACCTAGCTATATAGGTGATTCAAGAGAGGCGTCCTCTGAGCGACACATAAGAGATTGGCGAACCGGTCTCGGCACTGCGGCGCGCCCGCTCGCCCTCTGTAACTCCGCACTTGTAGTAATTGCGTTACCCAACTATCCGTCAACAACTCCCGAAATCCTCTATCTAACAATTAAAATTTTGTTTTTCCTCAAAGGGTTTTTAGATACAGAAGTTTTTAAGAATAAAACCATAATAAGCGCAGTTTAGGTTTTTATGAAACAATGTAGGTACTTATGACGCGAGACAGAACTCCCAAGAGAGCCAATGCGTATGCTTCCAGTTGATTTAGAATCATGACATTTGCGAAGAAGCTAAGTCTTATCTTACAGAACAAGTAATCAGATCCCGCCCCTAAATCGCCAAAATGGGCGTTCAGTATTGTATGATTTTTGCGAAATCTATCGACTAACTAGAACTGGAATTTGATTGAACTCTACAATCCTAGAAATGTCCAAAACATGAAAAGATAATTCTGAACTTGACCGCGCTAGGTCCGGTGCTCGCTTGAGTCGCTTGGTTAAGTGTTGAAACTCCAATGGATCATCATTATCGACAGCACCGCGCCCGCGCTGCAATCAAGATGAGGCGTGATGTTATTAAAGAATCATGAATGGGAGACAAGTTGGGGGCTGCTGGACTGCGTGCGCGTCCGCGTCGTGACACCCGATGCCCCGGCGGCGCAAAACGTAAAGAATCTACGTCTGCCCCCTTCACGTGTCTGTCCTGAGTTGACCCTAACTATCAATAATATGTCTTGGAATGTTTTGAGAGATACGCTATATAAAGGACAAGGGACAGTAAGCCGCTTTAATTATTATGCGAGTGCACAATGAAGTGCACACGAACGCGCAACAGTAGCGCAGCGACACTGTCGCCGTACGGGAGGTCACTCACTGGCAGCTGCGCGGGTGCAGCGCTGATAACCCCTGATGTTTGTCAGAGCAGGCGTTAATGACAATGTCCATTGATAACTTTTCATTTTATTTTAATTAGCAAAGAGATAGCACAGTTCAAAAGTGAACGATAAAGTCATTCACAGCCGTAATAGCTTGATCGGTGCTACTGGCTAGCTGAGAATTGCTGTGTCCAGGGCTCGTTCAGGTATCCTCTGAGACTCGGCGCAGTGCTACAACTGCTGACTAGGTCAAACAATGGCCTTAATGTGTATCAAAGTGTTTACTTGCAGCAACAAAGTTAAAAACAATAGTTTGGTCTATATAGTATAAGTAATTGCAAACCGGCTAGTCCGGTCACAAGCACCGGTCAGTTGTCCCTGGCGACGCGGCGCGGTACGAGCGTCGCTCTTCGACACAATCTTGTTTGTGATTGTGTTGATCCTTCCCATCTACCTAGATCCATTGAGGTTTTATGTAGTAGATAATCGGAACAATAGATACTTATGGATATGCACACTCTTCATGGAGTAGAGTCCAGTTGGTGTAGTGGTTTGTGACCCTGACTGCTATACCGGAAGTCGTGGGTTCGATTCCCACCCAGGAAAAACTTTTTGTGGCGAGCATGATTGTTTGTTCTGTGTCTGGGTGTACTTTATTTATAATATGTATGTATTTACAATTATAAGTATAAGGTGCTATAAAAATATCTGCCACCGCTTTAATGAGTGATAGTATTGTGTTTATAGATTACAATAGTGAAGAACTTTCGTACCCTGGAGCAGTTAATTCCATTTTAGAGAATAAAGTAGTTAAATTAACATTGAATCTACTCTGCATAACGCGGTTCACAAATTACGAACGACGTGTGCCACGTCAATGAAAACAGGAAAGAGATAGCAATCTCTGTTCATCTGTTCTGTGTATGAAAAGTGATAGGTATCAGCTGACTATAGTTCGTCAACACTACTTAATCTACTAGGTACGCAAGTGTTTTAAAAGTGCAATTACTTACCAGCTACCGCATTCTGCCAAAAAACTGACGTATTTTTGGGTTTTTAGTTTTTGAAGGCGGTTATTATTATGTTTATTAAAGTATCTTTCAAAGTAATTTATTTACAAAATAAAACTACTTACAATCTCAGATTATAATTACAATCTTATAAAACGAAAATAGAAACTTGAAGAAAAAGCACACATCGTCAATGAATATTTCGTCATTTTTTTTTGTTCTTGGTGAATTTTTCGAGAAGCACTGAACCGATCGCCACTAAAATATGGGACCACCCCTGAATCATGACTTATCAAACAAAAAAAGAACCATCAAAATCCGTTTACAAGTTTACAATTGACGGAGATATCGCGTAACAAACATAAAAAAAAAAAACATACAGACGAATTGAGAACCTCCTCCTTTTTTGAAGTCGGTTAAAAATAACAATTTTTGTTAGCATAACTGAAAATGTTTACAATTGAATGAAATGGTAAAAACTTAGCTTAACGTAGGTATTGATATAATACACTGTCAGTATTATTTACATAAAATAGAATGACCCTCTATCACTATTTAGCCGCGTACCCACCTAACGCACAGGCTCGCGCGGCAGCCTCGCGAGCCAAATGCCTCGGCTGGTGTGGACGTGCCTCGGCCTGCCTCGGGCGCGCGTTTGCTCGACCGAGCACGGCTCGGCCCCGAGCCATCTGTTGTCGGTAAACTTGACGCGCTCAAAGGTGCCTCATGAGCGCTGTGCGTTAGGTGGGGACGGTTATGTTTTGGCTCGCGCGCGAAGCTACTTCAAGTTTTGTCTCTTGCCGTGTTTGTCTTCTGTAATTTTGATTTCATATTGGTGGCGACGCACATAAATTAGGCTATATTTATTGTAATCTTATATCTACCCGTGCGAAGCTGGGACGGGCCGCTAGTATACATATATATTTTTAAACTTAAAGAATGTCTCAATGAGAGATAATTTAACTCTTATAATGAACAGACGTAACATATATTTAAATCAAAACTTCCTCTTTCAATGAAGAGAAAAGCGTTTGATTCAGTAATACTACCTACACTTCTTTATGGTTGCCAATCATGGTCATTTACTAAGAAGACAATACATAAAATACAAGTATTTCAAAGAGCAACCGAAAGGTGCATGCTTGGTATTAGCACAGAGACTTGGTGACCGACACAAAAATATAGACAAAACTAAAGTCATAGATGCAGCAGAAATGGCATGTAAACTCAAATGAAGATGGGCAGGACATGTAGCCCGCGCAGAAGACGAACGGTGGAGCGAACGTGTACTCCACTGGTGGCCGCGCGAGGTCACTCGGCCGCCAATGCGCTGGCGAGATGATATCGAAGCTACTGCCGGCTCTACCTGGACGAGGACAGCGCGTAACAGGACGCAGTCGAAACTGATGGAGGAGGCCTAAACCCGAAATTGGGTACCCAAATAACAAAATACTAATAAAATAATAACTGATGTAATTTGAATTTATGAAGATTAATATAATTATTGTGTTATTTAATTTAAATTTATGCCGACTAATTCAAATATTGTAACTAATGTAATAACTAGCATATGTGCATGTATAATTATTTGTAATCATTATTTTAAATTTGGGAATAAATGGCTTATTATTATTATTATTCATGAACAGACGGGGCGGTTAGGTGAACTTCCAACCAACCCGCAACTTCTACGAATGTACCAGGTGTCAATGTGCGCTAGGGTTCTGGTCTGAAGTTTCGACGGTCTTAAAGACTAGAGAAGAGAGGGGCGCCGGTCATGGCGGCCAATCGTAACTGTCATATTACAGTGCACAAGTGCATGAGCATGCAAGTTTGCGTAAACTTGATGTCCAATCCTACAGTTGTATTGTGGCTAACGGCTTCAAGATTCCGACATCTATCATCAGATGTGTCTGGTGATGGGCTGCTGGCCCACCACCGGACACATCCGATTGGAAGACCCTCCATAAAGCTGAATTAAGTCTCATGCTCACCGTCAGCGCTCATAGCTCAGCGCGTAGTTTGTCAGCGCCGAGGCTCAGCGTGGCTCGTTTTAGTATCGTACTGACCGCCTTACTGTACAGACGACCAAATTGCGGTGTGTATTAATTATTGCTGCGTTGTACTATCTATACTTACCATACTACGGTATAGATAGCTCCTTGTTCATCCATTAATTGAGCAGAGAGCCGTTGCAGGAGACTTTGTCTTGTTATCCTCCCAGGTTTTGTTTCTTGCATCTTTATTTTTGTAGAGTGAATCGGATGCATCCCACAATATCTTTCTCAGGCGTACTTCATCGATAACTCGACTTGCATCCACTTCGCGAGTCGCCATGACTGTACGCGTTGACGATGTCCGCTCCGCTCGACACGACAACGCTCGTCGCTCACTAAGAGCAGAGGCGCTCGTGCGATCGTCAGCGCCGACTGCTACGCGGGGCCGACCCGCGACGCGTACGGCCGCGTAGCTATCAGCGCTGACCACCACCGTGCGCGCTGATAGCTACGCGTCATTCAAAAACGCTTTCTAGAAGTTCATAATATCTCGGACATCAGTGCTGACGGTGCGCGTGCCGTCGGCGTAAGACTTAAACCAGCCTTAATTTTCTATCCTTTCTTTATACCTTTACCTCCAACGTTTAAAAAATATACCAGTGATAACATAATCGACAACATTTTATGAGTGTAATTCAACAAATCAGTATAAATCGATAATAATGTGGGTCCCCGAAAACGTGCAGCGACATCGCCGCAGACGCAGGCGAAGAACGAACTTGGCCGCACTGCAGTAGGACAACACGCCAATTATATTTGTACGAGTAACCTATAGCATGGAATAGGTATCTTTATGACCTAGAACCTTGATGTAACTTACGTCAATCCATACTAATATTATAAATGGAAAAGTGTGTCTGTCTGTCTGTATGTTTGTCTTTCTTTCACGGCAAAACGGAGCGACGAATTGACGTGATTTTTTAAGTGGAGATAGTTGAAGGAATGCAGAGTAACATAGGATACTTTACTTTTTGTCTCTTTCTAACGCGGGCGAAGCCGCGGGCAAAAGCTAGTACTTTCATAATACGAGTAACAAGATAATTACTTTATATCATATACCCATTCAAGTACGTAAAACTTCTTATTTATTTATTTATTTATTCTAAGAAGAACCAACAGCTACAACAAAAGGATAAAAACAATATAAGAGACATTAAGCCAATTACAGGTTCTCACGGATTATAGATGCTGGCGGGAAAAATTCCGAAACATTCCCGTCGAATACTTCGGAAGTATTCCGAAATATTCTGAAACTTTGGGAATATTTCAACTGCCAAAAAAAAACCCGGTGAAATTGTATTAATCCATTAAAAGCCACTGTACTCGATTGAGTACAGCGTAATGAAGTAAAATAATAAGGTGTATCACCTAAAATTTACAAGATCTGTTATTTATACTTCGGAATAATGCTGTACTCAATCGAGTACAGCAGTTACCTCTAATGGGTTCATAGGGAATATAGCCTACTAGCTGTCCCCCGCGGTTTTATCCGCGTTTAATTTCCTTTGGTTACTTCTTAGCCCCCCGTAAACCGTTTATTCAGCGCACGCAACAAAAGTCCTCAAATGTGAATAATTTTCCCCGTTTTTGCAACATTTCTCACTGACGCTTCGCTCCTATTGGTCGCAGCGTAATGTTATATAGCCTAATACCTTCCTCTATAAATGGACTTTAAAAAACAAAGAATTTCTCTAATCGGATCAGTAGTTCCTGAGATTAGCGCGTTTAAACAAACAAACTCCTCCGCATTATAATATTAGTAGTAGCTTTCCAACAGTGAAAGAATTTTTGAAAGCGACACAATAGTTTTTGAGTTTATTTATTAGGTTTTCCTTTATTTAGTAATACCTATCTATGTGACTCGCGAATATTTAGCGATGCGAACAGCAGAGCTATATACAAACTAACCAAAAACATAGGTAACCCTTTTTCAAAAAACAAATCAAATATGCTCGGCCTGGTTTTTTATTCCACAACTAACATTTTGAAAAATAGCATTCGACTTCGATATAACCTACATAAAAACAAAAAAATAAAAATCCTGTTAATTGCAGGATAAACATATTATGTAGATATGTTATCCCGCGATTAAAGGGATTTTTATTTTTTTATAAAAATATTAACAAATATACTTAATCGATCAGATTTATAATAAAATAAACATTTATATTTTACTAACTTATGTGCCACTGAAAAATAATTAATTCACCCACCACAAAAAATAAACACGTTTATTCTTATTGAATAATTCGGGCGAAATATTCCGCGGAAACTTTCGATTGCGGGGTATGAATCTTTCTGAAAACTTCTCCGGGGGGGAGCATCTATCTCCCCTCTCACCGCACCCCGCACCGCCATCGCCTTCGTGCACACAGTCAGGCGGCGGCGATCGACGGTCGATGCTAAATTCCATTCGATATTTAAAAAAACATAAAAATATTTTGCAAAAAAATACAATTCTAAATTTAAATTCATTTTGAATAATTCTGATTTAAAGAAACTTTCCCAGAAGTATTCCGGAATTATTTCGAATTTTTCAGAAGTTTTGCAACTATATCACGGATAGAAACATATCAAATAACGAAAAACTGACGATCACTAATTAGTACGACAAAAAGAAAAAAAAAGACAAGTAATTTAGGAACACTTGTACCACAGATTACTCCAGATACTTCACTCCATGTACTTGCGCGCTATAAGCTGTGCTTGTACATACAATCCGTGCTAGGCACTATTGAAAAAGTTCGCATTCAGCTGGGTGCGTGCCGAATGGGTTTTCGTATTAAATGGGTCAAGAGCAAGAGAGAATTCCTTACAAAGAACATTAAAATATCCTTACTCGCTCGCACCATGTACGAATTTCGCCTGTAGTTAGAAGAAGAAGAAGGAATAGAGATAGGCGGATTAAAGGTGAACGCAGACTTGGCCGCGCCGCAGTCCCCGCAGTCATCGCATTTTCTTTGTTGTCGTTTCAGGGTCTGCGGCAACTGCGATGCGGGTAGGTGTGCGAGGTGGCATAGAACTTCATATAAAGAATTCGAATGCGAAGACTGCGGCGCGTGCGGTGCGGCCAAGTCTGCGTTCACCTTAAATCTGACCGATCTTTGAGGGACATTAGCTTAGTTTGTGTAATAGATCGGGACAGTGTTTTTCACTAGTTATAATTTTTTGTAGGTAAGTGCAATCTGCTAATCGACGACGATTTATGAGTGGTTGTAAATGAAATTTCTTACAAAGGTTTAGGTAATTATCAGAATGGTATGGAATACGCAGCCGAAAACAAAGGAAACGAATAAATCTTTTCTGTACATTCTCGACACGATCAATGTATTTGCCTTATCAGGGGTTCCAAATTTGAGATGCATCATGCATATTCAAGGTGGCTTCTGACTTTCTGGCAAAAGTGCAATAGAGAATCTTAAGAGTTTTGGCATTCTTGAAACATCCTGCGAGTCTCATAACAAAACCCAGTGATCTTGAAGCTTTATTATAGCAACTATCTGCTCAATGTGCGTATTAAATAAAAGTTTAGAGTCATGAAACACACCTAGGTCGCGTACACCGTCAGATCTCGGCAATAGCAGTCCTTTAAGTTTCTAAGTTGTATCACAGATTAATAAATTAAATAGTTACTACGTAACAGATACTTCACTCCAATACAAAAACCAAAATACCTACGCTATGATTGCCTATAAAATCATAATAATAATACCAGTTATTTGCAGCAAGGAGAAATGTACCATAAGCACGCACAAAGAGAGTTGAGATTCTTTTGCCCGCCGCGCGACTAACGTGTGTGCGTGTCGTCCAGCAAATCTGCTAGGGTTATACGTATGATGACAATGGTAATAAAACGAATGTTTTAGAAAAACAATTATTATTTTATTTGTTGATCAAATATTTTTTAGTTTGATAAAATGACTGATGCATATTTTTCGTTCCTTGAATTCCCGACTAATATATTTTAGTGTCGAAAATATCCAAAACCGCGTGAATAATTTTAATAAATAATCAAAATAGGCCAGTCATCTAAGACATGTTAGGTCGCAATAAATTGCAAGGTCCTGATTTTTTGTGATGTTGTTAGGATAGATACCAATGGTGTAAATCTAGATTTGCAACCTCGAAAGACCTGTGCTAACTTCGTGGTGCTCGAAAAACCTCGAAATTTTCGAACTTTTTTCAGTTTTTGGCTTACAACTTCTAAAATATGCATTTTGCAGCAAAGTCATCTATGAAACTTTTAAATAAGACAAAATATGCAACAAAATGAGTGTAACCCCAGGTCTGTATGTTTCAAAGATCTCAAGATATGACATTTCGAAAATGGGCATTTTTTCCCAAATTTTATCAAATTTGTAGTTGGCTAGACTTTAGATCGAAATACTGTCTAAAATAGTCATCCTACAAGGAAAGTCAATAGAAATTAAGTTGTAGAGCAGTTATTTAGCTTAAATTTAAGTGTAAAAAGAACTGTTCAGGACAAATAGTTCTCATATTATAAGGTAAATAAGGAAATCAGATTTTTTTTCGAAATTTCTCTAGTAATATAAATATTACTTTAAAAATAAAATAAAACAGACAATTCAGTAAAAACTGTTTATTGAATAAAATAAAATTGAAAACTATATATATATATACATATATATAAATGCTCGCTTATCATTATTGAATTGTTATTAATTATCACACATTTTACATCAACTTCAGTTCACATTCGGACCGCGTCATAGCAACACCTCATTTATCATTAGTTAAGGTCGTGGACTCAATACACGTATCAAGGGAATTACATGGTTTTACTTATATAATTCAGCCTCCCTATCAATCAATATCCATAAGCAAAAGACGTACGGTAACAAACCATACATCTTGCCGAAGGCTCGAAGGACCAACCTTCGAGCCTTTGGCAAACAGTGACTATCAAATAATATCAGTGACAATAATATCAGTGACTATCAACATTCTATCAAAACTCTATCAGTGTAACTTTATCAATAAAATTTTCAAACCCTCTATCAGTGACAAGTGCTGTGTTCGAAAACTCTAAAACCGCGTGTGTGTGCTACTAGCAAGAAAGGAGCATCATCCGGTGAACCGAGAATTCGAGAGTTAAGCAGCAAATACAAGTAAGACCATTTCAGCTATCACCTGGTGGAAAAAAAAAATTTCTTTATCATGGAAGCTATCCACGCAAACCAGGCGGAGATCTACGAGGCTATGAGCAAACTAGCCTCCAACATTAAGAAGAACAGCTCGAGCCGTAAGGTAGGCGACTATTTTAAAAGGCGCTTAGAAACATTGGAAGCGGCTGTCGATCGGGCTGACTTTCAATATAATCATGATCGACTTTGTACTGAGGAAAGCAGGTTTCACCCATATTTCATACAGAATGAATATGAGCGGGCAACAGAGCTGTACAAATCGGTAAAAGCATTAATCAATCAACAGCAAGTACTGATGAAAACAGGGCAGTCAGTATTTCCGGAGTTGGAGACAAAGCCTGAACAACAAGCAGGTCAACCATCAACATCAGGTACTTCTCAAACAGGCAAGCGAGATGAAGAACAACTTAAATATTCATCTCCAGAGTTATCATTAAAAGGAACGTCAAGCAAGACGGATGACATGCTCAAAAAACAATCGAGTAACATCAGAGCATTCCAGCCCAGCGTACCATACGAAGTCTTAATTTAGACGAAATGAACGAGAAGTGGGAGATGGAAGATGCTCTAAAAACTTTGCATTCTAGATGGTCTGTAATTGATACATTACATTGGGAACTAGATGGAGAACTGGAAACCTTGGATGAAGGTTACGAACAAGCGTACTCCAAGCAGGAAAAGATCTACAACAACATAAAGAGTAAGTTATTACATAACTTACTGTTTATAAACAGTAAGTTATGGTCTGTGGCTCACAGGGCACAATCAACTCCGAAATTAGACATTCCAGTTTTTAGCGGATCCTATCAACAATGGACATCTTTCAAAGACTTATTTACCGAATCAATCCACGGTAACTATTCTTTGTCTAACGCTCAAAAACTGCAGTACCTCAAGACCAAGCTGAGAGGAGAACCTGGAAACTTAATTCAACATTTATCAGTATCATCCGAAAATTACAACATTAGTTGGGAGATTCTAAATCATCGCTACAATAATCTCAACTTAATTTGTAGTTCTCATTTAGCCACATTAACAAACATTCCTGTGGCACAGCAAGCAACTATCAACCACAACAAGAGTCTGCACGACACCACCGTGGAGAGTTTGAACGCTATCAAAAACTTAGGTGTATGCCCACAGCAGCGAAGAAGCGAGCGCGCGTATTCCGAGGGTCCAGCGAGGGCATTATCCTTCCTCACTCATGGTTTGGCTTGGAGTCTCATATTCAGACTTAACTGAGGTGTTTTCCTGTAAAAAAAGGTGTGAAAACCAGTGCCGTTGTGTACCAAAATACCGTCCTATCGAATATAGTGGAACCTCTTTCTCAAGCAATGTTCAAACTGGTTGACCGCCCATGGAATTGACTTCATCGGGCATGAAGACTGGCCCTCTTCTAGTCCAGATTTAAAACCCCTGGACTACAAGATATGGCAATATTTGGAGGAGAAAGTCTGCGCTAAACCTCATAGGAATTTGGAGTCTCTCTGAGTAACTCTGGTTAAAGCAGCGGCAGAAATAGATATGAATGTGGTGCGTGCTGCGATCGATGACTGGCCGCGTCGATTAAGGGCATGTATTAAAAATGGAGAGGGGTTTTTCGAATAATGTAAATAAATTTGTATTGTACATTTAATTATCTTTCATTTCATATATAATTTTCAATTAATTATCAAAAATTATATCGTTAATTACATTAAAAGTTTTTGACAGAATTTATGACTTGACTAGGTATATTATATATATATTATATATGTATATATATATATAGTTTTCAATTTTATTTGATTCAATAAACAGTTTGTACTGAATTGTCTGTTTTATTTTATTTTTAAAGTAATATTTATATTACTAGAGAAATTTCAAAAAAAATCTGATTTCCTTATTTACCTCATAATATGAGAACTATTGGTCCTGAACAGTTCCTTTTACACTTAAATTAAAGCTAAATAACTGTTCTACAACTTAACTTCTATTAACTTTCCTTGTAGGATGACTATTTTAGACAGTATTTCGATCTAAAGTCTAGCCAACTACAAATTTGATAAAATTTGGGAAAAATTGCCCATTTTCGAAATGTCATATCTTGATATCTATTAAACATACGGAGCTAGGTTTACACTCATTTTGTTGCATATTTTGTCTTATTTAAAAGTTTCATAGATGACTTTGCTGCAAAATGCATATTTTAGAAGTTGTAAGCCAAAAACTGAAAAAAGTTCGAAAATTTCGAGGTTTTTCGAGCACCACGAAGTTAGCACAGGTCTTTCGAGTTTGCAAATCTAGATTTACACCATTGGTATCTATCCTAACAACATCACAAAAAATCAGGACCTTGCAAATTATTGCGACCTAACGCGATTTTTATGTCTTAGATGACTGGCCTAAAAGGGAAACAAGAGAATTGGGAAACAGGGGAATTGCACAATAATCACGCAATAATTGTACGTGATTTTGGCATTTTGATAGTCAGCGCTGTACCCGTGACGCGCGAGCACAGCCGGGCTCGCGACAGCCCGGTGTTCGTTGTATCGTCGACGATACGCGAAGCGGTAGGCATAAAACGCGTGGCCTTGAGCGAGTGACGGACGCCTGGTTGTATGGCGAGGCATTCGTTTTCTGCTGAAAGAGACCACTGAACATTTAACAACTTTATCTTACTTTAATAGCCATGGCGACGCCGCGCCGTTGGAAGTGGTTGAACAGTTTTGTTACGTAACATTTATGAAAGATATTCGAACACCGTCTAATACGTGTTTGTCAAAAGCCGCGTACGCACGTACGAACTTTGTTGTGTTGCGTTGCATGACGCAAGACGCAACAACTTGGTTCGTACGTGCGTACCACTAAGGCTCAATTCACACGTACCACAACCACACCACAGCGACAACCACACCACAACGCCGCGATGTGGTCGGGCGTAAATTTTGTATTGAAAATGAATATTACAATTCACACGCACCACATTTTGTGGTTGTTATCGACCACCTGTGTAATACGACTACATCGCAACCACATCGCGACGGCGACGCGGCGGCAGCGCGGCCACATCGCCACGACATGACGTCCACGCGCGCCTAGCTGGCGCCTGCGCTAACCACATCGACATTTTGTGGCTACCACAACGCAGCTGCAAAAAGCCGCTGCGACACTATTCACACGTAACCACATCTTGACCACATTTTGTCGCTGCGACGTGGTGTGGTTGTGGTACGTGTGAATTGACGCTAACGAACATCGAACACTATGTTCGACAAACATGTTTGCGGCGATCCTTTTGTATGGACGGTGTTCGAATATCTTTCATAAATGTTACGTAACAAAACTGTTCAACCACTTCACACACACAACACTATTAAAGTAAGATACAGTTCACGACTGTTGCGGGCGAACTCAATTCGAACTAGATTTGTTAGAAGTTCCGTACATAAGAAACCTTACAGTTTCGTCATGTCCTCGGCGTACTGTCCAAACGGATGTGCTAGAAAGATGAAACTTTGCATTTGAGATGCCAGCCAGCACAGTTTATTTGTTTTGTAATAAGTTCCACGAGGTCGTAGCTGCTATGAAGCTAGTCTGATGTTGCGTGCAGGGCTGGAGGGGCCGGCGCCCAGCGAGGCGAGCGCGGAGGGCGCGGAGGCGGCCACGCGCGCGGCGTGCGACGCGCGTTCTTTCGCGTGCGCGGACGGGCTGCGCTGCGTGCCGCTGGACTGGCACTGCGACGGGCGCGCGCACTGCGCCGACGGCTCCGACGAGCTGCACTGCAGCTTTCCCAACCGTAACGAGCATGCCTTGCGTACGTAAGCGAGCCTCGCGGCCGCAGTATGCTGTAATGTCGTGTTCCTGTGCAGCCGGGGCCGCGTCGTGCCGCGCCGACGAGTTCCGCTGCGCCGTGAGCAACTTCTGCCTGGCGCCGAGCTGGCGCTGCGACGGCGAGCCCGACTGCGGCGCGCACGACTCCTCCGACGAGGACCCCTACATGTGTACGTAACCGCACCCTCGCCGTACTGCCTGACTGCCTCCTAAGCACCGGTGGCTGTGTCGGAATGAAAATGTCGCTCGTGTCGCAGGTCTCAAGGACTTCAAGTGCCCCGGCAACAACGCGCGCTGCGAGACGCCGGTGGAAGGGCAGTTCTCGTGCGTGCCCATCGAGCAGTTCTGCGACGGCGCGCGCCACTGCCCCGACGCCAGCGACGAGTGGGACATCTGTGACAACTGTGCGTACTCACTGTACATCGTTATGGGATGGGATGTGCTAGCGTAGGAACTTCGGTTTCATTCTGAAAGCGTTATTAGGTTTGTCCACTATACTCGCTAGAAATGTTTCAGAAACGGTTTGAAACTGTGTGGAGTTTGGAATTGTGGATAGCAGGATACACCCCGTGATATGAAAAACAAGAATGCCATTAGTAAATCATTGACTGTGTGTGTGTGGTGATGGCGATGTGGGTGTTAGCCTGAAGCCGGCTGAAGTAGCTTCCGTGTGTCCACAGTCACGGCGAGCCAGTGCGCTCCGCTGCAGTGCGAGCTGGGCTGCCGGCCCACGCACGCGGGGCTGGCCTGCTACTGCCGCCTGGGCTATGAGGCCGACGCCGCGGGACGCTGCGTCGGTGAGTATCCTCCGAGCATTTAATTGACCCTATATTATAATTGTGATGCAAGTAGATAGCTAGGGCTAATATTATGATGTTGCAGACACGGACGAGTGCCAGTGGGAGGACGCGTGCGCGCAGCACTGCCACAACTCGCGCGGCTCGTACTCGTGCAGCTGCGCGCCCGGCTACCGCCTGCACGACGACGGCCGCGACTGCGAACCCATCAACGGTGAGTGACGCCCGCGCCCGTGACGTGTGACTCGTGATGAGCTCGTGTGACGTGTGCGCTCCCGCAGAGCCGGAGACGGAGCCGCTGTCGCTGGTGCTGGTGACGGCGGCGGACGTGCGGCGCGTGTGGCCGGACGGCGAGCCGCGCACGCGCAACCACTCGCTGCCCGCGCTCAACGTGCGCGCCATCGACTTCCTCTACGATAACCGGTGAGCACTGCTTAGGGCGTAGCCCCTCGACTCTACTACTTATTGTTTTAGTCGTAATTCTTGGTGTTAGCTTTCCAAACAATATGGCTAAATATAACAATGACATTGACACACATATTATGACTAAATGAATAAATGATTTATTTTTGCAAATAGGTAAAAAATTACACTTTTACACGTCATTTTTTTTTTCCTATTGTAATCGAACGATAATTATCTTTAATGAGATAAGGCAAATCATTAATGTAAATAAGAAACAAGGAAGGACCAAGAATTTAGCCCAGGGGCACACCCATTCTTACTACAGAGCCGGGTGATCTTTCACCGTTCACGTCAACTCTTTGAATCCTATCGCTCAGGTTTGAGGTGAGAAGATCCAGAGAGGAGGCCCGGATTCCGTAATAGCGCAGTTTCCTGATTAAAGTTTCATGAAGAACGCAATCAAATGCCTTGGACAAATCACAAAAAATGCCCAATGCATCGAATTTGTCTTCCCATGCATCATAAATATGCCCTAAGAGTTCAACACCTGCATCGGTGGTTGAACGACCCCTTGTAAATCCAAACTGTTTTTTATGCAATAATTCCAATTTGTAAAAATAAAACTGCATTTGATTTAAAATTAATTTTTCAAAGATTTTACTAAAGGTAGGTAGCACTGAAATTGGTCTATAATTACTGGGGTCAGATGTGCTACCTGATTTAAACAATGGTATTATTTTGCTGTATTTCATTAAATCAGGAAACTCACCACTATCGATACAGTTATTAAAATTATTGGCTAAGGAAGGCGCTACAATATTATAATAGACTTGACAAGATCTACAGAATTACCCCTCAGATCTGCAGTCTTTTTAATATTTAATGTATGAAAAACTTTAATGTCATCTTCACAAGTAGCATGTTCGAAATAAAATTCAGAATCACAGGCCGGAACATTTTCTTTAAGCAAAGATTCTGCAGCTGCAGGTGATGAATTTAATGATTTAGTAGTCGAAACAGGAATCTCTGCAAAAAAATTTCATAAGACGCGGCTTCTTTACAATCTGATTTAATTATATTATTATCAATCATTAAGCAATAATCACTAATTCGGTTATTAGACTTTCCCGTTTCGCTATTAATAATATTCCATGTCATTTTTATTATATTATTACTTATTTTTTATTTTTTAACTCAGATAGCGTGACTTGGCCATGTAACAGACTTTTTAAAATAATTTAGAATAATTCTTTACATACAAATTAAATTCGGCAGTGTTAACCTAAGTCCGTTCTTCATACAACTCAAATCGTCGTTTTCTACTTTTATTATCACCAATGGTGGCCCAGTCACCAAAAGAAACTTTACTATTCACTGAAATAGTCTTCGGAACAAACGTGGTATCAAATTGAGCGCAATACATATTAAAAAAAATATTATATTGTTTATTTGGGCCAACATTAGTTGACAATGATGGCAATTTATTTAAAATCTTAGTTTTAAAATTTTCCAACCGATATTTAGATTTAGGATTAACAGTGATATATTTTTTTGTGATTCTTTTGTTAATAATAGGGATAGAAACAAATTGTCCACAATGGTCAGAGCCTATACAATCAATATTTTTTTTGTGGGTGGGTGTAATGTCTGTAAATATATTATCTAGACAGGTAGCACAAGTGGGAGTTATTCTAGTAGGCTCAATAAATAGGTTTACAAGATTGTATGATTGAAACAAGCTAATAAGTTTAGTATTCAAGCTAGAATTTTTTAATAAATTAATATTAAAATCACCACAGACGATAATGGACTTGTTGAGTTACAGACTTTATGCAACACTTCATCCATCACCCTCTCAAAGCAATCATACAGTCCTGAAGGAGGTCTGTACACACTTATTATAACATACTGCTCCAATTCTACGCAGGCCATTACAATTGTTCGCTCACAATATCCTTACGGTCTTTAAACTTAATTTGTTTGTGTAATAAGATTAATGAGCCACCATGTATGGCATTTACCCTATTGAATGAACTACCAACCTGGTGATTGCTAAAATTGAACATTAACTGATGACTAAGCCAATGCTCAGTTATACAAATGATATCAATGTTATTACAATTGAGAAATAATTCTAATTCTAAATCTTTGTTCATAAATCCTTGAATATTTTGATGCACCAGGTTGATACTATTATTGCCTACATTTACATTATGGCAAGAGGATACCTCTATTGTCTCGAGTTCTAATTTAAAATAATAATTAGTATCATTAATTGATACTAAGTTATTTGTTATACAATTACGTATTCGTAAACGTCACTCATACATTGGACGTGGCTGAGCTCGTGTAATGCGCAGGAGCATCTGCTACGTGCACCACAACATCAGCAAGTCGGGCATCGTGTGCGTGGACGCGGACGACTTCAGCCGGCGCACCGTGCTGGGCGTGCCCGAGCTGTTCCCCGACGTGACGGGTGAGTGCCGCGCCGCGAGCGTCGCGTGAGCGTGAGCCGTAACCGAGCCGAGTGTCCGCAGGCGTGACGCACCTGGCCATGGACTGGGTGGCCGGCAACTGGTACGTGGCGGACGGCGCGCGCGAGGCGCTGTACGTGTGCGCGCGCGCGCTGGCGCCGTGCCGCCTGCTGCTGGACGCGGCGCTGGCCAAGCTGCGCGGCCTGGCGCTGGACCCGGGCGCCGGCCTCATGTTCTGGAGCGTGTGGGGCGCGTCGCCGCCCGGCGTGGAGCGCGCGTCGCTGGCGGGCGGCGCGCGCGCGGAACTGGCGCGACTCCGGCAGGGGAACCCGAGCGCGCTGCCGCTGGACCCGGCGGCGCCCGCGCACGCATGGGCCGACGCCTACCTGGACGCGGTGGAGCGCGCCGACTACAGCGGCGCCGGCCGCCGCACGCTGCGCCGCGGATACGCCGTGAGTCTCTGCCGCTCGCTCGGGCGAAATGCGTCGCGTATTAGCGGTCGCGTCCCACGGACATGCCGCATGCAGGGAAAGAACCTTCATATTTTAGATAAGACATTTTACTAAAAGAATTACGACAATAATTAAAGACTCAGTATTCAAAAAATAACTTATTGTGTTAGATAGCCCATTTACCGAAGGCGCTAACATCACGCTACGACCAATAGAAGCGGAGAGACAATAAAAAATGCTACAAAATCGAGAAAAAAAAAATCTTTTGTGAGCTTCCGTAGCTTACGCGGCGTAAATGGTTGAAGTTACACACAGTCACACAGTGTGTGTTATGATGCGTTAATGCGAATAGACGCGACCGGTGATACGTTCAACGCATTTTTGGACAGATATGTACCAAACCTAACAAGTAGCTTTCCGTCGCGTTGCCGGTGGTGTATTAGCTTATTGGTTACTGCTTTGCGTCTGTACTTTATGACGCGTTCATATAAACTTCGAGTATCTCGGAAACCCAGTAGCAGACCCGAGACCGTTTGCGTACCGCAGTCGCGTGCGCCGACGTCCTGTCGTGTGACCTGTCTTATACAGTTCCATACAATACAACTCATTGTTACGTCTACGCAATCGCATTCGTCCTCCCTACTCTACTGCGACTGTTTAAAAAAACTTTTTTAACGATACAAATGGGCGCTTTATATCGACCAGCCGTATAACGCCACTATACCACCGCGCAGACGCAAGAGCTGCAGCAGATCTCGACGCTGGGCTCCACGCTGTTCCTTCCCGTGTGGCGCAACAGCAGCGTGGCGCTCGTGCCGCGCCGGGGCCGCGCCGCGCCGCGCGCGCTGGCGCTGGACGCGCGGCCCAGCGCCGTGCTCGCCTTCCACCGCCAGCGCCAGCCGCGCGCGCCGCACCCCTGCGCGCGCGACAACGGCGGCTGCGCGCACGTGTGCATCACCGCCTACGTGCGCGGCGCGCCGCACGCGCACTGCGTGTGCCGCGCCGGCTGGCGCGCGGCCGGGCGCGCGTGCGAGCGCGTGCGGCTGCCCGCCTACGTGCTGCTGGCGCGCGGCGCGCCGCCCATGGTGCAGGCGCTGGCGCCGCGCGCCGCGGGCGAGGACGCGGCCGCGCCCGCCACGGACGCCGCGCGCCCCACGGCCGCCGACGTGGACGTGGCGGCCGACTACCTGTACTACTGCGACGTGCACCGCTACGAGATCGTGCGCCAGAAGCTGGACGGCAGCGCGCGCGAGGTGTTCGCGGGCCGCGACGTGGACAACTGCGAGGGCGTGGCCGTGGACTGGATGGGCCGCAACCTGTACTGGACGGACGACGCGCTGGGCACGCTGAGCGCGGCGCGCCTGGACGCGCCGGCCGCGCGCCGCGTGCTGCTGCGCGCCGAGCACCCGCGCGCGCTGGCGCTGGACCCGCGCGCCGGCGCGCTGTACTGGGCGGCGTGGGCGGCGCGCGGCGCGGCGCGGCTGGAGGCGGCGCACCGGGACGGCGGCGCGCGCCGCACGCTGCTGGCGCAGGACCTGCACTGGCCCGCCGGCCTGGCGCTGGACTTCGCCGGACACCTCTACTGGTGAGCGCGCACTGCCTGGGTTCCTCGCGTCCTAAACATCTTCTTTACTGGAAATTAGGGATGAGTTTTGTATCTATTGTACGGTCGCGGTCTGAAAAAGTTCACCAATTTTGAAAGTACATTCTATATCACACTTTTATGATTAAAATCTTAAATGCCATATCATGTTACTTGTTACCTTTCAGAAGTTATTATGCAAAATGACACAACGAGAATAACAAAGACGTTACTAAGCAACGGCTTCGACTAGCTATGTTTCGTCTCTATCGTGCACTTGACGTTTGGCAGTTGTGTAACAGTGACAGGTATAGTGCCAAAGTCAGTGCTTAGTAACGTCTATTTATCTCGCCATAAGTCATGATGAACTTCAACTGCAAATGAACTCTTTTCTTAATTTGTTGAATTGGCATTTGTCGAAAAATATCGTTTGAACGTCGCGTCCGTCGTTTAGACAAGTGTATTTTACGAAATATTATTTTTCATTTCGAAATAAAATGGCAAGTTTAACCCTGTTTCAAGGGCCAATCTTTGAAAACGGACATAGTTTTATATCATTAGTGCCTTATCACGAAAATTCATTATAACTATTGTGATTTACTGTGAGGTTTAAATAAGATGACACGGCGAAGAAGACCAAATAATAGATCATGCAAATGAATCAGGAAGAAGTGATGCTGCTTACTACGTAGTGTATCCTGCAACAGAATTCCCTCACATTAATTACGTTAAAGATAATGCACGGATACACCCAGCTTGTGCTACTATGGCGTGGTTCATTCTGCACCGTGAAATTATTCGTCTCATTCAATAGCCCGCTCGGTCTGCTGATTTAAACTCAATAAAAAAATTATGAGGGCTAATGAAAGAAATCCTCATAGATCACGCTGTGCTCGAGTGATACCAGAAAATGATACCAGAAATACTAATCTATGCGCGTGTCTTGTTGCATCTATGCGCGTGTCTTGTTGCATCTATGCAACTACTAGATACCTATAGAATAAAGATTTTTTAAAGATTTGATTTATTATTTCCTTATATTCTTATTTAAAAATCCGTACTAGTCCATTCTACTATTATAATTGTGAAAGTAACTATCTGTCTGTTTCGCTTTCGCACCAAAACTACCGAAACGATTTAAATGAAATTTGGTACAGAGATAGTCTATAGCCTGAGCAAGGGCATAGAAAAGTTTTTTATTTAATTCCAAGGGAACGGGAACTACGCGGGTAAAACCGCGGGGGACAGATAGTATTTAATAAAGATTTTGTTCAGTGTTTTTTTTTATTATTTCTTCATATTCTTATTCAAAAAACTAAATTAGTCATAGCTGCGGAGTGATGTTATACCGGATATTGAATAAAGATTTTTTAAAACTTTTATTTATTATTTCTTCATATTCTTATTTAAAAAAATATTTGTTTTTCATAGTAGGTTTTCCTGAACGTGTGCATGCAATTATGATCCTTATGGTGGTAAACACTTTCAGACCGCGACTGTATATTTTTGTTTCATTTCTGTAGCATAAATCCTAAATAAAAATGACAAGTCAGGCTCGCTCCAATACAGCGCCGCCGGTGCTCCTTAAGTTCTCTTGAGCACGAAGCTCAATGGTGCGGGTGAGGTACACGCTGGTGCGCTTGCAGGTGCGACACGTACCTGAACAAGATCGAGCGGCTGTCGCTGGCGACGGGCGCGCGCACGCTGGTGCTGGCGCACAGCGAGGCCGCGCCGCTGCTGAAGCCGTACGGGCTGGCGCTGCACGAGGGCGCGCTGCTGTGGAGCGAGCACGGCTCGGGCGCGGTGCGGCGCCGCGCGCCCGACGGCAACGTCACCGAGCTGTACCAGCTGCCGCCGCCGCTCTACGACCTCAAGCTCGTGGCCGAGTCCGCGCGCCAGGGTAACTCACTCGACTTCGAGACTGACTTTGTTTTATACTGTGTAATGACAACGTTTGGATAACATTAATTTGTTTCCGCAGGGCAGAACGCGTGCTCGCTGAAGAACGGCGGCTGCGCGGAGCTGTGCCTGGCCGTGCCGGGCGGCCGCGCGTGCGCGTGCGCGGACGGGCGCGAGCCGCCGCCCGGCGCGCCGCTCGCCTGCGCCCCCGCGCGCGCGCCGCGCCCCCGCGCGCCCTGCCCCGCCGGCACCGTCGCCTGCCAGCACGGGTGAGTGTGCGCCCCCCCGCGCCCCGCCCGCCCCGCGCTCTACTGACCGTGTGTGTCGCACAGGCGCTGCATCGAGGAGCAGTACGTGTGCGACGGAGACCTGGACTGCCCCGACGGCTCGGACGAGGACTCGTCGCCCACCGGCCCGTGCGGTGAGTGCGCTCCCCCGCCCCGCCCCGCCCCGCCCCACACTCGTCTAACGCTCTGTCTCGCCCGCAGCCAACGTGACGTGCGGCGAGGATCAGTTCATGCGCTGCGACACCAACCGCTGCATCCCGAACTCGTGGATCTGCGACGGACAGAAAGGTAAGCACTCGCCCAGCGTGCCCGACGCGCGCTTTACACACCCGACTTTAGGGCATGTGCAACTAATGAAGAATTCATCTTAAATGTATTTAACCACCCTTTTTAATCAGAGACAACCAGTGGTCTTTTGCAAAGAAAGCCACTATATTTTCAAAAGGAAGAAAATAAAAACAAAAGTGTCATAAGTAGGACTAAAAGAAAAGGTGACATATTACTTACTGTACGCGAGGACTTGTAATTAGCTTTCAATGGCCTATGCTTTTTTTTGTTAGTTTTTGTCTAGCTGTTAAGTCTTCCATAGTGTAATAAATAAATTGTAGATTGTATTACAAGGGCGCAAAGTAATATTTTTATAGGCCAGGGCGTTTTTTTAAAACAAAGCGAAGTGAGGGATTCTAGAGTAGAATCCCGAGGTAAACGTAGGTAGCACTGAAATTGGTCTATTATACAAAATTGATGATTAAAAGCCGCGGTGACTTCAGAGTGTGATTATATAATGATCGCGACTGGGAGCGTGCCGCAGACTGCAACGACGGCGCGGACGAGAGCGCGGCGGCGTGCGCGCGCGCGGCGTGCCGGCCCGCGCAGTTCCAGTGCGCCGCCTCGCGCCGCTGCATCCCGCTGTGGTGGCGCTGCGACGGCGCGCCCGACTGCGGCCGCGGCGACCGCAGCGACGAGGACGCCTGCGCCGCGCAGCCCTGCGGCGCCGCCATGTTCCCGTGCGACAACGGCGCCTGCCTGCCCTGGGACTACTACTGCGACGGCCGCGCCGACTGCGCCGACGCCAGCGACGAGCGCGCCTGCGCCGCCACCGAGCCCGCGCCGCCCGAGCGGGAACCCCACCGCGATACCGGCGCGTGTGAGGACCACGAGTTCCAGTGCAACAATACTGAATGCATCAGAAAGGTACGCGCGCATGCACCGAGCCTTCAAACGTAGTAGTATGTGAGTACGACATAGTGGCGAGCTGTGAGCGTTGTGCAGGAGTTCCGGTGCGACGCGCACGTGGACTGCCTGGACGGCTCGGACGAGGTGGCGTGCGCCACGCCCGTCACCAGCACCAGCACCACCAGCACCACGCCGGCGCCGACGGACGGCGCGCCGGATGCGGCGTGTCCGGCGCCCGCGCTTCGTTGCGACAACGCAACGCGCTGCGTGCCGCTACAGCAGCTGTGCGATGACGTCGCCGACTGTGCCGACGGCGCCGACGAGGCGGACCGCTGCGGTACGTGCCCCTCCCCCGCGCCCCTGCGCTGGCCGCACAGCGTCAGTAACAGTGCCCTCCCGCAGGCGAGCCCATGTGCGCGCTGTCGGCGTGCTCGCACGCGTGCCGCGCCACGCCCGCGGGCCCGCTGTGCACGTGCCCGGCCGGCCTGGCGCTGCAGAGCGACGCGCTGACGTGCGCGCCGCGCCACGCCTGCGCCGCGTGGGGCGTGTGCGCGCACTCGTGCTCGCCCACCAAGGCCGGCTACAAGTGCTCGTGCGACGCCGGCTACCGGCTCGCCGACGACGGCTTCGACTGCAAGAGTACCGACGGCACGACGCCGCTGCTGGTGTTCAGCAACCGGCACGAGGTGCGCGGCGTGTCGCTGCCGGCGCTGACGGCGCGCGCGCTCATCTCGTCGCTGAAGAACACCATCGCGCTGGACTGGCGCCGCGACCCCGCCTCGGGCGAGGTGCAGCTGTACTGGACCGACGTGGTGGACGACAACATCTACCGCGGCACCATCGTGGGCAACGGTGAGGCGCAGTGCTCCCGGTGCTCCGTGCGCACGGAGCGCTGCTACAGTGAGACTTGTTGCAGCGCTGAGCGGCATCGAGGCGGTGGTGCGCCAGGGGCTGTCCACGGCCGAGGGGCTGGCGGTGGACTGGGTGGCCGGCAACCTGTACTGGGTGGAGAGCAGTCTGCATCAGATCGAGGTATGAGCGATAACCACTACGTTTTAACTAAGGAAATGCGGAGATGTTAACACTGCCAGCGAGTAGTCGCTCCACCACTGTATGTGGGCCGTGTGGATGTTTTTTTGACGTGACAACGTCTTAAATTAGGTTGCGGCTGGGAGTCACTTATGAAAAAGTGTAACGCTCGGTAACGTTACGATGAGTCACCGAACGAGAGAGAGGCCCGCCGAATGCCTTGCGTCTCTCTCCCACTCAACTATGATCGGTAAAAGACGTTGTCACGTAAAATCTTCGCCCGTAAAACCGACTTTACAGGCAACCATTTTTTCTTTATGTCAACCTCATAATGTGGGATATCAATAAATCGTTTTTTTTAGGGTTCCGTAGTCAACTAGGAACCCTTATAGTTTCGCCATGTCTGTCTGTCTGTCCGTCCGTCCTCGCTTAATCTCTGTAACCGTTAGCACTAGAAAGCTGAAATTTGGTACCAATATGTATATCAATCACGCCGACAAAGTGCGAAAATAAAAATTGGAAAAGAACGTTTTATTAGGGTAGCCCCCTTATGTAAATAGGGAAGTGGTTTTTTTTTTATGAATGAAATTGAAAATTGTTATTATTAATTAATTATATTGTTGGATAGGTATTTAAAAATGAATAGGGGTTTACTAAAATCATTTTTTGATAATGTCAATAATTTCGGAAATAATCGCTCCAAAAGGAAAAATCAAAGCCCCCCCCCCCCTCTAACTTGTGACCCGTAAGGTTTAAAAAATATGAAAAAAATCTGGAAAGTTGAACTTTATAAGGACTTTCTAGGAAAATTATTTTGAACTTGATAGAAAGAACAGTTTTTATACAAAAAAGACAAAAAGGTTGTACAAAATATTTTTTGCGTACTTATTATGTCAACGTAACAAATAGCCTTTTTTTAAACTTATAAGTAGGTACACTTATTGTGACGGACGGGAAACTACGGAACCCTACATTGAGCGTGGCCCGACACGCTCTTGGCCGGTTTTTATTTAAAAAGAAAGTGTAACTTTTAAGAATTGAGAAGTTTATAAGAAAATTTTATATATTTATTTTTTGCGCGATATTTTACTTTGAAGCGCATTTTTTTTTTGTTAAAAAAACCTCCCCTGCTCAAAAGCTAAAGAGCGAGCCGGCGCGAAAAATCTGAAATTATGATGGTCCTTAAATTGCTTAATGATTTTATTGGATATGTTATCCCATCCGACTGCACAGTCATCTTGCAAACTCATGATTATGTTGTTATGTTGTTAACCTCAGCCTCATCAGTATCAAGCAGCGCAAAAGATGTTAGAGTAGTATTACACGCTATAGAAGTGTTTGTTAAGTGCTCTGATCGACGCCAAACCTTTTCAGCTAGACACTTACCTACGTTAACAAAAAAAATATTTGCTTCGTTAGCAGATGTCAGCGGTGACGAATGTGCGTGTAATAAACCTGAAGACGACTCATTTTGTTTACTCGAATATGTTACATTTTTAACATGCTTCCAGATCTTTTTACTGCTAGTGCCAGCCTTTTCAAATGCCAATTTGTCAAGTCAAGTAAATCATTACAAAAATTACGATATCTTTTGTAAGTTATTTGCAACATTGAATTTCCTGGATTGCGTTTAGCTTTCATGTGCCATTTATCCCTATGTCGCATACAGCGAATGAGACCTGCTGTTGGATCACAGATCATAATAGCACCATTGGTTTAATATTGTAATTTTTGTTATTCAACCGATATTTGACAGTGTTTTTCTGAATTGCTTGTTGTACAGATTCAATTATATATATACAACAAACAAAACTGTGGGTCAACAGAATTAAAGACTAGGGCAAAATCAACGTTGCGTAAGTCGTCTTCAAGTTTATTTGTATTCAATCTAGAAATTGTGCGAGTGTCATGTTTAGGTAATTTACAGTTTAAGGTTAGTAGGGCAGCATTGTGATCGGTTATTGTAGAATTAATAACAAGTGCAAGTGAGGGAAAATTAGATTGGACCATGATATGATCTAAGCATGAACCACTTTGATGAGTAGGTAGCGTGTGCGCAGGGAGCAAGCCGTGATAAGCACATAGGTTGAGATAGTCTTGAACAGGTGCCTCAACATTTTCTGGAAGAATATTGATATTAATATTTCCAATCAAAATTGTGTTTATAATATAATAGTAATAGAGGTGTGTGTGAGGAGTACGCGAGGGTACACGGTCTCTTGTACAATGCCCAGAAAAGCGAGCTCCTGGTGTTCCAAGCCAGGGGTCGAAAACTGGAGGGTGTGGCACCTGTGTTGCTTAATGGTGTCGCGCTTAGAAAGGTTAACGGATTTAAACACCTCGGCCATGTTGTTAACGAGGAACTGAAAGATGACGGGGATATAGAAAGGGAAAGGAGGGCGATGGCGGTCCGCTGTAACATGTTGGCATGCAGATTTGCAAGAACTACTTGAAGTAAGTCTTGAGGTAAACATCACTTTCTTTAAAGCATTCTGCCAATCTCTCTGCACCTGCAATTTGTGGGTCGCCTACACGCAGCGGGCCATCAACGCGCTCCGAGTACAGTAGAATAATGCGTTCAGGGTGCTGGTGGGGCTCCCACGTTACTGTAGTGCGTCTGCGATGTTTGCGCACGCGCACACAGACGGCTTTCACACTGTGCTGCGGCGCCGCATCGCATCGCTGATGTTTCGTACGCGTGGGAGTGCCAACACCGTTCTGAGCGTGCTCAGCCACAAGCTGGACAGCCCCCTTCTGCGGCACTGGGTTCAAGCACAAGTGCGCGTGCCTGGTGCCCCAGAGGGAGGCAAATAAATACCTTAATTAATTCTTTTTTATTTTATACTAACTTAGTTTTTATATGCATGTTGCCTGACATAAATAGTTTATTTTTAGGGTTCCGTACCTCAAAAGGTAAAAACGGAACCCTTATAGGATCACTTTGTTGTCCGTCCGTCTATCCGTCTGTCAAGACCCTTTTTCTCAGAAACGCGTCGAGATATCAAGCTGAAATTAATATCACATACTCAAGTCTGCTATCACTCAAAGCCGTGAAAAAATCAAGTTTCTAATTCAACGCAAAAAAAAAGATACGGTGGTTTATATTGCATATTTAGAAATTTGCAAGAGAATCAAAACCTATAGGGTACTTCCCATTGACCAAGAATCATGAAATTTGGCAAGAAGCAAGGTCATGTAGCATAAGTAAAGCAAAAACTCCGAAAACCGTAAATTTGTAGTTTGTTCACATCAGGCGTCCGTCTGTCCGTCAAGAACGTTTTTCTCAGGAACGCGTCGAGATATCGAGCTGAAATTAATATCACTTACTCAGGTCTGCTATCTCTTAAAGCAGTGAAAAACTCAAGTTTCTAAATCAACGCGATAAAAATATACGGCGGTTTATATTGCATATTTGGACATTTCCAAGGGAACCAAAACTCAAAACCTATAGGGTACTTCCCATAGACCAAGAATCATGAAATTCGGCAAGAAGCAAGATCATGTAGCACAAGTAAAGGAAAAACTCTGAAAACTATAAGATTGTAGTTAGTTCACATCTGTCCATCCTCCCGTTAGTAAGCCTGTCAAGACCCTTTTTCTCAGAAACGCGTCGAGATATCAAGCTGAAAATAATATCACATACTCAGGTCTACTAACTATCTCTTAAAGCAGTGAAAAACTCAAGTTTCTAAGTCAACGCAATAAAAAGATACGGCGGTTTATATTGCATTTAGAAATTTGCGAGGGATTCAAAACCTATAGGGTACTTTCCATTAACGGAACCCTCGTTGCGCGAGTCCAACTCGCACTTGATCGGTTTTTTTTATTAGGGTTACACCTCTGAATGAAAGATAATAAGCTGTATAGAACCTTTGTGTATGAACCTTTGTTGTGTCGTTCTAAATGTTGTCTCAAAAGTCACAAATGTTATCGTGTCCGCGTCTTAAGATATTGAAGGTCAAAGGTCATATAAATCGGCTTTTCGCAAATATCTCACTTGCTATTGCTTTAATGAGATTTACATAAACATTTTTTTCATACGATCAACAGTTTTTACGGTAGACCGCGAAGAGTGCGCCGCATACAGTCATTTATGGCCTAATGCAAAGTCAAACGTGAGTTACGGTTGAATGAAAGATAATAAGCTGTAAATTGGTATGAACCTTTTTTTTGTCGATCGAAATGTGGTCTCAAAAGTTACAAATGTGATCGTGTCCGCGTCTTAAGGTATTGAAAGTCAAATGTACGATTTCAAACTAACGAATAAACGACTGACAATTAGTCTACGATATTTAAACATGCGATTGTGCTCATGATAACAAACAATTTTTATATAGTAAAAGTTGTTGGTTATTATGAGAACAATGACGTGTTTAAGTTTTGTACACTAATTACCAGTCACCCTACATACGCGCATATTGCGAGCGATGGGTAGCTGGCCGCCCGACTAGGACCAGGCCCATGTCGACGGCGTGTTTCACGCGAGCCTCAAGGAGCAGTCAGCACGTGAAGGGGACCTCTAGGGCCAATGCCTGGCGGGTTTGCGGAATAGTTCTATTAGTTACCGCGGTCCCGGAACATAAAAAGGGCAACCGAAGGAACATGGGGGGGTTTTAGTCAGTAAAAGTTTGACACTCCCTCCCGCTTCGCCCAGGGCGGGAAAAGGTATTTTATCAAAATCAAAATCAAAATCAAGGCATTTATTTCACTTAGACCATTTATAGGCACTTATGAATAGTCAAAGAGTCGGTCGGTCAGTCAAAAGTGACGCTAATTGCCTGTTCCAAAACGTAGATCTCTATGGAGAAGAACAGGCAAGAAACTCCAAAATCATGTTTTACAAAATTTTGGTTACATTAATTTTCGTGCTTCTATATGTGAAAACAATGCAAGTAAATAACAAAATTAATAATTAAAAACTTACAAATTAATATTTTAAAATAAATGAAAAAGTAATGAAACAGTCATGGCAGTTAAGATATGACCGATCTCAACTGACAGCGCCCGTTCACGAGCATGACGCGTGACATCAGCACCATCTAGCTCAACCATTTTGAAGGGAACCAAATGATCCAACGCACTCGCCACCATCAGCGAGACTTTTAAGCGAGCATGACAATTCTCCCAACCACCATGTCCATTTGTGTCAGTATAATATAATAATAAAAAAATAAAGAAATAACGGCATCGTACTCACATTTACAATATTCAAAAATGCTTCTAATTTACACAAACCAATGTTCTGTACTATAAATATAAATGGGTGAAATTTAATTACCTAAAAAATAATAGTAAATGAAATTAATTACTCATGTCAAAAATAAAGAGGATAAGCAACATATTTCTATATTCCAATTATTAAATATTCTAATTTGTGAGGTTAAGTGGAGCAGGACCAGCATTTAGCCAAGCATGTTTATCATTGATATAGTCTTCTAACTTATAGTATGCTTGACCACATAGCGTGCGTTTAATGCACGTTTTAAATTTTCTCTCATTTAGCTGCAGAATATCGAGTGGTATTTTGTTATAACACTTTACACAATATCCCATAAAAGAAGTGTGGACTTTTGACAATCTAAAGCTTGGTTGATCAAGTTTGTCCCTATTTCTAGTATTAAAATTATATCTGTCACTTATTTTTTTAAAAAGATGCAAATTTTTCCGAACGTACATAATGTTTTCATATATATATTGACAAGGTACCGTCATGATGTTAATATTTTTAAACAGATTCCTTAGAGATTCGCTTCTGCGAAGATTATATATGGCTCTGATAGCCCTCTTTTGCAGAATAAAGATAGAATCTATATCTGCAGCACCTCCCCAAAGCAAAATACCGTAAGACATTACACTATGAAAATAGCTAAAGTAGACTAGTCTTGCGGTATCCACGTCAGTTAATTGTCGGATTTTTCTGACAGCGAAAGCGGCTGAGTTAAGCTCAGCCGCGCCGCAAGAGATGTTAAGTGAGGACCCCACTGCAGCTTTGAGTCAAGCGTAATCCCCAGGAAAACTGTTTTATCGACGAACTCTAGTACATCCCTATTCAATACAACATTACAACTAGTACTTCTAACATTGGGTAAAGTGAATCTTATGCATTTGGTTTTTTTTTTCATTTAATACTAAATTATTTACCGTAAACCAGCTCTGTATATCAAGCATAGCGTTATTTACGTCGTCAAGATGTTGTACACGTCTATTCACTTTAAAAATCAGTGAAGTGTCATCAGCAAATAACACCATTTGCGGTTGGTTTTCCAGTAAACTTGGTAAATCATTTATGTAAACTAAAAATAGGAATGGACCCAATATAGATCCCTGCGGTACGCCCATTTTTACCTTTAAGCCCACTGAATTTACACCGTTTATTTGTACCTGTTGCAGTCTATTATTCAAATAGGATTTTACTAAGCTCAGCGCTAATCTATCAAGCCCGTAATGCTCGAGTTTCAAAAGAAGTGTTTCATGGTTCACGCAATCGAATGCTTTGGAGAGGTTGCAGAAAACGCCAATGGCATCTTGCGACTCTTCCCATGCTTGAAATATATGTTTAATTAAAGTGACACCGGCGTCAGTAGTACAACGTCCCTTGGTGAAACCATACTGTTGGTCATGTAAGATGTTGTTGCAGTTAAAGTGCATAAGCATTTCATTAAGCATTATTTTTTCATAAACTTTGCTGAGAACCGGTAAAACAGAAACAGGTCTATAATTATTAGCGTCTTTGCTATCCCCGGATTTAAAAAGGGGTATAACTTTGCTGTATTTCATTAAATCCGGGAAAACCCCTTGATCTATACACAAATTAAATACATATGCTAAATAGGGCGCTATTGTCTCAATAATCGAATTACAAACATTAGTTGACATGCCCCAAAGATCTTCAGTTGCTTTGATTTTGATCTGCTTAAAAGCCTTTACAACGGCCACAGGGTTAATATGCTTAAACTTAAATTCTACATGGCAGGCAGAAACATTTGCTTTCAGTAAATCAACAGCAAATGTGGGCGATGAATTTAAACTTTCTGTGATTTTAATTGGGATATCAGTAAAGAATGACGTAAATTCCTGAGCCACATCGTCATTTTTACTTATGCGACCATGGGAAGTGTCTAAGGTGTAATCAATATTACATCTTTTATTTCTATTTGTTTCATTATTGATCACTTTCCAATTTATTATATATTATGATTATATATAAATTTATGATTTTATATATTTATGATTTTCCACCCATAATAAAATATAGTTTTCACTTAAAATATAACTTTTCATCCCACCTATTCGAAAAAGACGACTTTGTTCCCCTTTAAGTACGCCCAAAGTTGGTGTTTTCTATACGAAATTTTCAGCGGGCAATAACGGGTCTTTGCATGTTTTACGCCCTGTAATAAGTGCGCCTAAAAATTGGAACGTCTTAATGCTCAGCGCCAAAGCTGGTACGACGGCCAATACCATAGTCACGCCGCGGCTGAATAAAAAAAAACTTAAATATAAATAAAACGCGCAAACTAAAGCCCGAGTTCTAAGAACTCGTAAAAGTTTTCACGCTTTTTTTTGCAGATTGTTTTGCAGCAAATTATCAATGTAGCTGCTATTATTATCAAGCTATGATAATAATAGCAGCTACATTAATAATTTTTCAATAAAGTATGAAGCACCTTTTATTTTCTCATAGGGGGTGATGAAAAGTAGAGTGTATTACTCGGGCGCAAAATATATTCTAATAGAATCCCTCGCAAAGCTCGGGATTCTACTTTAGAATCAACAAACGCCCTCGCCGTAAAAATATTACTTTGCGCTCTTGTAATACAATCTACTATTATTGTTTAGTTAAATGTAAATTATTATTAAGTCACTTATTTTAATTAAATATAAATAATGATACATAAATAGTGGAATTGTTTCATAATTTCATTTTTTAGTAAATAATTAACTTTATACAACGTACTGATAACCGTAACTCACACTTGACTTTGCATTAGGCAATAAATGTCTGTATGCGGCGCACTCTTCGCGGTCTACCGCAAAAACGGATGATCGTATGAAAAAAAAGTTTATGTAAAAGTTGTTAAGAATTTTATACTTTATAACTTTGTAATAGGTGCAAATCTCATTTAAGCAATAGTAAGTGAGATAATCGCGAAAAACTGATTTTTCTGACCTTTGACCTTCAATATCTTAAGACGCGGACACGATAACATTTGTGACTTTTGAGACAACATTTAGAACGACACAACAAAGGTTCATACCAATTTACAGCTTATTATCTTTCATTCCGAGGTTGACCTCACTTTTTACCTAATTTGACTGGGCTAACTGTCGAGGGCATGGGGTCTTTAGTTACTTATAGGAAAGCTTATAGGTTACTCGTTTGACAATTTTTTATATTAAAATATTTCTTGATAGAAACTATGACATCATGACAACTATAAACTTTATTGTGTAGTAGTAATAGTGGTGATAAGCGCACGTGTTTGTGTGCGGCAGGTGGCGCGGCTGGACGGGCAGTACCGGCGCACGCTCATCGCGGGCGACATGGACTCCCCGCGCGCCATCGCCGCCGACCCGCGCCTCGGTACGTAGCGCTCCTCGCGCCCCGCGCCTCCGCCCCCCGCCGCACTACATGTCCGCCCCCGCAGGCTACCTGTTCTGGAGCGACTGGGAGCAGGCGGCGCCGCGCATCGAGCGCGCGTCGCTGGCCGGGCGCGCGCGCGGCGTGCTCGTGCGCGTGGACGCCGTGTCGGACGGCGCCTGGCCCAACGGCATCGCGCTGGACTACCGCGCGCGCCGCCTGTACTGGGTGGACGCGCGCTCCGACTCCGTGCACACCACGGACTACGACGGCCGTGACCACCGCGAGGTGCTGCGCGGCCACGCGGCGCTGTCGCACCCCTTCGCCATCACCGTGTTCGAGCAGCACGTGTACTGGACCGACTGGCGCTCCAACAGCGTGGTGCGCGCCGGCAAGTGGAACGGCAGCGACGTCACCGTGGTGCAGCGCACGCTCACGCAGCCCTTCGACCTCAAGGTCATCCACCCCAGCCGCCAGCCGCCCGCCGCCAGCAACCCGTGCGCGCGCAACGGCAACTGCTCGCACCTGTGCCTCATCCACTCGGCGGCCGAGCGCGTGTGCGCGTGCCCGCACGTCATGCGGCTGGCGCGCGACCAGCTCACGTGCGAGCCGCACGAGAAGGTGCTGCTGCTGGCGCGCGCGGGCGAGCTGCGCGGCGTGGACCTGGAGGCGCCCGACGTGCTGCTGGTGCCCACGCTGTCGGGCGCGCACGTCACGGCGCCCGCCGCGCTGCACTTCGTGGCGGCCGAGCAGGCCGTGTTCTGGGCCGACAGCGAGACGGGCGAGCTCAAGCGCGCCGCGCTCACGGGCGGCGGCGTGCGCGTGCTGGGCGACGCGGGCGCCGACGCGCGCGGCTTCGCGCTGGACTGGGCGGCCGGCGTGCTGTACTACGCGGCCGGCGGCGCGCTCGTGGCCGCGCGCCTGGACGGCACGCACACGCGCGCGCTGCGGCCCGCGCGCAACGTGTCGGCGCTGGCCGTGGACCCGCGCCGCGGCCGCCTGTACTGGGCGGCGCGCGAGCCCGACGCCGAGCGCGTCAGCAGCGCCACCGGCGCCGCCGCGCACGTCCGCGCGCTGCTGGACTCGCGCGCCGGGCCGCGCCTCTCCGGCGTCACCAGTGCGTACCGCGCCCCGCCCGCCCCGCCCGCGCCGGCTCGCTCTCAATGTCACTGTGTTGCAGGTATGTGCGTGGACCTGGACGCGGACCGGCTGTACTGGGTGAACGCGGGCTCTGCTACCATGATGTACCTCGACGTCGCCACCGGTAAAGTCACCACAGTAAGTGAAGGTGGTCCCGCGATACATTCTCGCAAACTGTTACGATATCTGGACCTCAGTGAACAGTTTATAACTAGTCTGATTTCAGCTGGAAACGGAAGCGAGCGCGCGGCCCGCGGCGCTGGACGTGTACGGCGGCGAGGTGCTGTGGGCGGACGCGCAGGACAACACCGTGCGCGCCTGCGACAAGGAGCGCTGCGCCGCGCACACCGCGCGCCTGCTGCGCAACAACACCGGTGAGTGTGTCGTGTGTAGCTGCAGACTGTGGTGTGGTGTGGTGTGGCAGGACAACACCGTGCGCGCCTGCGACAAGGAGCGCTGCGCCGCGCACACCGCGCGCCTGCTGCGCAACAACACCGGTGAGTGTGTCGTGTGTAGCTGCAGACTGTGGTGTGGTGTGGTGTGGCAGGACAACACCGTGCGCGCCTGCGACAAGAGCGCTGCGCCGCGCACACCGCGCGCCTGCTGCGCAACAACACCGGTGAGTGTGTCGTGTGTAGCTGCAGACTGTGGTGTGGTGGTGCGTTGTGGCAGGACAACACCGTGCGCGCCTGCGACAAGGAGCGCTGCGCCGCGCACACCGCGCGCCTGCTGCGCAACAACACCGGTGAGTGTGTCGTGTGTAGCTGCAGACTGTGGTGTGGTGTGGTGTGGCAGGACAACACCGTGCGCGCCTGCGACAAGGAGCGCTGCGCCGCGCACACCGCGCGCCTGCTGCGCAACAACACCGGTGAGTGTGTCGTGTGTAGCTGCAGACTGTGGTGTGGTGTGGTGTGGCAGGACAACACCGTGCGCGCCTGCGACAAGGAGCGCTGCGCCGCGCACACCGCGCGCCTGCTGCGCAACAACACCGGTGAGTGTGTCGTGTGTAGCTGCAGACTGTGGTGTGGTGTGGTGTGGCAGGACAACACCGTGCGCGCCTGCGACAAGGAGCGCTGCGCCGCGCACACCGCGCGCCTGCTGCGCAACAACACCGGTGAGTGTGTCGTGTGTAGCTGCAGACTGTGGTGTGGTGTGGTGTGGCAGGACAACACCGTGCGCGCCTGCGACAAGGAGCGCTGCGCCGCGCACACCGCGCGCCTGCTGCGCAACAACACCGGTGAGTGTGTCGTGTGTAGCTGCAGACTGTGGTGTGGTGTGGTGTGGCAGGACAACACCGTGCGCGCCTGCGACAAGGAGCGCTGCGCCGCGCACACCGCGCGCCTGCTGCGCAACAACACCGGTGAGTGTGTCGTGTGTAGCTGCAGACTGTGGTGTGGTGTGGTGTGGCAGGACAACACCGTGCGCGCCTGCGACAAGGAGCGCAGTTCCGGTGTCATTTTCATGGTTTTTTGGGGTGCTAAGGTCAAAAATGAGCTCGATTTGAGAATCCAAGATGGCGGCTGTTACCTTTCTCACAACATGCATCATGGGTATCGTTTTCATGGTTTCATGGGGTGCTAAGGTCAAAAATGAGGTGAATTTAGATAACCAAGATGGCGGCCGTGACCTTTTTCACAATATGCATCATGGGTGTCGTTTTCATGGTTTTTTTTTCGGCTAAGGTAAAAAATGAGGTCGATTTGAGAATTCAAGATGGTGGCCTGGACCTTTCTCTCAATATAAAATAAATAAATAAATATATCCTGGGACATCTTACACACGGCCATCTTGATTCCAAGCAAAGCAGATCTTGTGTTATGGTAATCAGACAACTGATATACATACTTATATAATTTTTAAATACATATGCGTCATGGGTGTCGTTTTCATGGTTTTTTGGGGTGCTAAGGTAAAAAATGAGGTCGATTTGAGACTCCAAAATGGCGGCCGTGATCTTTCTCACAATATGCGTCATGGGTGTCGTTTTCATGATTATTTTGAGGTGCTAAGGCAAAAAATGAGGTCGATTTGAGAATCCAAGATGGAGGCCGTCACCTTTCTTACTGATGAGGTGGTTTTAAAGGGCCTGTTGGTCTAATGGTTAGTGGCTCTGACTGCTAAGCTGGAGGAAAAAAGTAAAAAATAATTAAAAATAACTATAATAATTATTATAATTAATATTAAATGGCGGCTGTCACCTTTATCACAATATGCATCATGGGTGTCTGGTGATTCTAAAGGACCTGTTGGTCTAGCGGTTAGTGGCTCTGAATGCTAAGCCGGAGGAAAAAGAATTAAAAATAATTATAATGATGATTATAATTACACAAGTTGATAAAAAATGCTATGTAATAGCTTTACCGCGGCAGTCTCCGAGTGCCACACGTCCTTTTTTTATATAGAGGTCTGTTTTAGCTGTAAGTTTATATATTTATAGTAGATTATAGTAGCCAAGGGTTGTAAGGGATCAATTGCAGCCCGAGATATTATAGTTCGAGGGTGCAATTGATGCTTACACCCGAGCTAACTACTCTGCTTTACATCTCGATTGTGAGGTAAGTAGAAAAAAACCAGCATTACAAAAATAAAACATTTTACTAGGTAAAAGGCAAAATATTGTTAATTGCTGCTTCAGCTTCCATTTTCATTGAATCGGGAGTGCAGCTTATATCTTCATCACTTGCAGAATTCATGTTTTTTTCCTTATTAGCACGTAATTATAAAAAAAATCCCAAAAGCAAAAAAATATTTAAAGTTTTTCCCGCCTTTTTTCATCTTTGTTTTTTATTTATTTTGGCAAGAACGAAATTGAGCTTCGCCGTTCGATATTTAAAATTGATGACTACAATGTTTCAAATATAAGAAGTGCAATTTGACGTTTCATACTTTTCATGACGACACAACTTTGTACATGCGTAACTCAAAAATTGACATTTATTTCTTCCGTAAAACCACGTAATTTTAAAGTTATTTTAATTTTATCACAAACTGCACAGTTCTTAATCACTTAATTATCATTAAACATTTTCAAACAAAGCAATTTATCAATTGTTGACAATAAATAATATTTTTTCTCGACGTCGTGTCAAAGTCACGTAGTAAGGTACCATGCCGTAGTGTTGTGACTCTTCAAATTCACTTGTATATCAATAATCGTTAAAAATTACCGAATAATCGAACTTACTAATAACGATCGTTTTCAATGAAAGCGACATTTATTATTTAAATATATTTTTGATGATTTCTAAATGTCAACGAAAAAGCATATTTAAAATTAAACATATAGTTATTATAATTTTAATAAGTTTTTGTAAGCAAAATCGCTCGTGCTCAAGTCTTGACAAAAAAATATTTTTTCTTTTAATTTGGCAACACTGGCAAGTGAGAATTTGAGAATTTCTTTCATCTAAAATTCAGAAATTTACAGTCATAAAATAAATAAATCTGTAACTTAAATCGATTATAAATTATAAAGAAATGAAATCAATATCTCGTATAAATCGGATATTGTAGTAATCGATTTTTTTACCCAATCCCTATTCTTCAGTAGGTTAGAAGTGTCAAATTGCACTTCTTATATTTGAAACACTGTATTTACTCATACGATGACAAGGCTGAATAGCGAAGGCGAGTGTTATTAGGCTGAATGCATGGTGTCCATTGCCAGTATGATGGTTAGATGTACGCGAACTTTTTGAGAGAGTGAAGAGTTTTTTTTAATTACTTACCGCCCTAGGGCGTTTCTAGCTACATTAATACCCTAGAGCGCTAATTGGTTACCTACAAGCCCCATTTGGGGGTAATAAGGACCCACTTACCGAATATGAGAGATGTAAAATATATAAAATGAGTGGCAAGTGCGTGGTGTGTGCGCAGAGGGCGTGGTGTCGCTGCGCGTGTACGACGCGGGCACGCAGCGCGCCGTGCGCGGCGCGTGCGCGCGGCGGGCGCGGCCGTGCGCGCACCTGTGCCTGCCCGTGTCGGACGCGCACAGCCAGTGCCGCTGCGCCGCCGGCTACGAGCAGCGCGCCGACGACTGCACCGGTACGTGACGCCCAGCACCATCATCAACAATATTACATTCACTCATATATCTTGGATACTTTAATGTTGTGGTGGCCTAGTGATTTAGGCATCCGCTTCTTTTATCAGAGGTTGTAGGTTTGAATCCGGGCAAGTAACAATGTGTTTTTTCAATTAATATGTACTTTGTAAAGTTTATCTTGGACATCACTGACACCCCGTACGACGTATAGCACGTAAAGCCGTTGGTCCCGGTGTGTTTACTGTGAGCTTGTGTGCGCAGCCGTGGACGAGGTGCTGGTGTACTCGGTGAGCTGGGAGCTGCGCGGTCTGCCGCTCAACGCCAGCAACGACACGCAGGTACTGCGCTCTGTACTCTATACTGTTCTTATACAATTACAATTTCGATTGTTGGTCCATTGATATTGATATCGAAATATGTGTAGGGGCTGGAGGCGCGCGGGCTGCTGGCGCCGCTGCCGGCGCTGGGCTCGGCGTGGGCCGTGGACTACGACGCGGCCGGCGACTGGCTGTACTGGGTGGACGCGGAGGCGGCGGCGCTGTGGCGCGCGCGGCGCACGGGCGCGGGCGCGGCGCGGGTGGCGGGCGCGGGGGTGGGGGCGGGGGCGGGGGGGCGCGGCGGACTGGCCCGCGGCGCTGGCCGTGGACTGGGCGGCGCGCAACGTGTACTGGTCGGACCCGCGGCGCGCGCTGCTGCTGGTGGCGCGGCTGGACGGCGCGCACCGCTACGTGCTGCTGGACACGGAGCCGCTGGCGGTGGCGGCGCTGGCGCTGGACGCGGCGGCGGGCTGGCTGTTCCTGGCGGCGGGCGGCAGCCTGCAGCGCGCGCGGCCGGACGGCTCGCGCCGGGAGCTGCTCTACAACGGCTCGCTCGTCGCCGACGTGGCGCTCGACGTGCAGGTACCGATGACACGGTGACACTCGGATGTCCAAATTCAAATCCGTGCACTCAATGATAACATATGCCACAGCCTGATTTTAATAGCAGTGAGGTAGAGAATTCTCAACTCTTCAAGTAACTTAATTGGTCATCACGTTCTAGTCACCTTACATTGAGTCCTTCCTTTGTTTAAGTTCACAAAACCATCAGAGCCACTTGAGTAACTCTAAGTAGTATCTTAATTTTTTTTTCTAAACTCAAAATAAACCTAACTAAAAAAAATTGAAAAGATTTTTACACACCCATTAAAAATTACTTAACTCTGTGATTAACATTCAAAACCGTTCTGGCATATTTTTGTAGACAGGGTTCATTTAAACACAAGTTGTAGATTGGAATGAGTCTAAAAAAGGCACCAATTTTTCACTATTAGATCCATAGAAATATAAATAACAGAAGAAGTGGCAAGTGGGCGTGTCGCTGTCCGCGCAACATGCAATCGTGCTACAGGTCGTACGTAAGTGGCCGTGTCCGCGAACTAGTGTGCTTTCGAACGCCATCGTGTCAACAAATTAAAATACCATATTGTTCAGCGATTTCTTGCAAAAAGTGAAGCAGATACCAAAACTATGTCAACAATGGAATCACATTTCATATATTTTTTCCTATATTTGTCTTTAAAATCATAAAAAATAACAAATCGAAAAGTATTTTCTGTTAATTCGTTTCTAAGCATCACAGCGACTGCATTGTTTCTGCTGAAATACATTGCTCCTTCACAACTACGCAAGTTTGTCACTTAGTGACAAGACAAGCAATGTAAAAATCACAAAACGATATTTAACTAAATGCAAGAATCGCGTGATGCGGCCGCTGGTTCTTGCCGTGAGTTAATGATGTCCATGTGCAAATCGTTTAGCGTAGGTTATCGACAACAAAGTCGCCTGACGAATAAAATATTGTTTAGGAGTTATTGTTTTAATTTGTCCACCGTTTTAACCCGCTTGGAATATCAAAGTAAATACTAATATTTACCCCGTTTTAATTTTGTTTTATTATTATTAGTCATATGTGACCAAATATTACAGCGTCCTTAAATATTTCCCTCGGCTTACCTAACACGGTTCAAGTGCATGTCGCGTGGCATCTGGACCATCGTGTCCATTTTGTATCAGTATTATACCATCGTAAAAAATAAACAAATAAATAAATAACTGCATCGTATTCATATTTATAAAATTCAAAAAAGGCTTTTAAGTTACACAAACCCAAATTTATCTATTTACGCCATCTTTTTATTTAGTTTTACTTCCGAGAACCCAAAAAGGATTTGGTCGATAATAAATAGAAGTTTCGATAATTTTCCGATTTAGTCAATGTTCAGGGATGATCTAAGCTACGCGCTAAAGGGCAAATGATACACGGAAGTATTATGCCAGTATAGTTTTTTTATTATCAAAAACATCGCCGGGGTCATAAAACGGCGGAGAACTTTAACACCGCGATTTAATTTTAAAGCAAAATGGTACAGCGCCATCTGTTGATTAGAATGTCAACTAAATTTACACTTCACCAGACGGTGACTTTATACTACACCAAACAGTCAATCACTAGCGTTAATGTAAAATAAATTGCATTTGCACAGCACAACGATAGCCATCAATGTTAATGTGTGAGTAAGTTTTACGGTGCATGGTAAATACACGCTGTGTAGGTGTTTTAAGGTTCATAATTGATTGTGTTGTACGTTCTAGTACAAGAAATGCGGGTGTGTGCGCGGCTGCGTATCTATTGCTTTTACTGAATTGCGCGTGTAGTAGTTGCCGTGTGGTAGGGATAACAGGAGACACAGGTATCCGATACATTTTCGTCTACAGGGCATATCTCCTTCTTTAATATATCTATGCTTACACGTCAAAATCACAGGAAGGGGCCCAAAGGGCAATCGAAGGAACATGAGTGGGTTTTAGTCAGTAAAAGTCTGACACGCCCTCCCGCCGCACCCAGGTCGGGAGCATGAGATTTCCCACTCAAAAAAAAAACACAGCAAATTTTTTTATCCGATACATTTTCGTCTACAGGGCATATCTCCTTCTTTAATATATCTATGATTAGATCACTCACAATCAAAATTTTTATTTTCGCTCCACCCTAATACCCAAATTAAATAATTTAATTTAATTTTAATGTCCTTTCAATTTATTTTATTTGGCTTCGTCTAAGTGACAACCCTATCAAAATAAGTAACAATTTTGCACGTTTTTAAGAAGCCCATTGTTCAGTTAGTGTGTGTGTGGTGCGCAGACTGCGCACGTGTACTGGACGGAGCCGGGCGCGGCGGCGCTGTGGGCGGCGCGCTACGACGGCGCCGGCCGCGCGCTGCTGGCGCGCCTGGCGCCGCAGCGCCACCACCCCGTCGCGCTCGCCGCCTACAACCGCACGCTCTACTGGCTCGACACGTGAGGCCTCCGTCTGCTGCTCCTCCGTACTGTCCGACCGGTGGCTAACCTCGAGCACGACGTGTTGCAGGACGGCGCACCGCGGCAGCGTGCTGGCGGCGCCCGTCACCAACGTGTCCGACTACCGCGTGCTGCGCGACAACCTCGGCGACAGCCTCAAGGACATTGTGGTAACGCTCGACCGGCCTGTCCACTCGCGCGGGAGGACTGTCGCTGTGAAGTACAGTGTCGCATGAAGTGTCGTTGTGTGCGCAGATCTGGTCGCGGCGCGCGCAGCAGGGCGCGGGCGGCGCGGGGGGCGCGGGCGGCGCGGCGTGCGGCGCGGCGGCGCGCTGCGAGGCGCTGTGTCTGTCGGACGGCTCGCGCGCGCGCTGCGCCTGCCCGCACGGCCGCCTCGCGCCCAACGGACGGAACTGCACGCGTCAGTACACCAGCGGGGCTGCTCACACACCCCTCCCCCGAACACACCGCATACTACTACCCTTACTACTACCCATGCGTAGCTTATCCCACACACACTTGACACGGACACCCCTTTCTTCCCACACATTCATAACGCAAACTGACGTCCACACGCACATGGCATCTCACACATCGACACCCTACCCCATACACACATCTCATGTTCCCCTGTGTCTGTGCGCAGCGTACGACTCGTTCCTGATGTACTCGCGCGTCACTGAGATCGACAGCATCCACCTGCTGGACGAGAAGGACCTCAACTCGCCCTACAAGCCTATAGAGAACAAGTGAGGACACGGTTTGCCAAGAAACCACATAAGAATAGAGTAACCCAATTCAGCGTGCGCGTGTTATGTGAGCGTGTGCGTGTGTTGCAGGGAGCTGATGCGCAACGCGATCAGCCTGGCGTACTGGTACGAGGACGCGCGCCTGTTCTACTCCGACATCCAGCGCGGCTCCATCAACACGGTGCACTTCAACGGCTCCGGCCACGCCGTCCTGCTGGAGCGTGAGTGTGCCTCACTACACATGCTGTCCGCTCGCGGCGAGGCGCTCACTGACGGCTCTGTGTCGCAGAGGTGGGCGTGGTGGAGGGCATGGTGTTCGCGGCGGCGGACGGCATGCTGTACTGGACGTGCAACAGCGGCGCCGCCATCCGCGCCGCCGACGTGCGCGAGCTGCTGGGCGCGGGCGCGGGCGGGGGCGCGGGCGCGGGCGAGGGCGCGGGCGGGGGCGCGCGCACCGTGCTGCGCCTGCCGCGCGGCTCGCGCCCCCGCGGCATCGACTACGAGCCGTGCGAGCGGCGCCTGTACTGGACCAACTGGAACGAGTCGCGGCCGTCCATCCAGCGCGCCTACGTCAGCGGCCGCGCGCTGCAGGTGGTGGTGGACACGCACATCCTCATGCCCAACGGGCTGGCGCTGGACCACGCCGCCAAGAAGATCTACTGGGCCGACGCGCGCCTCGACAAGATCGAGCGCATGCACTACGACGGCTCGCACCGACACGTGAGTGTAACAGGAACGCCAAGCGCCGCTGCTTATTCGAACGTATCTAACGCACTCACAACCATAACTCCGTACTCGTTCATAACCCCAGACGTAAACATTATCTTTTTAGACTTAATTGAAAATTAAGTTATCGATTCTTTCAATGATGTTTATTGAAAAAAGCGATAAATATATGGGCATGATTGGGCACGTCCGTCAGTGTACACGCAGTACTTGCGCAGGTGGTGACGCGCGCGGGCACGGAGCACCCGTTCGACGTGGCCGTGGCGGGCCCGTGGGTGTTCTGGACGGACTGGCTCGCGCACGGAGTGTTCCGCGCCGACAAGCGCGCCGGCGGCGCCGCGCCGCTGCGGCGCGACGTGCCGCGCCCCATGGCCATCGTCGCCGTGCTGCCGGAGCACCAGACCTGTGAGTCACGCCTTCTTATTACCTCACTAACTACAGTTCAATGTTCATTATTAGTAATACAAGCACAAATATTCTTATGGCATCTTGAGCTTAGTTCTAAGCTGTAAATATATGTCTTGATAAAGTTACACCGGGCAGGCATCAGTCGTGCAACGTTCCTTGGTAAAACCATACTCGAGTAATATTTTAATAGTGTTTTTTTTTATTATTATTATTATGGGTTTGCTCTTGGTCCCAGACTATCCCGAGGGCACAGATGGAGCCTACGATGAAGCGAGCTTACCCAGTAGATGCCTATGCACTCGTTTTTAAATACTTCCGGGTTATATGAATTTGAAAACACAGACCGGCAAAGAATTCCATTTCTTTGCGGTGCGCATTATGAACAATAATGAAAAAAAAGTGTTCAAATGAATGAGCATTTATTTATTTATTTATTAACTAACATACAACTATTGTCACAGGAGTTTCCTAATACAATAGTGTAGTTACAATACAAACATAATACAATACAAAGCAACCTTACATACTAATTATAAAATTATATAAAACTTATCACAAACTGTTGCGTCTCAAGGACGCTTTGTGGATCCAAATAAAAAATTTGGGACCAATTCAGACCCTTATAATTTAAAATTCAAATGGTTACAATAGGTACTTGTATCTAGTTATAATTGAAGGTAATCGACCTCTCTAGACGAGGGTTCAAAATGGAATGTCATTGCATGTAATGGCAGCTATATAATATAAACAAATTATTAACAGTAAAAAGTACAGGTATGATAGCAATGTCTGGCTAGAGTGGGCATTGCTCGTACAATAGTTGTAGGCGCACACACAAACCTAAAAAAAAAAAATTTGATTGATCATAATCTTTTGAAACGTCTTGCCGAAAGCCAACAACACGGACGTTATTTGTATCTTTACTGTTCCCAGATTTAAGAATGGTAACCCAGTCAAATAAAGTAAAAAAAAGGGTCAACCTCGGAATGAAAGATAATAAGCTGTTTATAATTGGTATAAACCTTTGTTTTGTCCGCGTCTTAAGATATTGAAGGTCTTAGGATATTGTTGACAGATTTGACATTGTATTCACAGTAATTTACAAACTGTAATTACATTATTATAATTTGTAAATTACTGTTTTAACGTTTTTTTTTTGACACCTTTGATTCATATTCAATTTACACACTGTAATCATGTGTAGTAATTAATTGTAACGAATATATTAATTTGACTTGACCGTTATTCGAAGCTTATTTAATTTGAGATAGGCACTACGTTTCCCGCCAACTATATCCGTCTCTTTCTTTCCTGTATCCGTCTCTTTCTAACCCCACCACCTGGCAGAGTGGGGGCGCACCTGATTGAGCCGCCATCTTTATTCCTCATTGGCGTCTTGTTTCCCGCCGTGTACGGTTGTGTTAACAAAACGTTACCACAATATTAAAATTTATTTTAAAAATAACGTTTATTAGTGTTTAACAGTTTTAATGTGTATTAGTGTTTAACAGTTTTAATATCAAATACTAGATTTTTATAAAATATCGTTCGTGTTTTACGTGTGGTGCATAGCAGAAAATATCAGTGTGGTAATTATAAACCTTCAGGTAAAAAAATAACCACAATACTACACGTGAGTATTTTTATATTGATATTAAAACAGTGATACTTTACCTAAGATCCTTAGCTTGCAAAGTACCTACATTTCATGTTGTGTAGTTTTATAATTGACAAGGTTAACAGTTTATTTTTCCGTTCATAAATAAGTTCAAATGTTTTCAACGGTCTTAAAATGAACGAAATTTTAGTAGCGTGTGTTAGTAGTCGCATCGCATACCTGCCTTTTTATTCCAATTGTAAATTTTAACGGTCTTTACCGTTCGTGTTGTTCTAAAGTCGCTTCCCTGTTATAGAATGGATGACAGTAATAATCATGTACAAAATGAAGTTACTGAACCTGTACCGGGACCATCGGGTTTGCAACGTAAGGAACGGTCCAGGAGCTCAAGTTCAAGCAGTAGCAGTTCCCAGAGCAGTTCTTCATCTTCATCTTCGTCACGCTCGCCAAGGCGTCGACGAAGTTATCATGGACACAAAAGGAGGGGGAAGAAACGGAGACATTCGAAAAAGGAGTACCGAAAACTATCAAAGGAGGTACGTGATCTTCGTAAATCTTTACATGCTCGTGATAATGAGCGTCAAGATAACTATAATTATAGTGATTGCATGTCCATAACTTCTGTGGTTAGTCGTAATCTTTACGAGGAATTAGGTGATAATGCGTCGGTTGTCGACACGCCTAAGGAAGTTGTTTTTAATATTCAAACAAAACTAAAAGAACCTTCTATGCCCAAGAGTTCTGAACTCCATTTGAAACTGCTCAATGATCTTCAACATTGGGATACCAGTAATTGGAACGAAATTAGATATTCCGAAACACAAAAGGCGTATAATCACAAACCGGGTTTTACGGATATTGAGATAAATGAAGAAGTCGCAGCCTTCCAGTCTCCCCGCCATTTGATATATGCCGATAAAGCCTTTGCTGCCTTAACATTGTGCATTTTGAAGCAGAAGGAGTCGCTTCAGAAAGTATTGTTTGATTTTGCCCAATGGTCTAAAGAATTAACCCCAGACTATGAGGTTATTGTTAATAAGTTAACAGATCTTATAAATAACGGTGATTTTCAAACAACCTCCTCAGATTTATTACAGCTTGTTTGTGGCCATCGTGCAGAGATATTGCAAATGCGCCGGGACTGTGTAATAAAACAGGTAAAGGAGCCATTAGTGAAATCTACGCTAAGGAAGATTCCTCCTACATACACAAACTTATTCAACGCAGAAAAATTCACAGCCGCCTTGGAAAAAGCTGGTGGAGTGCGTAAATGTTTTTGGCCGCTGAAGAAGTCCAACAACTCTACCTCGCAGGTAGAGACACACAAAACTAACGTCTCCTCGCAGGAGTACGCAAGCCGAAAAAGACCCTCGCAGGGTTCTCAGCATGGATCATGCTATGTGCAAGGCTGTTGTCAAACTGCACCACCCCCGCAGGGTGGTTACCACTCGCAGTATCATGGACATGGCTCTAATTCGGTCGCACCGAATAATCGAGGGCTTTTTCGTGGGCGCGGTTCTTCGAGAAGTCACCCCAAGCACCGGAATCAAAATCAATCCAAATCTGGACAGAAAAGAGCTCCGTCTCCATCCGGAAATAATAGAGATGTCAAACGTAGAAAATATTGACATGATGCAATTCAAAGCAGGCCGCCTAGCAAATTTTTTAACTCAGTGGGAACAATTTGGAGCCCCAAATGTCATACTCAGGATGATATCAGGGTATCGCATACCCTTTCGTCAGAGGCCTCCAATGATCCATCCAAGGAACATAAAAAAGGGTATGTTAGTTCCTTACTCAGAAGAGATGTCGTCTGCCATCAAACAAATGAAGGATCAAGGAGTCCTGGAACGAGCTCATTTGTCTCCAAGTTTCCTGTCATCAATGTTTTTAGTTCGCAAGAACGACGGCTCTGCTCGGCCCATCTTCAACTTGAGGGCCCTCAATCAATATGTAATAACCACAAAATTCAAATTAATGAATGTTTTTCGGGTGCCAGATTTCCTTCAGCAGAGAGACTGGCTGTGCAAAATAGATCTCTCACAAGCGTATTTTCACCTTCGCGTTGCTCGCAGCCACAGAAGATTCCTACGCCTAGTCTATCAAAAAGAGCTATTGGAAATGACATGTTTACCCTTTGGTCTAAGTACTGCACCAAAGGCTTTCGCATCAGTGACAAATTGGGTTGCCCAAATGCTCAGGAATCAAGGAATACGAATACTGGTGTATCTGGACGATTTCTTGATTGCTCATCAACACGAGGAAACCCTGAAGGAACACGTAAATATTGTCATTCAGACTCTCGAGACGTTAGGCTGGATCATAAATTACGAGAAGTCTGTTTTGACTCCGTCAAAAACATTGGCGTATCTGGGCGTTCAGTGGGACCCCTGGACGAACCAGAAACAGCTCCCCAAGGAGAAGCTGTCCTCGCTAATTGTCAAACTATCCCAAATGCTAGTCAGGGAACATACAACTCTCAAAGAGGTTCAGAGTCTGGTGGGACTACTGAATTTTGCGAGTTTTACTGTCCCAAGGGGCAGACTCAATTATCGGGTTTTGTTGGATCTCCTCAACAAGATGTTGAGAGCAGACCAGAAATGGCACTTCATTCCTACCAAAGCCAAAGACAACATAATATGGTGGCTTCAGAATTGCAAACGCCCTTCAGCAATTCACATACCCCCACCAAGCCATTACCTAACAACGGATGCATCCGATATAGCATGGGGAGCTCGGTTAGACAATTTGTCGTTGACAGGGATGTGGGCAGATCACGAAAAACAGTTACATTGCAACCAGAAAGAAATGCTCGCGATTCTGAAGGTTTTACAAGAACATTGTCAGCTCCTGCAGCGGAGTACAGTGCTAATTCAATGCGACAACAAAACTGTGATCGCATATCTCCGTCACGAAGGGGCACGAGATCCACGCCACTGATGGATCTAACATACCAAATTTTTCATATTCTGGAAGAATACCAAATCCACGTGAAGATTTTTCATATTCCTGGGATGTACAACGGTCATGCGGACCATTTGTCGCGACTTCGGGTCAATCCGGAATGGCATCTATTGCCCAGAGCCACAGAGAGAGTGTTTGCCAAGTGGGGCATCCCCCTGATAGACCTCTTTGCCTCCAATCGAGCTCATGTCGTAGTGAATTATGTGTCCCTAGACCTGAACGATCACCAAGCATTGTTTCACGACGCTTTCTCCCGACAGTGGAATTTCCAGCTGGCTTGGATTTTTCCGCCACCGTACTTGATTCCCAAAGTTCTATCCCATTTGAACAGTGCTCACGGGATATACTTGCTAGTAGTTCCACATTGGGATCGAGCATATTGGTGGGCAGACCTAACGGCTCGAGCGTTGACAGCTCCATTAATAATTCAGAATCTCGATCAAGTCTTAACAGACGTATCGACAGGACTCCCACCTCCGGGAATACAGAACATGATTCTCGAGGTATGGAAATGTGGGGGTGGGCCGACACTCTAAAAGACTGGAATGATAGCCAAATTACACTATTAAAAAAGTCTTGGCGGCCTTCTACACTAAAAACTTATAATGTTGCTTGGAAAAAATGGCTTATCTGGTCTGAACAACACCAAACTAATCCTTATAATCCTAACGGTAGAGAAGTGGCTAGATTCCTGTCAGATCTTTATCTAGTTAATAATTTATCATATAATACGATTCTGTTGCACAAATCTGTAATTTCCACGCTTTGCAATCCAGACATTGCAGGCCAAATTAGTTCTTATATTTTAGTAAAACAAGTTTTAAAATCCATAGCGTTACAAAACCAGTTAAATCTAAACCGCCGATTTGGAACATAGATAGTCTAGTTTCATACCTAAATAATTATCATTTTGCACACGACAATATTTTTCAAGTACAGAGACACACTGCGACATTATTGCTCTTATGCTCAGGTCGAAGAATTCACGATTTGACTTTATTAAGAAGTGATGCGGAGCATTGTATTCGAAATAATGACTCTATCATCTTGTGGCCTGTTTTTGGTTCCAAAACTGATTCTTCGGACCACAGGCAATCTGGATGGAAGTTGATTACTAATCAAAATAGCAATATATTGGATCCAGTTTATTGGATTAATACAACAATTGAATTATTAAAAAACCGCAGAGATTCAGCTAAGATCTATAATCTGTTTATTTCTACAAGAGGTGAAGCTAAAGCTGCTTCTAAGACAATCATAGCAGGTTGGATTAAAACTCTACTTAGAGATGCGGGTATAGCTGCAACGCCTGGAAGTTTCCGCTCTGCAGTTGCTTCAAAGAACTGGATAGACAATTTCCCACTAGACGATATTCTCGCGAGAGGAAATTGGAAGTCCCAAAATACCTTTTGTAAGTTCTATAAGCGAACAGTTCTACCCCCATGTTCAAGTACCTCTATAACTACGTTATTTAATCCTGTTGATTAATGTTACTGATTTGTACTTTCTAACTTAACATTTATTCACACAATTGTAACATTATTTTTCATGAATAAAAAGTAAAAAATCAAGATGCATTTGTTCATTTAAATATTCACTAATTCTATTTTACCAGTAATATTTTATTTTCAAGACATTCACATTGGCGTCCGTGTCACCACCACCACCAGGCGATAACAAACAGGTCTCAAATTAAATAAGCTTCGAATAACGGTCAAGTCAAATTAATAGAAGCGTTTTACCTACCAATAAAACGCATATTAATTTACTTACCTTATTCGAAGCTTATGTTTTAATGTCTGCCTGGTGATTTTCGACTCAATGAGGAATAAAGATGGCGGCTCAATCAGGTGCGCCCCCACTCTGCCAGGTGGTGGGGTTAGAAAGAGACGGATACAGGAAAGAAAGAGACGGATATAGTTGGCGGGAAACGTAGTGCCTATCTCAAACCTCGTTGACCGATTCAAAAATATAACAATAGTTTAAACAATTAAACTTTGCACCCGTGTGCAAACTTCGACGCTTGACGGGTTAAATAAGCTTCGAATAAGGTAAGTAAATTAATATGCGTTTTATTGGTAGGTAAAACGCTTCTATTTTTAAAGAGTACGTATGGAGTTTCTTGCCCATTCTTCTCCATATAAACCACCTTTTGGAATGGGTGACTAGAATCAATATTTTTTTTTCTCATTGTAATTGACGTTCCAAAGTTCCTCCATGGTCTAATGGAAATAAACATTTTGACTTTTGATTCCGAGATGAAATCCCTAATATGACTGGTCTATGGGTATTTTAGAAAAAAAAAACTTTTAATCAGTAGAGACTCCTTGGTAGCTACAACAGCTACCTTGTATTCGGGCTTATTTAATGTAAGTTGACGACAGTGACGGTAACTGTTAACGTGCAGGCTCGGCCGACCCGTGCGCGGTGCTGAACGGCGGCTGCGCGGAGCTGTGCCACATGGACGCGCGCGGCGCGGCGGCGTGCGCGTGCGGCGCGGGCCGCGCGCTGGGCGCCGACGGGCGCGCGTGCGGCGCGGCCGGCGCGGCGTGCGGCGCCGGCGCCTGGCCCTGCGCCGAGGGCGCCTGCATCCCCGCCGACCTCGTGTGCGACGGCGTGCCGCACTGCAGCGACGCGCCCACCGCCAGCGACGAGGACCTCTACTACTGCAGTCAGTACACGCGCCCCCAATAACTATAACATTGCACTCTTCTTGTTTAACTCTGCGGATATTACAAGAGAGCACTCGATAAGTGATAGTTTGAAGAGTACGAACTCCCCCTCCTGTGGTTGCGCAGCGTCGCGCGTGTGTCCGGACGACAGCTTCCGCTGCGGGTTCGGCGGGCGCTGCGTGAGCGCGGCGCGGCGCTGCGACGGGCGCGCGGACTGCGACGACGCGGCGGACGAGGCGGGCTGCGACTGCGCGCCGCAGCACTACCGCTGCGACGACGGCGCCTGCGTGCCGCTGGCCGCGCGCTGCGACGCCGTGCACGACTGCGCCGACGGCTCCGACGAGCGCGCCTGCCCCGCCTGCCTGCGCGGCGACTGCACGCCCACTACCGGTGAGCCGCTGCCTCCACTGTGACGCCGAAGCTTTTATCATATTTCGCACCAGCCATTCACACTATATTAAAAATATATATACAGGGTGAAAAGTTTTAATGGGCCCAGGAAGAAAACTACTTTGAATTGATAAAAGAAACAATTCTTTTTTTTTTTAAAGAAATAAAATTGCATTTAAAAATTTTCAGGTCAAAACAACATCCTGTACTTTTATGACGTTAATCGATTGAGTCATTTATAAGGATCAAATCTTTCAAACAAATGTGGTAAATTGAATTAGAGGAAAACCAGGAAATTTCGACTTTTGATTTTTTTTGGGAGTGGGAAATCATCAAATAACTTCTCCCGTCCTGGTCGGGGCGGGAGGGCGTGTCAGACTTTTACTGACTGAAACCCACTCATGGTTCTTCGGTTGCCCTTTATGTTCCGGGGTCACGGTAAATAAACATTCCGCAACCCAACTTTTGGAATTAAAGGGCGATTTAACTGAAGAAATTTTAAATGAAATATTTAATAATATTTATTATTATTATAACATCCAAATTTAGGCCAAAAGAACTTAGTAATCATTTATCTAATATGGCTTGCAGTGAAAATCGACTGAAAAAGGATCCAAACAATTTAGGCCAAAAGAACTTAGTAATCATTTATCTAATATGGCTTGCAGTGAAAATCGACTGAAAAAGGATCCAAACACGTCGCTGCACGCGTTACAGACAAAAAGTGGTCTATGTCATTCTCTATCAGTTCCACTATCTCCACTTAAAAAATCACGTTAATTTGTCGCTCCGTTTTGTATTCTAATATTCTGTCATTGACTGATATACTCTGGCAGCTGGGAGTATGTCATGCTCACTCAAATGTCTCACTGACGGTGGCGTGTGTGTTGGATCATTTGGTTCCCTTCAAAATGGTTGAGCTGGTGCCGATCCATACGTCATGTTCGTGAACGGGCGCTGTCTGCTGAGACTGGTCATCTCATAACTGCCACAGTTATTTTAAAAATTGTTTTGTTTATTTTCTATATTTACAATGCCTCTTTTAACATGTACGACTTGTTACGTGTTGTTCTCACATAGTACCTTAGATTCAACAATGAATGATGTAAGCCAATTTTTGTAATCTATTGATTTTGACAGAGTGTTCATGGAGTTTCTTGCTCGCTCTTCTCTATGGGACCTACTGTTGGAACGAGCAACTAGCATCAATTTTCTGACAGACTGACACCTTGACGATTCGAAAGTAAATGTAAATGGTTTATTTGAATGAAATAGTTTTGAGTTTGAGTTTGAATAATAACAAAAATTTATTTAAGTAAAAAGTAAGTACAATTGTGTATTTCATTAATTACAATCGGAAAATTTTAGTTCGAACTATAATGTTGTTCGAACTAGACCTGCCTGATCTAGGTTAATAAAAAACCTGTGTTTCAGGCGATCCTTTTAGTTCAAACTTAAAATAAAAAACAAAAATAAAATTAGAAGCTAAATTAACTATGAAGACAATATTTTCAATGACTTAAAAAGTAAGTACGATATTATGTTTAAACAAATTAACGAATAAGTTGTACAACAATTCAACTTATATATTAAAAAATTATGTATTACAATATTGTTCTCCTAGTCACGTCCCGCGGGGTTATTACCTATGAAACAGCAATGAGCAATATTTGCGCAGTGATCGCGCGATCACCGCGCGATCGTCAAAAAAAGTCGTATTATGTATGAACTGATTGCTAATCGCTCGCTGATTGTTCTAATGCACTTATTGCTACGATGACGATAAAGTAGCAATCGCTGGAACTAATTAAATATCACCTTTAACAAAAAAAACTTAACTTTGCTCTTAAAAACCATACTAAATACGAAACCACCAAACGAAAAATGCATATTTTAGTTAACTGATTGCTCCACAGAGGCAGCACTATCGCTAGTTTGCTATTTGACGTGACGTATTTTGAATTGACGTTTGAGCAGCAAAATTTTGCTAAATTATCGCGATCGCTCGGCTATTGCAAGATACGTAATCCCAGTGCGGGTTTATGTGAATGTTGTTAGATTCGAACGCGATCCCGACGAGCACGGCGGCGGCCGAGCAGACACCGCGCAGTCCCGCGACGTGCGGCAGCGACCAGTTCACGTGCGGCGGCGGCGACTGCGTGCCGCTCGCCTGGCGCTGCGACGGCCGCGCCGACTGCGCCGACGCCTCCGACGAGACCACGCACTGCCGTACGCACAATGCTCGCTTATACGTATACTAGGCCTCTATAACCATACTATACTGGGGGCTGGACGATGTTTTCATTTTATTTATAATATTGACACGTTCTTTTGTCAATTAAACATTTGCGTTTAGATATCATATATTATTATGCAATTGTGCACCTAAGAAAATGATAACACTGGTGTCCGCTGGCAGGGCACATGAACGCGACGTGCTCGGCGGAGCAGTTCGCGTGCGGCGCGTGGAACGTGTGCGTGCCGCTGAGCGCGCGCTGCGACGGCGCGCCCGACTGCCCGCGCGCCGAGGACGAGCTGGGCTGTGCCTGCCCGCCCGGCGCCGCGCGCTGCGCCGACACCGCGCTGTGCCTGCACCCGGTACGTTGTTGAGCCGGGAGTAGAGCCGCGTGTGGCGCGGTGAGCGGCGGCTACATCAGTGTGCTCCGCAGAGCCTGTACTGCGACGGTGACGCGGACTGCGCGGACGGCTCGGACGAGCCGGCGGGCTGCGCGGGCGCGGCGGAGGGCGCGCTGTGCGGCGCGGCGGACGCGCTGGCGTGCGGCGGGCGCTGCGTGGCGCGCGCGCAGCAGTGCGACGGCCGCGACCACTGCCAGGACGGCGGCGGCGCCGGCGCCGGCAGCGACGAGGACCCGCTCATGTGCTGTACGTCTCGCTTACTGGCGCCGCACACACCGTCATAGGCTCTCTTTGATACGTCGTATTCATATCGCTATGCATGACACAAATTGACCACGTTTGTAAAATCCGTACTAATATTATAAATGCGAAAGTAACTCTGTCTGTCTGCCTGTCTCTTCTTCACGCCTAAACCGCTGAACCGATTTTAATGAAATTTGGTACAGATATAGTCTGGGACCAGAGTAGGGTCAGTTTTCAGGGATAGATTTCATCCCGGAAATCCCCCGGGAACGGGAAGTATTATTCCACGCGGACAAAGTCGCGGGCAAAAGCTAGTCAAACATAAGTAAGGCCTTACTTACGTGAACGGATTTTGATGATCCATTTTTTTGTTAGATAGGTCATGTTTCAGAGGTGGTGCCATATAAATTTTATGGCCATATATAGGTGCTTATGAAAATAAATGACTTTGAAAATTACTGTTACACAATCAGACATTGGGAGTAGGCACTAAAAATTAAAAAATCAAAAGGATTTTCTAAAATATAATAACTGCCTTGAAAAACTAAAAACACTAAAATACCTTAAATTTTGGAAGTCGGTGGCTTCTTTTCTGCCGATCGATTTGTGTTGTCGTATTCCGCTTTTGTTGTGTTTTTAGTTTTTGAGCCGGCTTTTTTGTTATATTGTCAGTGTAAAATTGTGTTTTAAATGTATAAATACGAGACGTAGTGAGGTGTGTGTTGTGTCAGCGTCGTACGCGCGCGCGCTGGGCGCGGGTGCGGGCGCGGCTGCGGGCGGCGCATGCGGGCGCGGCGAGTGGCAGTGCCGCAACGCCGCCTGCGTGCCGCACGCCGCGCTGTGCGACGGCGGCGACGACTGCGGCGACTACTCCGACGAGAGCCACTGCAGTGAGTACGCACACTGACGCACACATAGCGGCTGCACACGCACAGTACGCACACATAGCGGCTGCACACGCACAGTACGCACACATAGCGGCCTGCACACGCACAGTACGCACACATAGCGGCTGCACACGCACAGTACGCACACATAGCGGCTGCACACGCACAGTACGCACACATAGCGGCTGCACACGCACAGTACGCACACATAGCGGCTGCACACGCACAGTACGCACACATAGCGGCTGCACACGCACAGTACGCACACATAGCGGCTGCACACGCACAGTACGCACACATAGCGGCCTGCACACGTACAGTACGCACACATAGCGGCTGCACACGCACAGTACGCACACATAGCGGCTGCACACGCACAGTACGCACACATAGCGGCTGCACACGCACAGTTCGGACCGCGGGACACAGCACCCGCCGTTCCATCCGCGCTCCGAACTGTACGTGTACATGTACGAAGCTAACAGTCCGATCTGGCGTATCGATGCGAGCGCCAGTCTCACAGTTGGATGCGCGCATCACGTGTGAACGTAAATCAGGTAGTTTGGAGCGTCGAATCTATAACCTAGTTCATTCGATTATTTTGTGAATATCCATGTCTCTGGAAGATAAAAAGTAAGGAGTACAGTAACAGAAATATGTATAAAATCCTGCCATTTCAATGGAGGTTGAGAGACTTTAAAGCGAAGATGTAGCGAGATGTCTCTTAAGAAGCCAATAGGATACTGTGTTGCGGTAAAACTAAGCTGAAGGATGTGAAAATAATGCAGGGCGATCTGTAGCACTACACTACTCTTCGCTGTGGTGGACTCCGAACCTTTGCACATTCTTTTATACACGCGAACAATAATAAGGATTTTCGCAAAATTAACCATCAATGGCGGCGACAATTTTGTTTTTTATAAGGGATATATTTAATTTCGTGTCCAGTGCTGACAACTTGCCGCTAACAATAAATAAAGCTGCTTGCCAAGCTTTCTACTTGTTTGGCTTGAGTGTAAGCTGTAAACGCTTTTATATACAGCGCCGCTGGTGGTACCGCTACCAAATTCAATCTATATTTGTTGTACGGCAAAATCCGGCACTGTGTGTGTACGTGTGTGCGTGTGTCCGCAGACGTGGATGAGTGCGCGGCGGGCAACGGCGGCTGCGCGCACAACTGCACGGAGCTGCGCGTGGGCCGCGCCTGCTGGTGCCGCGCCGGCTGGCGGCTGGCGGGCGGCAGCGGCGCCGGCGGCGACAGCGGCGCCTGCCGCGACGTCGACGAGTGCGCCGAGGACCAGCCCTGCGACCACGTCTGCAGGTCGGCGCGCTACTCCTCACTCACTCACGTCATTGCTGACAATTAATTTTAATCTGGCCTAAATGCCTGATGTCTTTGGCGTATTTTATTATTTGGCGTTCTTATGGCGTTCTTGATGTATTTTGTTATTTTTATATGTCATACCGCGACCTTTATCTTAGTGAAAAATAATAAAATACCTTTAGTTAGTTGGCTCCGAATATTTGGAAGGTAACGATTAGAGTAAATACATCACACTGGGCGTCCGCAGGAACACCCCGGGCAGCTACGTGTGCTCGTGCGCGGACGGCTACAAGCTCATGGCTGACGGCGCCACGTGCACGCCCGACTCGCGTGAGTACTCGCCGCACTTTCATTTGTTCAAGTAACATTGCATTATATAAGGTGGAAAGTTTCTATGGGCCCTGGATAAAAACTATTAACCCTCAAGGTAGATTATTTTACTTAAAGGAAACATTCCTTTATTTTGAAAAAGTATCAAATTTGCATTCAAAGATTTTCGAAAACTCGCTTACCACTGTCGGGAATCGAACCGGCAAAAACCAAAAAGTAACACTCTGTATTTTTGACGTGACAACGTCTTAAATTAGGTTGCGGCTGGGAGTCACTTATGAAAAAGTGTAACGCTCGGTAACGTTACGATGAGTCACCGAACGAGAGAGAGGCCCGCCGAATGCCTTGCGTCTCTCTCCCACTCAACTATGATCGGTAAAAGACGTTGTCACGTAAAATCTTCGCCCGTAAAACCGACTTTACAGGCAACCATTTTTATTTTATGACATCAAACGTTGAGAGTCATTTATATGGACCAAATCTCTCTAACAAACATGGTTAATTAAATTGAAGGAAAATCATAAATCTTAAGAATTTTATTTAAATTGAAAGAAAATGTTGACGAATAAATTCTTACTTTGATTCGAAATGTTAAATTTCATGGGTTTCCTCTAATGTAATTAATCATAATTGTTTGAAGCATCTAATCCTTGTGAATGACCCTAATAATTGACATCATAAAAGTACAGTTTATTGTTTTTTCGTTGCAGCCCGTTCGATTCCCGGAAGTTTTCGAAGTAACAAGTTTTTATGGGCCCTGGATAAAAATTACTTGCATTCATAAATTTTTTCATTCGAAAATTCGCATGTTACACTCGGGAATCGAACGGGCTGTTCCTGTTCCTGTTCTTTTATTTATTTATCATTCAGGAAACAAACATGCAGTCTCATACATTTTTGTACAAAGAAAAAACATGACTAAGTACTTAAAGACTTAGAGTTCCATACACTTAAAAATAACGTACAGCAAATCACCCATTCGTGAATAATCTACGACTAAGAAGATAGAAGCTTTTTGAGTATTTTCTTTTTAAACATAGCTAAACTATTGTTAAAAATATCAATAAATTTTTGACGTTAATCGATAGGGTCATAGGGTCGTTAATTAAATTAGAGGAAAACTTTTCAAAATAAAGGACGACTTTATGAATGGCTCTAATATAACGTTTGATGCCATATAAATACAAAGTGTTACTTTTTTGGATTTTAGCCGGTTTGAATCCCGAGAGTAGCAAGAGATTTTTTGAAAATCTTTGAATGCAGTTGTATTTATTTTTAAAAATAAAGGTATGTTTCCTTTAAGTAAAATAATCTATCTTAAGGATTTAAAGTAGTTTTCTTCCAGGGCCCATTTTGTATAACTTTAACTTTTGTTCCAAATCCGCACGTACTTGTCTGTCTGTGATGAGTTACTTTCTTGTGTTGTAACTGTACCGGGTAAGCCGACCGTGCGTGTGTTGTGTGTGCAGCCGTGCGCGCCAGCCTCATCTTCACGAACCGCTACTACATCCGGCGAGTGCCGCTGGAGGGCGCGGAGGGCGCGGGCGGCGCGCTGCTGGTGCACGACCTCACCAACGCCGTGGCGCTGGACCTGCAGTGGGCGGAGGGCTGCCTGTACTGGAGCGACGTGACGCGCCTGGGCTCGGCCATCCGGCGCGCGTGCGGCGGCGGCGCGGCGCGCACGCTGCACGGCGCCACGCTGCAGAACCCGGACGGGCTGGCCGTGGACTGGGTGGGCGGCAACCTGTACTGGTGCGACAAGGGCACCGACACCATCGAGGTGTCGCGCGCGGACGGCGCGCACCGCCGCGTGCTGCTGCGCGGCGGGCTCAGCGAGCCGCGCGCGCTGGCGCTGCATCCCGCGCATGGGTGAGCCTCTCAGGGTGCTGAGCGCATTACGGAAATGAAGTCGTATTCGTATTCAATTGTGTAAGGTTTCCTCCTAGGTTACCGTTTCTCATTTCCAATGTTACTTACGAGGATTATTAGAGGGCTTCGAAACGTTCACCTATAAGGTCGTATGAATGTGTAAATGTGACGTATGTCCCGGCGGCAGCACGCTGTACTGGTCGGACTGGGGCGCGGCGCCGCACATCGGGCGCGCCGGCATGGACGGCTCGGCGCGCCGCGTGCTGCTGCGCGCGCGCCTGCACTGGCCCAACGCGCTCACCGTGCTGCCCGCCTCCAACGAGCTGTACTGGGCGGACGCGCGCGAGGACTACATCGCCGTGGCCGACCTGGACGGCAACAACGTGCGCGTGCTGTTCTCTAGGGGTGAGTAGGCGCGCACGCACACGCGCGCACGCACGCGCACGCTCACACGGAGCTGTGTCCGCAGAGAGCATGCCGTGGCTGCGGCTGCACCACGTGTTCGCGCTGGCGGTGTGGGACGGGCGCGTGTACTGGTCGGACTGGGAGACGCGCGCCGTGGAGTCGTGCCGGCGCCGGCCGCGCCTGGCCGCGCTCGCCAACAGCAGCAGCAGCAGCGGCGGCGCCTACGAGTGCCGCACGCTGCTGCACACCATCCACAAGCCCATGGACCTGCGCGTGTACCACCCCGCGCGCCAGCCGCCCGTGCCCGGTCAGTATCGCTAGCTTCTTGCTATCTGTACATACATTTTTTTACATCTGTGAATTGTAATCAAATTTTCGCACAAAAATATGGGTATAAGTCTCCTAATATTATTTTTGATTATTTATTTTGTCTTTACCTACATTGTGAAGCACCAAAAATCATGCTACCTAAATTTTGTAAAACATGAATTTTTGAAAAAAGGGTCCGTGGAGTTTCTTGCTTGTCCTTCTCAATAGGGATCAACGTTACGCTACTAGCGCCACCTTTCTGTCTAACCGGCCGTCTCTTTGGACAATTTATCAGTGACTGTATAAGGTCTAAGTCTAAGTGATATAAATGTCTCAAATTTTAATGTTAATATTTTTTTATAAATACTTGTAGATCTACAACTTTTGTCGATGATACGATAATACTTGCCGTTTACGAGAAAAATGCGAAAAACCGATATTTTAAACATTTGTTTATCAATACTTTTTTATATCGGTCTGAACTGTTGATATTTCTTTTGTAATAGTGTATCTGGGGGCACGGTAGTACCCCCGCCAAGATGAGCCAAGCGAAGAGCAAGGGCACTACCTATCTTTTCTGGAAATGTTTCGTGGTTTTTTTGAACCCTCATAGGTTTTCGATGTACCAGATAGTTCATATTCTCAAGATATAATATCAATAATAGACTTATTAAACATACAAAGTCTCAATTGAATAGCTCCAATAATTTAAATTTTATTGATATTTAAAATACACCTATTTCATCACTGACACACTGATGATCATCAAAATGTTTGGCTACTTAAATGCAAGCTAAAAATTGGTATGTAATCAAAGTTTGTACAACCAGCAACAAAATTCACAAACTTATAACTTTCGGGTGGAAGTTTTGTTAAGAAACAAGTAAATCATCAGAGTAACAATGCAAATACAGATAATAGGCTATGAAAACCGGCACTGCTGATGTGCAAGAAATACACTCCAAAAAAAGAAGAAAAAAATTTAAAACACTTAAAAGACTGCCTAGCAACTTACAAAAAGAACTGAAATCCAACCAAAAACATTTCATATAAAATGTTGCCAAGACAACCACATAAGGTTTGCTCAGTGAAAAATATATCAGATCTCATGTAGAGCCAAGCTTCTGAATCCACACGGCCTAAATCTACCGATATGTATTCTTTTTCGTGTATTTTGAGTGGAGTGTGTCGCAGAGCTGTCGGCGGCGTGCGCGGCGCTGAACTGCTCGGGGCTGTGCCTGCTGACGCCGCGCTCGGACTCCGCCCCCGCGGCCGCGCGCTGCGCCTGCCCCGAGCACTGGCTGCTGCGCGCGGACGGGCGCTCGTGTGCGCCCAACTGCACGTCGGCGCACTTCGTGTGCGCCACGGCGCTCAAGTGCATCCCCTTCTGGTGGCGCTGCGACACGCAGGACGACTGCGGCGACGCGTCCGACGAGCCCGCCTCGTGCCCGCCCTTCCGCTGCTCGCCCGGCCAGTTCCAGTGCGACAACGGCCGCTGCGTGCACCCCTCGCACATCTGCGACGGCGAGCCGCACTGCGGGGACGGCTCCGACGAGCGCGACTGCGACAAGGTGAGTGCCGCGCCCCCGCGCCCGCCCGCGCCCCGCCCGCGCCCGGCCGCTCACGCCCGCGTCTGTCGCAGTTCACGTGCCTGGCGTCGCAGTGGAAGTGCCGCGGCAACTCGTCGGCCGGCGTGCCGGCGCGCTGCGTGCCGGCGGCCGCGCGCTGCGACGGCCGGCGAGACTGCCACGACGCCGACGACGAGGCCGACTGCCCGCCGCGCACCTGTCCGCCGCACCACGTGAGTTACACACAGTCACGCAGTCCAAGTCCAATATTAATTGGCAAATGTTCTACTTTATAAATATCATACTAGCACTTAATAACAATTCGTTATTGGGCTGCGACCACGCAGTTCACGTGCGCGAACGGTGCGTGCGTGCCGCTGGTGTGGGTGTGCGACGCCGACTCGGACTGCGGCGACGGCTCGGACGAGGGCGCGCTGTGCGGCGCGCGCACGTGTGCGGCGGGCGAGTTCCGCTGCGGCTCGGGGCGCTGCATCCCGCGCGAGTGGCTGTGCGACGCCGAGCCCGACTGCCCAGCGCGCGAGGACGAGGCGGCGTGCGGCCCGGGCCGCGCCGCGCCCGCCTGCGACCCCACCTACTTCCGCTGCCCCGACGGCCGCTGCGTGCCCGGCCGCTGGCGCTGCGACCTGGACGACGACTGCGGCGACGGCGCCGACGAACTGGGCTGCGAGCCGCGCGCCTGCTCCGAGTCCGAGTGGCGCTGCGGCTCCGGCGAGTGCGTGCGCGCCTCGCTGCGCTGCTCCGGCGCGCCCGACTGCGCCGACGCCAGCGACGAGGCGGACTGCGCCCCCCACTGCGCGGCCGGCGCGCGCGCGTGCGGCGCCGGGCGCGGCTGCGTGCGCGCCGCCTGGTGGTGCGACGGCGAGCCCGACTGCGCGGGCGGCGAGGACGAGCTGGCGTGCGGCGCGCCCGCCAACGACACGCGCTGCGGCGAGGGCCTGGACTGCGGCGGCGCGGCGCGCTGCATGCCGGCCGCGTGGCGCTGCGACGGGCGGCGCGACTGCGCGGACGGCCGCGACGAGGAGCCCGAGCTGTGCCAGCGCCGCGCCTGCCCTGCGCCCATGTTCCGGTACTGTGCCAGCGCTCGAGCGCTCCGCTCGGTTCGTTCGAAAGACGCGGTGACAGTGGCCTGTGTCTTGCAGGTGTAACGACAACACGTGCCTGCCCCCCAACCTGGTGTGCGACGGCGTGGCGGACTGCGACGGCGACGAGAACCCCGCCTTCTGTGACCGGCGGCGCTGGCTGGGCGAGGAGTCGGCGTGCGCGCGCGACGAGACCATGTGCGACGACGGCCGCTGCGTGCCCGCCAACTCGTCGTGCGACACCGGTGCGTGTGCGGAGTGCGTGTGCGTGCGTGCGTGCGCGTGACGTCACTGACTGGCTTGTGTTGCAGGCGGGGCGCGCGCGTGTCGCTGGGACTCGTGCTCGCAGCTGTGCCTGCCCAAGCACACCAACCACACGTGCAAGTGAGTGCCGCTACAGTTGCTCGGCCTGTGCTGTGTGCTGGTGTAGAGTACAGCTCGTGTGTTGCAGGTGCGTGGCGGGCTACAAGCAGCGCCAGCTGGCGGACGGCGCGCTCACGTGCGAGGCGCTCGGTGAGTCACATTGTTAAATCTATAACTGAAATTTAACAAGAACCTTATTTTATACTAGAGACAGTCCGTTTTAATTTTATGTCTTTCTAAAACGTCTAACTTAAGTTTTTATTGGATATGGACTAGCCTTTGCCCGCGGCGTCCTTCACGTTAGAAATAGACAAAATGTAGTATAAGTCACTTATCTTTATCTTCATCTTCATCATGGACCTCCCTCTGGAAGGATTGGTTTCCGCACTTAGTCCTCTTAGGTAGGACCGTTGTACGTGAGTCTAAGTCACTCTGGATCCCTTCAACTATCTCCACTTAAAAATCACGTCAATTCGTCGCTCCGATTTGCCGTGAAAGACGGACTTATTTATTAAGCTAAATTAAATGACGTTCTCTGGTACTAGAAGTCAAATATGAGTCGCTAACAGATATTGTTTATCTGTCGTGGCGGCTCATTGTAGCCATAAATGACTGAATATTCATAACAAGTGGTGAAGGAACGCAGTCTAGTACATACTTGTCCCGCGCCAGGTGACAAGCCGCTGGTGGTGATCGCTGCGGGCGGCGCGCTGCACGTGTGGGAGGCGCACAAGGCGGGCGAGGCGGGCGAGGCGGGCGCGGGCGAGGCGGGCGAGGCGCGCGCGGGCGAGGCGGACGTGCTGTGCGTGGCGGGCGCGCTGGTGCGCGGCACGTGGTGGCTGCTGTGGGGCGACGCCGCCGGCCGCGTGCGCCGCGCCAACGTCAGCGCGCACGTGCCGCCCAAGCGCGCCGCCAGCCCGCTCACCGCGCACCAGGAGACCATCGTACGTTCACTGCACATGCATTACTTAAAATGAATCAACAAAAGCTGTAGCTGACAAGAAGCCGACTGTCGCCAGGTGAGCGGCGCGGGCGCGGTGCGCGGCGTGGCGGTGGACGCGCTGGCGGCGCGCGTGTACTGGAGCAGCGCGGGCGCGGCGGGCGGCGTGCACGTGGCGGCGCTGGACGGGCGGCGCCGCGCCACGCTGTGGCGGCGCGCGGGCGCGGCGCCGGGCGCGCTGCTGCTGCACAACGCCAGCCGCACGCTGCTGTGGGCGGAGCGCGGCGCGGCGGCGGGCGTGCGGGCGCTGGGCGCGGGCGGCGGCGCGGCGCGCTGGCTGGTGCGGCGCCGCGTGCGCCGCGTGGCCGCGCTGGCGCTGGACGAGGCGGCGGCGCGCCTGTACTTCGTGGACTCGTACTACGACACGCTGGAGTCCGTGGCGCTGGACGGCTCGCAGCGCGTCACGCTCGCCGTCTTCACGCAGCGCCCGCCCGGCGCGCCGCGCGCGCCCACCTACTATGTCGACGGAGGTACAAGCGCACTAATATTTTAATTTATCTAATGTTATTTTATTAATTATAAAAAACCTTACAGCTAAAATATATAACGCAGTAAAATACATCATATGCAGAAGAAGGCCAATTACAAGTTTCCACTAATATACAATCATTTTACGAGCAGCAAAAAATATAACTATCGATAAGAACAATGTCTACGTAATGTGTGCAATGTTTTAGTTTAGGCTTTGGGTATACGACGTGGTATATCTTAGATATATATTACGTAAAAGTGTAGTTTTTTCATTTTTAGGGTTCCGTACCTCAAAAAACGTAAAAACGGAACCCTTATAGGATCACTTTGTTGTCCGTCTGTCCGTCCGTCCGTCCGGCTGTCAAGACCCTTTTTCTCAGAAACGCGTCGAGATATCAAGCTGAAATTAATATCACATACTCGGGTCTGCTATCCCTTAAAGCAGTGAAAAAATCAAGTTTTTAAATCAACGCAATAAAAAGATACGGCGGTTTATATTGCAAATTTGGACATTTGCAAGGAAATCAAAACCTATAGGGTACTTCCCATTGACCTAGAATCATGAAATTTGACAAAAAGCAAGGTCATGTAGCACAAGTAAAGGGAAAACTCCGAAAACCGTAAATTTGTAGTTAGTTCACACCAGGCGTCCGTCTGTCCGTCTGTCTGTCAATAACCTTTTTCTCATAAACGCGTCGAGATATCAAACTGAAATTAATATCACATACTTAGGTCTGCTATCTCTCACAGCAGTGAAAAAATCAAGTTTCTAAATCAATGCAATAAAAAAATACGGCGGTTTATATTGCATATTTAGATATTTTCAAGAGAATCAAAACTCAAAACCTATAGGGTACTTCCCATTGACCTAGAATCATGAAATTTGGCAAAAGGCAAGGTCATGTAGCACAAGTAAAGGGAAAATTCCGAAAACCGTAAATTTGTAGTTAGTTCACACCAGGCGTTCGTCTGTCCGTCTGTCTGTCAAGAACCTTTTTCTCAGAAACGCGTCGAGATATCAAGCTGAAATTAATATCACATACTCAGGTCTGCTATTTCTCAAAGCAGTGAAAAAATCAAGTTTCTAAATTAACGCAATAAAAAGATACGGCGGTTTATATTGCATATTTAGACATTTTCAAGGGAATCAAAACTCAAAACCTATAGGGTACTTCCCATTGACCTAGAATTGTGAAATTTGGCAAGAAGCAAGGTTATGTAGCACAAGTAAAGGGAAAACTCTGAAAACCGTAAATTTGTAGTTAGTTCACATCAGGCGTCTGTCTGTCCGTCTGTCTGTCAAGAACCTTTTTCTCAGGAACGCGTCGAGATATCAAACTGAAATTAATATCACATACTCAAGTCTGCTATCTCCCAAAGCAGTGAAAAAATCAAGTTTCTAAATCAACGCAATAAAAAGATACGGCGGTTTATATTGCATATTTAGACATTTTCAAGGGAATCAAAACTCAAAACCTATAGGGTACTTCCCATTGACCAAGAATCATGAAATTTGGCAAGAAGCAACGTCATGTAGCAAAAGTAAAGGAAAAACTCTGAAAACCGTAAATTTGTAGTTAGTTCACATCCGTCCGTCCTCCCGTTCGTCCGTCTGTCAAGACCTTTTTTTTCAGAAACGCGTCGAGATATCAGGCTCAAATTAATATCACATACTCAGGTCTGCTATCTCTTAAAGCAGTGAAAAAATCAAGTTTCTAAATCAACGCAATAAAAAGATACGGCGGTTTATATTGCATATTTAGACATTTTCATGGGAATCAAAACTCAAAACCTATACTACTTCCCATTGACCTAGAATTGTGAAATTTGGTAAGAGGCAAGGTCATGTAGCACAAGTAAAGAGAAAACTCCGAAAACCGTAAATTTGTAGTTATTTCACTAAAGAACAAATTAACGGAACCCTCGTTGCGCGAGTAGAACTCGCACTTGACCGGTTTTTTACTACGACCTCTCTCTAAGATAGAAAAAAACCAAGAAACGAAGAAGACGACTAATTTTTACAAAATGTTTCGTCAAATGTCAATGAAAACATTTTGTTAAAATAAATCTTGGTTAACCAGGCTTTTAGACTAACACTTAATAAAATTATAACTTGATCTTTCCCATTACATAACTTTGAGTTTATGAACTTCAGTAATGTTACCTAGATAAGTGTGACACATGAAATAATTATTTTTGAAAATGCAGCTGTCACCCAATTGCTTAAAGATAAGATAAAAATATATTTATTTGTGAAAACATGTGTAACATTATACATATAATTGCAAATGTAGGTGAGAAAGTGAAAAGTAAAGAGAGTTTCAACATGTTTTGCCACAATAGGCGTCCAAAGAAAAGAAAACAGTCATTTAATAATATACAACAATTATTAAAAATAAATAAATAAAATTATTTATGCAAGTAATAAATAGCGTAGGTCCTAGTACGCTACCTTTGGGAACACCATATCTAACATATCTTACTTGGGATTGATAGTGTTCTTCTTTTTTGGTTTCTATGTTTTTTGGTATATTTGTGTCACTTGCCTCCTATCAGATAAATAAGATTTAAAAATTACTAAAACATTTCCTCTTATACCATACGCCTCCAATTTACTAGCCAATATTAAATGATCAACGTAATCGAAGGCTTGTGTCATGTCGCAAAAGATCGAGCATACAGGGGTGGGTAGTTTTATCAACCGCAATCATTTATATAAAAAAAAAAAAAAATAGCCACATTTATATTTTACACTAGCTGTCCCCCGCAGTTTCACAAGCGTTATATCAGATTTTTGGTTACTTAAAAAAAGAAGATAAAAAGTATTCTATGTCCGTCCCCTGGTCCTAAGCTACCTTCCCACCAATTTTCAGCCAAATCGATTCTACCGTTCTTGAGTTATAAAATGTGTAACTAACACGACTTTTTTTATATACAATGTGTAACTGAATTAATGCACTTTGAGAAAATACTTTTTTCAGAATCGTTTACTGAATCGATTTTTGTAATTTTTAATATACGTAATATTTTATCCCAAAAATAATTAAAACTACGTAAACTGATGTCACACTTCCGCTGTACAGTCAAAACAAACTAAATGGATGAAAGAGTATGTCGACTGTTTAACACAGTATGCCGGAATGTTGAGCTTGACTTATTTGCAAATAGTGTCCAGAAACTTAAAAAAAATATAAGTAACTACTTTTTCTTTGAGGCTTGATTTTGTTTTGTAATGTGTACTGTGTGTTTGTTTCTTTTCTATTTGTTATGTGAGTTTAACGATTACGCTATTACGCCGTATTGTTAATTTTATTTATAAGTTTATATGAGTGGAAACTTGTAATTGGCCTTATTCTGCTTATGATGTTTACTATCGTGTTATATTAGCTGTAAGTTTTCCTAAAATTAATAAAATAAAAATAAAATAAAATAATAATAAAATACCTACTACGCTAGACCCTTATGCAACTGCAAGTGCGACTGTGTGCATGCGACAATAATGTGACAATAATTTACTCCCACAATCTGTACAACTAATTTATAAAAAAACAGTGTTTTAAATATAATAATAAAAATTCAGTATACGTATTATGATTATAACATAATATTCTAATTGGGGTGTCTGGTGGTGTGCGTTTATTCGGTTTATTCCGATCTGTCACCCCGTTTTGTCCCCATGGGTTGGTAAAATACAGAAAATACTGAGATATAGTTCGCGTCACGTAAGCTTGCCCCTCTGAAGTTAGGCTTTTGTGACGACCGCGCAGGTACAATCACGTACAAAAGTGTTACGTTCGGTGTTTTTTTTTTGTTTTATTACAGAATCGAATTAAGTTGTGAACATTACGATTGTAAAGCTGCTTCTAAATGGGCAATATTTTACTGTATTTATAATAGCAGTTATTATATTGATTTATGTTGTGGCGGTGAAAATAAAATAATTAAAAACCATAACAAAGTTTAACAGTTTTGGCAACAACAGTACTTTCGCATTGAGCAAGCAGGACAGAACTAAGCATCAAACGTATGCGAGTGACAGAGACGCCATTACAAGCGCCATCTTTCAAAAACCGCGCATGCGCGGTCCACGTTTGGTTGTAAAATCGACTACTGCGCAGCCAATTGCGACGAACTTCAGAGGGGCAAGATTACGTGACGCGAACTATACTTAGTATTTAAATCAATCAAAAGTACTAGGCGCGCAGTAGCGTGAAGAGGTTAATAGAAAATGTGTTCCACACATTGCTAACTGGGGGACAAATCGTACTTTTTTTCCTATCTGTCACCTGTGGGGACAAAACGGGGTGACAGATCGGAATAATCCGTTATTCCGGGACATGTTGTATATAGATTTTCGAAAGCCCTTTTGTTCATGATATAGGATACTATTATTTTCTTAATAATTGTTTAATTCTATATCCTCCTTACTGCTTTTGAAAATACAGAAACGAGGGCAATAGGTCGGTAGTTTTCAACTGTTTCTTTGTCATCTTTTTTTTAATATAGGTTTTATTTTTTTCGCATTTTTTTGTTGTTGGGAACATAAACAAATAATTTATTTGGTGTTTTTATGCTTGTACTTTTACACTGTGGTACTATACAGTACTTATAATAATTCATTTTAATTTTAGACCAGAAAACACTAATGGCACATGAGAACATAAACAAATAATTATGATTGTTTTACACGACGTGACGCTTAAGACGCTGACAACAGCTATTACGTTGCGATGTTTTGGTATTTTTAGACACGCCCAAAATTTCTCCGATAACCTAGCGCCATTCGTAAAGTTTAAATCGGGCGGTGCTACAGCAAACTACCAAGTAAGAAACAAAGGACGTGGACAACAATGAACCAATAGATGGGGCTCTTATATATTTATTGTTCTGCATGAAGAGCTAACAACAAATTAGATAAGGCGATTAAAAAAACTAATGTATTTTTTTATTTATTTTAAGATACTTTATTTAGGTATATTGAATTTATCTGTACCAATATTATAAATTGGAAAGTAACTCTTGTCTGTCTGTCTCTTCTTCACGACTAAACCACTGAACCGATTTAGTACAGATAAGTAAAGTCTGGGACCCCAGAAAGAACATAGGATAGTTTTCATCCCGGAAATCCTCCGGGAACGGGAACTTTTATTCTACGCGGACGAAGTCGCGGGCAAAAGCTAGTATACAATAAATGTAAGGAAAATATAAACATAAACTGCCAACCTTACAGGCCCCGTGGTCCTGCACTTGTTTTATTGAATTCAGTACTTGTTTAGTTAAAGGGCAAAGGCCAAAAAAATATGATATTCTGTTAGAGCTTGTTCTCGTAAACTCTAAACGAATTCCATTATGGCAATAAAACTGTGCGACCATTCCTATTCCCTTGGTTTTATTTGAGTTCATCATCACATATTTTCATTAAAATAAATTGACAAAACAAAAGATTTAGCTTTTTAGAAGTATTAGGAGCGTAAAGCTTCTCAAGGCCCAACGATTGTTTGTCGGATTTTGTATTTATGCTTATGTGCTGTCAAACTCTTAATACGCGATGTTGCATGTTACTTTAAATATAGTTTTTTAGATGGGAAATCATCAAATTACTTCTCTATTTCATGAAAAAGTCATTTAATCGAGTTATATACTCTTTGATGGCTGTTTTGTAACTAATGGCCTGTTACAGTCACAAATCATTCTATATCAACCCACAATCAATGCAATTAATGATACTGAATGAATACACATCCAGACATTGAGCGGCATTGCAAAAAACATTCTAAAATTTTATTTTCGCGGGCTACCGTGAAGCATATCCTCTAAAAGTAGTTGTTTGCTCCAAAACGTAGATCTCTATGGAGAAGAACAAGCAAGAAAATTCATGGACACTCTTACCAATCATCAAGTTTTACAAAAAATTGGTCACATCATTTGCGTTGCTTCTATACGTGAAAACAATGTAGGTAAAGAGCAACATAAAACAAATCGCGGAAATTAAAAATTGAATATTAGGCAGTTAAGAATTGGCCAATGCGAAATGACAGCGCCCGTTCACGAGCATGACATTGTATCGGCACCATTTCGCTCAACCATCTTGTAAGGAACCAAAGAACCAATAAACCCACTTACAAAATAGAAATAGTGCTTATACAACAGGGTGGAATTTTGTAATGCCATCTGAAGGGGATAGACGGAAAATTTTACTCAAAGGAAACATTCCTTTATTTTTTAAAGAAACAAAACTGCATTCAAAGATTTTCGAAAATTCGCTTGTCACACTCGGGAATCGAACCTGCTAAAATCCAAAAAAGTAACATTTTGTATTTTTTTTTCAAACGTTAGGGCCATTCATAAAAACTAAATCTCTCTAACAAGAATAAAAGATATTATTCGAATTTTAAAAACATTGTAACTGTACTCTTAGATTTTTAAATAAATACATAGTTGAACCGGGAATCGAACCTGTTACTCGAAAAAATTAATCAGCCTGTAGTTTTATCCTACCGATCGAAAGGCTTCATCACAAGGATTATTTTTTGCTAAATAACATAGATTCGAAAATAAAAGAATAGTATTTCTTCTCTTTGTGGAATAAATTATTTTTATTCTTATATTATTAAAAATGAATATTAGAGGATGAGTGGAGGGCGTGTATATGACATAATGCTAAGACAGTAATGAATATTGCGATAAAAACGGGTAAAAATATTTATTTGGAAGCTTCGTTGAGGGCGCTGCGCTGCGTAAACGGGAAGTTACGCAAAAATTACATACTAAAGAGTTGTTCCTCTTAAAAAGTTCTCTAAAATTTGCTAAAATATATGACACACTTATACAGGGACACTTTTCAATCACCATCCAAATTTTAAAATCGAGGACTTTTAATTAAATTATTTTCATATGTGAAACAATATAATCAAATAATAACAAAAACAAATAAAAACATTCAAAAGAAAATATACGAAAGCGGGGTGCAACGTGTGAGGGAGGGGTGGGCGTAGTGCGTGCTTTTGTGTGCGTTGCGTTTCCGAATTTTAAAGGTAAGCGCGTGTGCAGTCAAGTTCAACAACCTAGTTGAATTGTATTTATTCCACACGTTTGGATTTTAGTAGCGGACAATAGTGAAAATCATGTATTTTTTTTTTTTTTTTTTTTTCATTAATTAATAAGGTTATCGATTCTGAAACATTTCTGAAAATTTGGATGGTGGTTGCAAAATGACCCTGTATATATATATATATATATATATATATATATATATTTTAGTTATACATTGCGCTGGCTCACACATTATTTTCATTGTTTGAGGAATGTAGTTTAATTGTGAACATGTGAACACTTTGCTCGCGAACATTATAAAGCTTCCATTTCCTAATTTATATAAAAAGTAGTTTTTTTATTTATTATATACATGTAATTTTTGACGGAAATGGTTTTTGGATTATATTAATTTTAAATCACGCCTAACCATGTAAAAAAAACTTTGTAATACGACTATTTTTTTAAAAAAGTAAGTATGAAGTTTCTTGCCCATTCTTTTCCATACGTAACAACATTTCCGAATGGGCGGTAGATTCACTTTTGTTTAATATGAATGACGTTTCAAAGTGCCAAAGTGATTTGACTTTGACTTTCACTTGTTACTTTTATGGCAATAAAGTTAGTTCTAAAAGAATGCTTTATTTGTCTGTCAAGTAATTGAATATATTGTGAGGTATTTTGTTCTCGAGTATATAATCCTATAAGTCCAGTTCTAAGATAGTCATAGGTCTATGTAAATTCAATACTTTTTCACTAGACTTGTAATGTGATTTTCTTTTTATGATCAAAATAATGCAATTTTCATCTATGTTCGTATCTTTATCCAAAGCTTCATCTGCTTCTGAATTGTTCGCCAAAAGTATCTATTTACTGTAAAGAAAATTCGAAATTATTCTATAAACTAAAAAAAATATATTTAAAAAACGATGTAAATATCCAAAAATAAGTTAATATAAAGAATCCAATTCGATTTCAAAAAAATCAACTTGGATTTGAACTCGAAACTCGTCTTTCGGCATCTATAAAATACCATTAGACAGGCATTACGACGGTCATTGAACATGTAAATAAATATGTATTGCATTAAATAAATAAATATACTATGTAATGTCTTTATGTGCCAATATTTTTACAACTTAGTGTAGGTAGTTCTAGGAACAAAATAAAATATTATGTGTGTTTGTAGATATAATACATCAAAATATGACACGAAAGAATAGCGGGGCAAATTGACACAGGTCCATCAAGCAGCGCGTCTCCGCGGTTACTGTCGGATTGTATGCGTATGACAGAGAAGCGTGATGACGGGCGTTCATTATTTTTTACAAAGCATAAAATTTATTAATTTCTTTAAAATAAGTAGAGTAGTCAAAAATTAAACTTAACCAAATTCTGTATTTAAATAAGATACGTTATTGTTATAAATTTTACCGACGTACGTTGATAAGTAATACAAATATATTCGTTTTAAAATCATTTTAAGAGGTTAGTTTACAATTTTTTTGTATCGAGAAAACTTTTGAATAACGTGTTTTGAATTCTATAGGATTTTCAAAAATATGTTCAAGATTAACATATATTTTTTTTGCCGTCACAAACTGTATAGATTTGGCAAAAAAATTGATTGAAAGAAGCCTATTTGGGTGTTGTCAGCGTCTTAAGACGCCATGACAGGTAATCGTGTTTTCGCGGAGAATTTCAAATTGCTTTTTGAAAACTCAAAATAAACAATTATCTATATTTTTTTTAAGAAATGTTCGGTTTTTTATAAAAAATATACGGTACATTACCGAATTAGACACTAATCAAAAATTGGTACACAAGCCTATTGTTAGTTTGAGATGTTTTGGAAATGTGCTACTTGTTATAGACAGGTTAATAATATGACTTAAGTGATGTCGAGATCGCCTGCCGGGGTTGCGGAATATAATAGTTACCGTGACCCTGGAACACAAAGGGCAATCGAAGGAACATGAGTGGGTTTTAGTCAGTAAGAGTCTGACACGCCCTCCCGCCGCACCCAGGACAGGAGCAGTCATTGGATGATTTCCTACTCACCAAAAATAAGCGACCCTTTTTGTATTTTTAAGGCATTTTATTATCCTTTTTACATGAAGTGGTGTACTTGGCGCTAAAAACATTGAATTAAGTCTATGTTTAATTTTATTAGCAAAGTAATTATTAAATGTGTTAGCTATTTTTGCTGGATTTCTGATAATTACTTAAATTGTATAGAACCTTAATGGCTTGATTACACCTACCGAGTAGAGTGGCGAGACAGTAAAATGTAACTCGGACGAGACAGTGCCGTAGTCGAGTAAGTGTTCACACGTATTTTCGATATTGTGGCGAGACAGTTCAGTTATTAGAAGAAGTTCAAGGACAACTGAGGCTAACATGGATCGGAAATCGTTTATTCCGAGTGGAGAGTGGTGGCCGAGTGCTGTTTAGATTCACCGAGTGACCGAGCGAGACAGTGCGGGGAAGCGGGGAGGTGGGTACTCGCCCTAGTAAATAGAACTGGGTCCGAGTGACTGTCTCGGCCGGTTGCTAGGCCGAGCGCTCGGCCAAGTACTCGGCATACGTTTACAAATACCGAGTACTCGGCCGAAGGCACTGTCTCGTCTCGCCACTCTACTCGGTAGGTGTAATCGACCTATTAGTTCGCAAGTAAAATTTTAATTTTGGCGGTTTATTTTAATGAACCGATTGAGTTACCCAAAATAAACCAAAACAAATCGGTCGTGTTCTGTGGCAGAGCTGCGGCCCGCCAGCAACGTGAGCGTGGTGGGCGTGCGCGGGCGCGCGTGTGTGAGCGCCGCGGTGTGGGAGGAGTGGCTGTGGTGCGGCTCGGCGCGCGGCGTGCGGCGCGTGGCGCGGCGCCCGGCGCGCGTGGCGGCGCCCCCCGCGCGCGCCGCCCGCGCCCCCGCGCGCGCCCTGTCGGCGCTGGCGCTGCTGCACGCGGCGCACTTCCCGCCCGGCGCCGACCCGTGCGCGCGCGCCTGCCACGCCAGCGCGCTGTGCGTGCGCAGCCCGCAGCCGCAGGGCTTCACCTGCCTGTGCCCCGACGGACTCGTGCCCGTGGATGACGCCGCCGCGCCTGTGAGTGTTCTCATCAACAGATAGCTCTTTATAAAAACATAATGTGATGAAAGTGATGGGGATGACGACAACTTAAAAAACTGGCATTCTGTTGAGGCCGTCTGAGATAGACAGGCCAAAAATATGTGACATGTATTTTTTGTTTGATGAAATAAATAAAAAAAGAGCACAAAATTCTAGAGTAACTCTTTTAACGTCACGCACAACTTCAACGCACTGTATCGTCGTCATTTTTCGTTAAGAAAAAAATACGTGTTCAAAGTTTTTTGGTAATGTAACTGACTGACTAATAACTTTTTTTTCTTCGTCTCGCCTCTACATTGAAATAATATTGTATTTTTGTAAAATAAAAATGTTGTCTTGGAAGCTTCTGCTAACAAAGCAGAAGCTTCCAAGACTGTAGTGCCGTTGATGATTGTGTGGTGCGTACAGGAGCAGCGCGCGTGCGTGATCCCGCGCGGCGCGGGGGGCGCGGACGGCGCGGAGGGCGCCGGGGGTGCGGAGGGCGCGGGCGCGTGTGCGCTGGCGTGCGGCGCGGGCGCGTGCGAGCTGGTGGCGGGCGCGCCGCGCTGCCGCTGCCCGGCGCTGTTTGCGGGCGAGCGCTGCCAGCACTACCGCTGCGCGCAGCACTGCCACCGCCGCGGCCGCTGCGAGCTCGACACCGCCGCCGCGCCCGGAGACGCGCCGCCACCGCTCAAGGTACTCACCTCCATTGGGAAAAAGTGACTATTTCGTTTCTTGTTAACTTTTACAAAAAAAAATAATTTTTTAAATAAAAATTGGCATTATGATTTATTTATACTATATACGTCGCAAAGAATATAACTCACTTGACAACATAATAAAATGAGTGAACTCAACAGTGCGTGTGCAACGCGGGCTACGGCGGCGCGCGGTGCGAGCGCGTGGAGGCGCGCGCGGACGCGTGCGCGCGGCTGGCGTGCGAGAACGGAGCCACGTGCAGCGCGCGTGCAGCTGCGCATGTGTGCGTGTGTCCGCCGGACTACACAGGTACACACTTTCAACTGTACTGTAAATAACGTCACCTCTAACTAAAAAAGCCAGCGATAGCGGCTTTGTTTTATAATATACAGGGCGTCCCACGGCAATGCCACATGGAGGGAAAGTACCTTAAATATTGTAGATAGAACATTTTACTGAAAGAAGACATTATTTGAATTTTGAAAACATTTTAAACTACATTCATAGATATTTAAATAATTACATAGTTGAACCGGGAATCGGGAATCGAACCTGTTACTCGAGAAAATTAATCAGCCTGTAGTTTTATCCTACAGATCGAAAGGTTTCATCATAAGGATTATTTTTGCTAAATAACACAGTGTCAAAAATAAAATAAAAACCATGAATTTTAACCTTTTTAATAAAAAATTAGTCAATTTTTCAAACGCTCAAAACTAGTCCCTTCTTCTTTAAATCTTGAATACAAAATTATACCTTTTGATTATTTCGTTCCCTGACGATTTTTTGGTCTAGTTGTGGTGGATATTTATTTATTTAAATGATGCGTACTACTCAAGTGGGTAGATTAATTAGTAATAAGCAGTTATGATTGTCAATTGTCTGTCCTTACGACAATGTAAGCTATTAACTATTTAGAACAAAATTTTACATCAAATGTTAAAATTCACGGTCTTCTTTTTATTTGTGACACTATGTTATTTAGCAAAAAATAATCATTATGATGAAACCTTTCGATCGGTATGATAAAACTATAGGGTGATTAATTTTTCTCGTGGAACAAGTTCGATTCCCGGCCCAACCATTTAATTATTTAAAAATCTATGAATGCAATTTAAATTGTTTTAAAAATTCAAATAATGTCTTCTTTCAGTAAAATGTTCTATCTACAAGACTTAAGGTACTTTCCCTCCATGTGGCATAGCTGTGGGACACCCTGTATGTATAATAAGGATTATGCTTCAAGATTTAAATTACTTTAGATTTAATAAATGTGAATTGGTGGTGTGTGTGCGCAGGCGTACGCTGCGAGCGCTGCGTGTCGGGCCCCGAGTGCGCGGGCGGCGTGTGCGTGCGCGACGAGCGCGGCGCGCACTGCCGCGCTGACATCTGCGCCTTCTTCTGTCTCAACCAGGTAACACTATACTGTGTATCGCTGAGTCTATTGGAAATAGCCTTAAAATATACGTAGGCGAAGCCTGGGGCGAATAATATAAATGCTGACATTAAATGATTAAGAATGCCTAAATAGAATAATGCCGAGAATTGGTGGGCATCATTAGTTGTGTGAAGTGTGGAGAGTGACGTGCTATGTGCTTGCAGGGCACGTGCAGCGTGTCGCGCGTGGGCGCGGTGTCGTGCGCGTGCACGCCGGCGTGGGCGGGCGAGCGCTGCCAGCGGCCCGCCTGCGTGGACGCCGCGTGCGCGCCGCACAACGCCAGCGCCGACACCGGTCAGTACACACCGTGCACTTACTTCTTACTTTGACGTGTTCTAAACAGGCAGTTATAAACAATATATTTAAACGGCTGTTTGCTATATTGCATGACCAAAAGGGAGTAAAACTACGTTTAAGTGAGAATCCTAAGAAAAGCGAGCGATTCAAAGCAAAAAAACTAACTAGATTCAATAAACTTAAGTAGTGGGTGAAAAAAGCAAAGTGTTCAGGTCAAGAGAAACACTGCTTTAGGCCGTATACAGAAAGAAAGCTGGAAACTTATAAGCGCTTGCCGGCGCTTGTCAGCGCTGGTAACCCGCGCAGGAAAATATATGAACACGCGCCGATAAGCACCGAACGGTGCCGACAAGCTTCAACACGCGCTTGTCAGCGCTGGACGTTGCCATAACAACTGCAAGCGAATCATTTCGACATTTTGCTTAGTCTGCTTCAACCTGCTTTTTTTGTTTATAAAAAAAAAAAAAAAAAAAAAAAAAAAAAACAAGTTTATTTGCATACACATCTAACAGCCTAACACAAACATTAAAATTCTTCTATCAACAGTTTCACTTTCTTCTTTTTTTATTAGGATGTTAGTTATACAGAACTGATTCACCCTGTTCCCCGTACTAGTGTAAACTGTATTACGGTGGAACAGTTTTCCTCGGTCGCAGTATAGTTTAAATATTACATTACATTAGACTAGTGACACTTAAGATATTCGATTTACTAAGTAACAGACCAAATAACATTGACAATAATATACATTATTATTTGGAACTACTATTATTTTAAGCTTGTAGGTAGTCTTAAAAATCTAACAAAAAGTGTTGATGTGTTGCGTAGTATATGCAAGGACTCTAGATGCTTTGTTTGTTTACAATACTAATTAGTAGTTTTTGAATAACTGATATTTTTATGTTTATATTTTATTATATTAAAATTAAAGGTAAACAATAAAAAAAAAAAAAACTATAATAATGAGAAAAAAAAAATATAAAGTTAAAAGTATTAGAAATAGGTCTCAATTATACCGTTTTTCGTTTGAGGAAGTGCATGGGTGGGGTAATATGAGTGTATGAGTATATGTAAGGGTGTTTTGACTGTGTATGTATGTGTTTGTGTGTATGTATGAATGAATGAATGTATGTATGTCCTAGTAAATGGTTGGTATCTGGTGAAATAGTTACGCAGTTGTTTTTAACAGTTGTTCCGTGTTATGATAATTTAATGAGTTTAAGAAGTTGGAAATTTCAATTTTACAAGCATGTTTATTAAGATGGCGAATTGGAATCTGCTTTGATATTTTATTATACAAATACGGTCCTAAGAATTGTATAAATCTTTTTGCAAAGGAGGTTTTACAACGAGGCACAGAGTAAACAATATCTTTCCTTCTTTTATTGGTAAAATCGGGTGCATTTTTATGTTTTGTTTGTAATATGTTTCTGATAAATAGTTGCCTCACTGTAAGAACTGACAATTCAGAGTATAACAGAAAGGTGGGATATCTGTATCTTTTGTGAGTCATAACCTTAAGAACTGCACGCTGCGCTCTTTCTAAGTTAATAAGTACTGACTTTGAACTACCTCCCCAAGCAGTAATGGCATAGGTAATAATGGATTGGCATAAAGATAAATAAACTAGTAAGATTATATTTGGTGGGCAAAAGGAACGAATATTTTTAAAGATATATGTAAGTTTTCTGACTTTAGAAGTAAGCTTTGAAATATGTTCATGCCAATTTAAGTGTTGATCAATGATTAGGCCGAGGTATTTAATTGAAGAAGTTTTATTTAAATCATGACAATTACATTTCCCGGTCAAATTACAAGTGTGAGCTATTATGTGAATAATTCCCGGAGGTGGTTGATTGCTTTTTGTAATACTAAAAGGTATGTATTTGGTTTTGAGTGCATTTAGGGTGAGTAGGTTTTGCCGTAGCCATTCTGTAACCTTTTGGAAGCCTAAGTTAGCGACGTCATTAGCCTCTTTCCATGACTTACCAGTAAATAAAAGGGCAGTGTCATCTGCATACGCTATTACTCGGCCCTGTCTCAACTTTAGTTCACACAAATCATTCACATAAATAAGGAAGAGCGTGGGCCCTACAACGCTTCCCTGTGGTACCCCGAAAGTGATCTCCTCCAGCTCACTCACAATGCCGTTTATTCTGACACACTGGCTTCTATTTGTCAGGTAGTCAGTAAATAGCTTTAAGGCTGTGGCACGGATTCCTAGGCGTTCCAGCTTTGCAAGAAGGAGGGGAACAGAGACTGTGTCGAACGCTTTTGCGAGATCAAGAAACACACCTATGGTTCTCTGTCCCCTATCCAGGCTTTCAACAATGTGAGAAGTTAGATTGGCTATTGCATCGTCAGTCGATTTATTTTTTCTAAAACCGAACTGGTTTATTGAGAGAAGATTTTGGGATTCTAGGTAAGAGGTGAGTCTATTATTAATAACCTTCTCAAAAACTTTGGACAAGGATGGCAACAAGGATATAGGCCTGTAATTAGCGACACAGTCTTTGTCCCCCGCTTTGTATATAGGAATTATCAAAGCCTTCTTGAGGACATCAGGAAAAACGCCTTCAGTCATGCACTGATTGCATATCATGGCTATGGGACAAGCTAAACTATCTACGCCTAATTTTAAAATAGAAATTGGAATTTCGTCGCAACCAGTAGCATTAGATTGCTTCAAATTTATTATTATGGTTTTTACTTCTTCTTTATCCGTTGGTAGAAGTACAAACGAATTGCTGTTAGAGGACATAATAAAAGATTTTGTTGGTAAAGATTGGTTGTTCCCTTGTATATCCTTGGCCAAATTGTAACCCACTTTTGCGAAGTAGCTGTTTACGTAATTTATTGAACTTTGCGCATCATGCTTGATTTTTAGTAGTTCGTCAAGATCATGACTTTGGTCAGTCAGATTGCAGGTATCTTTTATTAGTGCCCATTGTTTTTTGAGGTTATTTTTATGTTTATTAATTTCGGATCTTAGATAATTATTTTTAAGTTTTTTTAGCAAATTATTACAGGTGTTGCGGTATCTTCTATAAGTTACGCCTAGAATGACGTTTTCAGGGTCTTTGCGGAGTTTTTTATGGAGTCGATCTCTGTTCCTGATACAGCGGCATAGGCCAGACGTTATCCATGGTCTTATGGGACGCTTCCTCCGGGATAGTTTTATTGTCACAGTGTGCTTCTTCATCGTGTCCGTTATTGCTGTAAGAAACGCATTTGTCACGATATTACAGTCGTCGGTTTGTGATATGATAGATGGCCAATCCATTTGTTTTAAATCTGCTACAATAGCCTGGTAATCTAGTTTTTTATAAGTTTTGGAAATATTGCTAACATGGGTCTTGGATTTTTTTGATATAGAAATCATAACAGACGAATGGTCAGTAATTGTAGAATCACAAACGACAGTTTGAGAAACAGACGTAGTTTTGAGAAAGCAATGGTCTAGACAGTTTTCTTTTCTTGTAGGTACGTTATGCGATGGCAATAGACCATGAATGGCTAGTAAATCCATATACCTTGTTGAATTAGTACTATTGTGGTCTAAAATATTTATGTTTATATCTCCTATTAAAAGTATATGTCGATATGTTTTTAAATTATTAAGGATATTATCTAGAGCAGTGAGAAACCGATCAATATTTTTGAACGCGGGGGATCTATATACTGAAATAATCGCGATATCGTTTTCAATAGTGGTTACTAGGCAGTTCAGTTCATCAACCGTTTTTACAGGTTCACTAATTTGGGGTTTGAGTGTCTCTTTATAGTAGATAACAATGCCATCATTTTGGTTAATTGTCTCAGTAGTGGAGTAAGTGTTATATGAGGCTATTTTCGGTAGTGTCGCGATTTTTGAGAGCCAGCATTCTGTCAGAATTATATAATCAAAATCTATGTCTAGTTTACTTAGAAGGACCTCAAAGTCATCAAAATTGTGTTTTAAACTTCTTATGTTTTGCGTCAATATTTTGTACGAATTAGTTTCACCAAATATTTTGTTACAGTTCTCAGGAATATCTATGCTATGCGCTGTGCCAACGTTTAACAGACCAGAGGGCCTAGACAAGTGGCATTGTAGAATAGATAACGAAAACGAATCGATTGTCAAATGTATGGAGATGTTAAATTGTTTAGCGAAAGCTTATGTCAATTCCATACATTTGACAATCGATTCGTTTTCGTTTTCTATTCTACAATGCCACTCTGCTAGGCCCTCTGCGCTGACAAGCGCCGGTAAGCGCTTATAAGTTTCCAGCTTTCTTTCTGCATACGGCCTTAACCTCGAGGAGTGGCACTTTGAATCTTTTCTCTCAACTTCCCACTTAATTTGTTTCCGTCGTCCGGAATTCTATTCTTGGATCCTTCTCTCCGCTTAAGATTCAAGTATATAAAAAACTACATTACCAACGGACCTACTATTTATTTTGCAGTGAAAAACAAATAGTAAGTAGACAAAACCTTTGTGCCTATTGTCCTAGCTCTATTCTATCTCCTCCTTGATATGGAGGGAAGTGGATATTTGTCTCCCTACACTCTGTACCGATCTCGTAGCGAAACACAAGGCAGTTGAATCATTACTGCTGGAGTCTCCGAAATTTATTGCTCGGCCGTTTTTGGTGGATTCCTTGATGCTGTCTTCCAGAAGTTGCAGCGGTTAGGAATGGAGCAGAATCGAACCGACCTTTCAAACCAAAGAAGATCGACCGACACAAAGATCGAACAACAAAACATTCCTTAAAAATAATAATCAATAGGTATCTTATTTCCTGGTAAGTGGGTTGTGGAGTTAGAGAGTCAGTCGCTCCATGTCAACTAATGGTATTCAGCTGCTTCGGTGTGAGCGGAAACCGTCCCCAAAACAGTTTGAAAAGGGCTCGGGAGATGTTACAACTACATATTATTATTAAACAAATATGGTATTGAAGTCGATCATCGAGTTATGTGCTTCGCTCGGAGCGGTCGGAACACTATCTCTGTCAGTGCAGGACAGCGCTCGGCCCGCGCAGCAGTGGACCGCGCTTGTCGCCAATATGCATTATATATGTATTATGAACTGGTTATAACGAAACGTTGACATTGTAATCCATACTAATATTATAAATGGGAAAGTGTGTCTGTCTGTCTGTCCGTCTGTCTGTCTGTTTGTTTGTTTGTTTGTTTGTCTTTCTTACACGGCAAAACAGACACGGATTGACGTGATTTTTTAAGTGGAGATAGTTGAAGGGATGGAGAGTAACATAGGCTACTTTTTGTCTCTTTCTAACGCGAACGAAGCCGCGGGCAGAAGCTAGTAATTAATAATAGCTTTTATCCACGGCTTCGTCTGCGAGGAGATCGAAAAATATCCTGTCTCAGGCTAAGGATACCTGTACCGAATTTCGTTGATATTGGTGCCGATTCTCTTGTACACAAGAGACTTATTTCATTAAGAAAGGGACAGAAGATGAAATATTTGGTGAATCCTGTCAAATTAAGACACTGTTTATAATTTAGTCACGATTAAAAACATGGTCACTAAAATTACACCAATTTGCTCCAGGAGCTGTCTAATTAGGTAGCACTAAACGAAACTATCTCATCTATCCTTTCCTTAATGAAATGAAAAGAGAAAGATACACCTAACTTTAATTTAGATTAGTTTGTGAACAATATAATCAGCACCATTTGTCTGACAGATAGAGTTACTTTCGCATTAAACATTATAAACTTTATAACCTCGAACGAAATCTACTCTACGTGTAAATTATTCTGTTACGGCAGACTTTCTTTAATGAACAAAGGCTGTGTGAGAGCCCGCAGACACTGAGCTGTGGCGGCGTGGCTGCGTCACCGCGGGGCGGCACCGCGCGCCGGCCGTCGGTACTGTACTCGGATAATAACGTGCGCTGATCGCACTAACTTAGTTCTGCTGTTTCCTTCAAACACGAGGACGAACGTCGACGTTACTGAAAACTGTAATTAGCGGGCTGACTTGTCGACCAAGTGTACAACACTTTGTTGTCTAGTACAGAATGCTGTATGTCTGCCGCGGCCCAGGCGCGAGGGCGTGAAGGCCGCGCCACCAGGAAAACTACAGCTTCTCGGAAAACACCTATTATTGTATTCAATGTCTCACTCACTATTAGTGATTTTTTGGGATGTTTTATATTTGGTAAAAATGGTCTGTCTGTCGGTTACCTGTCTATTTGTTAGGATTGCTCTCTGAGGTAACGTGTCTCTTAGGTTTGTATGTCGTAATGGCCCGTAAGAGGTGCGTTCGAATCCGGGCAAATATAAATGTGACTTTTTCATAGAACTTTGACAGTCTTTGAGGGTAGATAGAAGCCAGAAAGTTTAACGTGACGCCGAGTTACGGTAAAACATTGGTATCCAACTGAATCCGGCTAGGCTGGAAGCTGACACCAAGATAAGAGATGATGATGCCCTCTGGAATTACATTGTTTGGGAATATTAATAAAGGGTGTTGTTAGTTTGTTACATTCCGAGAACATTGTGTTCACAAATAAAAATTGATTGATTGAACACATAATATTACAACAAGTTGTTATTAAGTCCGTCGCTGTGCCGAGCCCCGCGCTCGCACGTCACCGCTAACTAATTAAACAAACAGTGACAACATCATGCAGATCAGCGTGTCGGCTGTCCGCCACACATAACTAGTTTAGTGGTACTTAGTTAAGTGTTTTTTGCAGTCGGGTTTTTTTGTTTTCATTATTTTTTATTTCCTGTTATCTCAGACGGGCCGAGGCTTCTCATTAAATTTTCGAAACGTCATCACCTTGACGTTTATCCTTGTAACAATTAATTCAAAATAGTTTTAAGCACTAACGAGTTACGTTATCGTCAGGTGAGGGCTATTAGGTTGCAAGTGTAGCTAAGTTCCACGCAGATGAAGTCGTAAACTGATACTGTGTGGTAATATGAGATATTCAGGTAAATCGCTGACGATATGTTCGTACGACATTAACGTGAAAATTAAAGTAATATAATAGGTACAGGCGTGTTAAACATCGTCGTTTAACCAGTTCATATGTAATAGGAGAAACAGAGATGTTATTGCAGATGAGTGAGGGTGAAACAAATCTTCAAATTGTAAAGATGAGTCCGCGGGTAGTGCTGGTCTACATCCTGTACGAAGATACGGCCTTTTCTAACACAATTACAAAAGTAGTTGATGAGCCCAACTCTGAGTTACAAGCGTTTTATTTTTCTCGTCCAAAGTAAAAATACAACTTATTAAATGAGTACTCCGCAGTATACAAATACTGAGCAATTAATAGTGTGCAGCGCCACCTTGAGCTGCGCCACATCGTACAGTGCAGTCATTAGCGCACAGCCGCGAGGCTGTCCACCGCCCGTGACGTCACCGTACGCGACGCGCGTCTTGTGTCCGTCACCAGTGTACTTCGTATTACTTTCATTGACGCCCACTCTATTGGCATCACCAAAGTATTGAACCTAAATTGACCTGAAATCGATCGATTTGCGTGCCGCAACCGGCCCACACGGAGTAGTGTCCAGTGCGTGGCGACGTCATTACGTCAGCGTGACGTTGCCGTGTGACGCGTGCGGCGTGCGGCGCTAGCGTCAACATGAGTAGGGGCGCGCGCGCCGCCGCACGCAGTGAAGGCAGCGCGGCCGCGGGCGCCGGTCACACGCCGAGCTGTGTCTGTCTGGTTGTGTGTGTGATGCCGGTGCGAGTGACTGTTCGCGAGGTGTAGTGACTAGTGCTAGACTCAGTGATGGCGGGAGCACGCAGGAGGCGCGCGCGCGAACTTCAGCGACCAGGTATTTGACTAAAGCGGACGCCCAAATCCACTAGGCGGATAATCCCCCCATAAACATGTAAAAAGCTGCAAGTTATTATTCATTAGTTTAACATTAAATTGTAAGGTGAAAGTTTCTCATCGTTGACATGATCTCAGACAATAATGTGAACTGTGCTGTTTATGTCTCGACCATCTGATTATGAGAAAATATAAACAATCGTCTGAAGCCAAAGACGTTATTGTTGAGACCGCACATCTCGAGAGATCGCACTCATCAAGTAACCGCGCTCAGCACCAACGAATCTGTTTGACGGGTTTCGCGGAAATTATGCAAATTTATTAAAGCACTAAGAAACACTTATTATTCACTTAGTTAATTAATCACTGATCGTTAGCTGATTGATCACTGCACTACACGGAATTCAGTTTATAGTAATTACACCAATAGTGATTACAATGACTGACGACATCATACGTCCCTAATGTGTACGGAATACGCTCTCGAGGTCACTCGGCTACTAAACAAATGAACAAATTCTACTGAACAGTAGTGATCATAGATTTGTTATACGCATAGCTACAGTATCGCATCTTTTTAATAGGTGGTGATGCAGGTAATATTTTAGGTTTAAATGTACCGTGTGTCTACTTACTGTTATATAAAGAGTTTAGGTAAATGTATATGGATTTGAATAAAGTCGTGGTCGAACGCGGATGTAACCTTCAACTCGGGGAAGGGTCACAAAGTCGACGTATTAGCCTTTATTTCACATAGTAGAAATCCATTCAAATACGGCCCTCAATTAAATTTAAATTTCTAAAGTGACCTAGACCCTGACCACAAAGAGCCATGACCTTATGGACTCCTCCTCCTGGTAATCATGATAACTTAGTTCTCTAGTTGTAGCAGGATATAGACTCCTGAGTCAAAAGTTCCGGAAATTTCAAACTTAAAGCGCACATCGCTGACCTTTCAAATGTATGTTTATAATAATATCACTTGTTTCTGGGCACGGGTAATACGAAAAGCCGTGGGTCCCATCCCATTATGAGGGTAAGGGAATAGAGAGTGCCTCACCTCTGCGTACTATAATACCTCCGTCGAGGGTGACTTGATAATCCTTGTTGAGATTGGCGCCGTGACTGACATCAGTCAGGACAATTGTTTTTCACTTGAACCATAAATAAATATCTTGAGACAAATCAAACACGGCCTAAGTAGAGCTTGTTCTATGGTAACTAGAACTGATATACATCATTACATAGTTTATAAATACATTCATATTATTATAAACCATTACACAGAACAAACAGTTATGCTCATCACACAAAGTTTGTTCTGGGTGGGAATCGAACCCACGACCTCCGGTTTAGCAGTCAGGGTCATAATGTTGAACAGACATGCTATGCATATGTGTGCATGTTGTGGAGCGAAGACGTCGCGCAGTGTTGCCATAGGTCGAGGCCGCCGACCGGTCGGGAGCGTTGCGCAACCGCGGCGCACCGCTGTCCAGCTGATCTTAAAGAGCGGCTTAAGCGGCCGATAAGTTCACGTACATACTTCCGATCAATGTAAAATATATGTACTTATACAAAAAAATTATACTCATGCAGTTTTTTAGAATCGTATGAAGTGCAACTTTGGACAGCACGAATGTTCCATATTTCACATACCTATTTGTTCTGAGACTAATTGTTTATGTACGAGATTTTGTAAACCGTTTTACTACATATTGATAAATTTCTAGGGTGCCTCAGCGTTTAAAAAAACGAATATGTGTATACTGTCAACTTACCCGTACGTAAGGCAAGTGCTAGATTTAATAATCTGTGGTAGTACTTTTCTCTACCTATTATTGGAATCAATTGTAACAGCTCACAGTTTTAGGACCCAGTAATTTTATTACAAACTGTATTTCGTATTGCTAGGCAATCTGGGCTTCTCCCAGTTGTGATTGCCCCTTTGTGCCTATTGGCCTAGTTCTGTTCTGTCTCCTGCTTGTTATGGAGGGAAGTGGAAATATTTATTTTTCTTACTCCTCCGCAGTTCTTTCTGATTAATTTCGTTGCGGGATCCAAGACAGTTGAATCGTTTCTCCGGGACTCGTCGAGCTTTATTGCTTCGGCGCTTTTCTGGCGGACTCCACTGTTGATTCTGGCTTTCAGGAGTTGCAGTGGTTGGGAATAGTGTGGTGGGATTGTCCCAAAAAAAAAAAGTACTTCTCTCTGGTACGCGTACCAATAGTAAACTAGTTTGTTGCCAAAAATTTAAACAGACACGCACGTGCCCGCTCTTACATCTTTGTGACTTATCTTTAAGACTGTGTCATCTTTATCATCTCCCTGGCCTAGCCTGTGTTATTGTCGGCTTCCATTCCGATGGAATTCTGCAGAATACCACAGTTATTCATGAAGCTACTGCCTCAGATTTTCCTCACCCAATACTGGCCAACACGATACCCCTAGGTTCGTATCGTGTTACCTGTAACGTAACGAATATTAAACATTTACGATTGTCAACCGCTTGTAGTATTAAATAAATTTATACTTTCTAAAGTTAATTTTTAATTACAATTACAAAAAGAAGAAATTTGAATAAATATAGATCAAGTCGCACTGTTACTTGCAAATCTGGGCAAGTGGGCAAAAACTTTTAACGGGAGCGCGAGGCGGGCGTTTTAGCCACTGAAAAGAGGACAAGAGGTTGTGGGTTCGAATCCGGGCAAGTACCAATGTGACTTTTGCAATTCATATGTACTTTCTAAAGTTTATTTTCGACATCACCGACATCCTGTGCCTCGGAAAGCACGTAAAGCCGTTGGTCCCGGTTGTCATTCGTAGAACTTTGACAGTCGTTACTGGTTAGCCAGATACTGTGACCAGACTAGCCAAGAGGTATCGTGTCGCCCAGTTACTGGGTTGTGGAGGTCAGATAGGCAGTCGCTCCACGTAAAACACCGGTATCTAGCTGAATCCGGTTAGGCTGGCAGCCGACCCCAACACGGTTGGGAAAAAGGCTAGGGAGATGATGATTTAATTTGGGGTACGGTCGTGCGTTTGCAAGACGTGTTGTGTTGTGAGTGGTGATGGTGAGCGTGTGTGTATTCAACCTTCATGGTCCTCGCATAATTTGAGCAGGTTTTAATTGTTTCTTCTTAGAGTAGTCAGCTAGGAAATATTAGCCCTGTCGTTACTTGTGTAACTTTTAACCTATTTACAAAATAAATACCATTGTACAGAAGCGGGAGTGGCGTGCGGCGCGGGCTGGTGCGCTCACGGCGGGCACTGCGTGCGCACGGCGCGTGGTGCGGCGTGCGCGTGCGCGGGCGCGTGGGGCGGCGCGCGCTGCACGCACTACGTCGGGCACGACCACGCCTGCGCCGCGCGGCTCTGCGCGCCGCCCGCGCTCTGCGTCTGGGGGGCCGACTGTGAGTTACACTCGGATTCCACCAAAGCGAAAATATACCAAGATGTCTAGTAAATAACTAATAGACCTCTTTTCAGCTTTGGTGAAATCTAAAAGCAAACTGGTTTTGTTCCTAGGACAGTTTTGAGTACTTATAGACAATATCATTCTTGGATTTCCATCTGTTAAATTTTTTTTACTCATTAAATAGTTGAAAGGTTTAAACTGAAGCCCATAAATAAAGACACTTTGAATCAAATCTTTTAATATTATTTATTTTTAACTTCTAAAATAGTAAGCTTTCTTAAGAATTCACTCACTGAGATGTGCCCCGCGTTAGTTGTGAAGTACAACCAGCACACAAGCTGCGTACAACTTACTGACTGCTGACTTCTTACTAACATGACCCTTTGCATGTCCCCCCCAGTGAGCCCGACGGAGCCCGGGCCAGTGTACTGCGCGTGCCTGGAGGGCGCCTCCTGCACGCCGCCGCACGCGGGCGCCGCGCCCGTGCCTGTGGCGGTGCCCGGGGGCGCCGGGGGCGCGGGGGGCGCCGGGGGCGCGGGGGGCGCGTGGGCCGGCGCCGTGCTGGCCATGCTGTCGCTGCTGGCGGCCGTGCTGGGCGCGCTGTACCTGCTGCACCGGCGCAGACAGTGAGTAGCGCTGCATTCGCCGCACTGGTCGTGTCTGTGTCGCACTGAAGTAACGCATGTCCTCCTCACAGCGGCGCCTTCGTGCACGCGCGGCTGGCCGACAACGTGGAGATCAACAACCCCATGTACCTCGCCGGAGAGGACGAGCTGGAGCCCCCGCGCGCACACACGCACAACGTAAGTCACACACCCACACACACACATACGTCAACTTTTACATTAACACTAAAGACCCTTCGGTGGTCTACTGCACTGCTTGTAATCGTTCTAACAAGTCTAAACATTCAACAGTCAACTCGTGACTTCGAAATACGAAGTTCTGTTAAAAACTTCCAGTGACCATTTTTCGTCTCATTCGACAAAATTTGAAAATGATTCGTGGTTGAAGATCCTCTCAAGCTAATTGATACAAGCTGCATACGTTCTACCATTTTGGATTTTTAGAACCTTTGACCAGTTGAGTTTGAATCGATGATATCATAATACCTTACTGGACATTTATCGTTGTTACTTGGCTAAATTACATAACATCCTTATAAGTCACACTTAGAGAGCGCTTGAGAACTCGAAGCTTGAATTCTAACATCACATATACTAGGTGTATTTTTGGTTTTGGTCCTGCACAACCCGCTAGGAGATAATTCTACTCATGAAAACAAACAACTTTTATTATGGAACCAACTCTGAAATCTCGAAAAAAATATCAGTTGTTTCGTACATTATGGTCGGGAGGGCATTGAACTTTTGTTAGAAACAGCTGATATTTTTTTCCCGATTTCAGAGTTGTGAGTTGGTTTCATAATAAAAGTTGTTTGTTTTCATGAGTAGAATCATCTCCTAGCGGGTTGTGCTGGACCAACAATACACCTTATATGTATCTAAGTCGTGTTTTAGCGGTTTTTAGATTTTGATGCCATTTGCTAGAGAATTGAAAGACAAATTGCTTCAACCAATCAGTAACAAGAATCTAAATTTGCCAAACGAAGTAAAAAAGCAACACGGGATCCACTGATCATTCGTCACCTATTCTGAAAAGCACCTGACTTAGTTTACTTTTCCGTCTCCTGAAAAGCTAATATTTTTGACGCACCTACGTGAAAACATAAGCGCTAGATATCGTTTTATAAAAAAAAATAAGAAAAAACGTGAAGTAGTTTATGTAATAATAGTAACAAACGCCCTTACATACCCTCACTAAGTTTATCAATAATATTATTATAATATTATATAGGGTGTCCCACGGCTATGCCACATGGAGGGAAAGTACCTTAAATCTTGTAGATAGAACGTTTTACTGAAAGAAGACATTATTTGAATTTTAAAAACTATTTAAATTTCCGTGGGACACCCTGTATAGTTGTAGGACAGAAGAAGCTAACATTACACTACTTGCACTTTTGTCAAGATAGTAGGCAGATTATCGAAATTAGGCCATGGTTGTGATTTGTTACCTAAGTTGTTCAACTGGTTCGTTTAACGACTTTGGAGATACACGAACAGTAAACAAACAGTGACATAACACATGTAAGATAAAACATATTTATTGGTTATTTAATGTAACCGTTTCCCTTCCCTTTGACTGCCGGAAACGCAGATCTACTCGAGACACAATACTTTTTATTGTTTTAATATTACATATAGAGACATACGAGAGGTTAATGGATTTTCATCACAATTTGATTGCTTACATTGTTAATGTGTTCTTAGTAATAATGTGCTCGTTGTTGTGTGAACAGAACGGCGGCAACCACTTCGCGAACCCGGTGTACGACAGCATGTACGCCGCGCAGCAGAACATCCCCGCCGAGGTAACGCCGCTGCACCGCTAGCGCCGCGCACAACACCGCACGGAGTTGATACGCACGCTGTCTACAACTACGATACACCCAAACATTAAACTTCCAACAAAATAGGCCTTGACCACTCGTGACCCCGAGTTAAACACGCCGCCATGAATCTACTTTTACCAGAATAATTAAGATGATTGCCACGAGATATTATGGAAATAAGCTATTATGACAAAAAATGATAATTTATTGATTTCTATTTTCCTGTTAGTTTAGTCTTTTTGATAGTTCTTTAATCAGTAGGTATTCCTCGCTCGAACTTATTTTAATAAATACCCTTTGAATCGAACGATACCGTTGTTGGTTGTACGATTATCAGACGAATTTGAAGCTTCGACTTAATCACACACTTTTAATCAAATTCTAGTTTTTTAATATATTTTGTTTTTTGTATTGGCAATCTCGCGAGTTGTGTATGTGTGGGTGTAGCACATCTGTGTATATAATTGTATGGAGGAAGGTCGATGGCGCGGTTTTTACGTCGGCAATTCGGCGTAAGTGTAAAAAACGTCGTGTCAATATATCAAGCGAGGATAAATACAACGCGTGTCGAGTACATCGAGTCGTAAGGTGAAAAAAAAAGGGTTTTCCCCACCGTGTCGCTAACTCGCGGTAATCGCTCACGGACGTAGTGGCTCACAAACGCGGACGCTGAATATTTTCCGAACATATCCTGAACTATTATCGGTTTGTATTAGGTTCCGTATGAATTTGTACAGTCAAAAAAGTAGAAAGTCGTGCAGGCGCGTCAGATTTAAGTTTTCTTAAACACCGATGTATTCACATAAAATTTAATTTAATTCAATAATTGATTATTTTCTACTTTGTTTTACATTAGAAAACTGCATTGGTTTTTAGGAAAATTTTATTACATCTGATGGCCCTGCCTACCGATCTACTTTGCTGACTGTACCTAGGCGCGGCGAGGTTATACTGCACCTCATATATCGGTGTGTGGATGTCATTAACTTTACCGTAAAGGATTTAGTAGAAAATTACCCCGATATGTTCTGACCCTGACTAAACGATAATTTTATTAGCCGTAAAGCTTTTCATTGGAAACTGATCGTCGTAGAGCGCACGGGTGTGTGTGTGTGACGTTGTGTTGTTGCGCAGGAGCACGACAACTTGCTGGCGGAGCGCGCGGACGCGTCGCCGCCGCCCGAGCGCGCCGCGCTGCTGTGACGCGCACCGCCGCACTGCAGCACGACTACAGGCCTAACTTAACTACTGTGTTTGATATAATATATGTTTGATGTAGCTTTTAAATTGTGTATTTTAAGAACTTGACCAAATTGTGCAATGTCTTGTTGTAGGTATTCTGTGGAGCGCACGTTCGTAACATTTAGAGACAGCTCGTAGAGGCGCGGTCGCCGCCGGATACGAGCCGTGTCATTTGAAGATCATTATTATTATGAAGTTGTAGCGACCTATATATCAATTTCGGAGTCGTTTTTAATTAATTTTGACCAGAAAAGAAATATAAAGCGTAATGTGCGCTTCACAACACTATTTGTTAAGATAATCTGAATCTCATGACATTTATTTTATGTTATATAGTAATGTTGCGGCGCCCGCACGCAGTCGTGCGACAGGCGGCGGCACGTAGATAGTAACGTGGATGTCTAATGGAATGTGATCAACTTGTAGTGATGTAAATAACCGATATACTCTTGCCTAGTTGTTAGGACTGTCCTGTAACAAGTACACATATATTCAGAGTATTGATATGTACCTGCATGCTAAGTGCATCTTAAATAATAACACATGCCTGTTGGGTAACTCGTGCCATATAAGTGACGTAATAGCGAGCGTCACTTGCGGTTTATAGGATTTCTTGAATATTTTGAAGTCTCCATCTATGTGACCGGTCTATACTTAGATAAACTTGGCATAAAACAATATTCGGGAATTGAGTCACAGACCGTGCAGCTCAGTGGACACTGCACGTATGACTTAGTGAGCATTTCCTCCTTCAGGCCCTCACTAATTACTTCCAAAGTTCCTCAATCTCACTTGTGACTGTTTGAATTGTCTTTAATATTTTTTATTTATTTACAAAGAATATAATGATAGTTAAGAGTACATACAAGGCCAGTTTAGTTGGTAAATGACGAGAAGTCAGTGTTTAACTTAAACAATTTATATAATCATTATTTCGGCAGCTTTTTGACCTTGCGTTGCACACAACGCAAGGTCAAAAAGCTGCCGAAATAATGATTACAAATATACAAATAATAAAAAAAAAATTACAAAAAATCACATTAGTCACAACTAATGTGATTTTTTGTAATTTTTTTTTTATTATTTGTATATTTTATGAGTTTACAATGACACTCGTGTCCTGCTCAGTTGATGAAAGACTGGAGAGTGTGGCAGCTGTAAGCGACGACTTATTTGATCAGTCGGGTTTAAATAAGTACAATATGACTTGCATACGATAGCTGTAAGTAAGCTTTGATGCAATAACATTATGTAATGGAACTTGTGCCAAATTGTTGTGATTAATGACGACGTAATTATTGCGTCTCTGAGCTCAAATACTTAACCGGCGTGACGCGGCCGAGCGCACCCGGCTTCTTACATGTTTACAATTATTTGCTCAAATTTGATTCGCGTTAATCATAGATGCCGAGGGTTGTGTTTGTGACGCGGTATTAACAAATATACAACATATCACTTGAGATTATCTGTCGAGTACAACTTTTACGTTTAGTTTAAAAAATAAATGAAATGTCATCAATAGCGGTGTATTCAATGACTCACTGTACATCACAACACTATATCTCCGCTATCTTAGTGTAGGAATAGCCCCAAAATAATTGTAATTAGTTTTAAGTTATACTTGAAAAATAAATATACTGAATGCATTGACTGTGGTTTTATTCATGTTAGTAATAAAACAGAAGCCTGAACTTAACTCCCTCATATCTATACACGTACCGCGCCACGGCTGCGCGACTCTAATGAGATAAAATCATTGACATTGGCAAGGTTTTGGAATTCATTCAAGCGGCAAGAGGAGAAGCACATTCGGTGCACACAATTAAACAACACAGTAAATATGCCATAATCGTTATTGTATTAACATCTGAGTATGTACAGTGTTCAGTAGAAGTCGTCGACGCTCCCGTGCGCGGCGGCGCTGTTGCGCACGCAGTCCTGCGCGAGGTACATGTCTGCGATCTGCTGCGCCGACGTGGCCTGCTCCGGCTTCTTGTCGTCGCGCACGCGCACGAACCTGCCACGCACACGATACATTTACCTCTGTTACACTATGTACAGGCATTTTTTGTTGTCAAGGGAGCTGTCAGTCAGAGAAATCATTGAAGCTTGTTCAAAATTGTAGGTATGTAAAGTCTGTATAGAAAAGCGAGAAACTCCACAGACATTTATTATATTATTTTATAAATCATTGTTTGCACACATTTCTATGGGTGATAATAATGAAGGTAAATAGCTTTGAAAAGTACAGTGTACGCCATGACGTTGTCCGTCGATTAGAACTCTTCAACGGTCTGCTAAGAGACTAACACACGATCATCAGCGATATACGACCATACTCTAAACATGGGGGTTAAAAGCTTATTCGTGTTCAGCCCCCTTACCATGACGTAAGTAAAAGTAAGATTGTTTTAGTCCTGTTGCAGGAGTGTGCAGGTGACAGCGTTAGACACGTTGTCTAGCGCCGTCTCTATCCCATTGAAAGTAATACTGCTATAAGGGCTTGTGGTACGCCCCCTGCACACGTGTCTTCTATGTTGTATTATGCGACCGGTTCAGTGAAATGAGCAGGTCTCTTGCTAATGCAGTTCAAGATTTTACATTTTTTGAGTCGGTTCCGCGATCTGGGAATAGTAAGTTGTACTGCCGATGGATTTGTTCTGTACTATGAGCCTGTATAGCGTCGTACTCCTAGTTCCGCAGCAGTGCGTACCTGGGGAAGCGCAGCGAGATGCCCTTGTCGGCGTGCACGAGGCCGATGGCGGCGCGGTGCGCGGGCGAAAGCGACAGGTCGGCGCAGCGCAGCTCCCACACCGCGCGCGGCGCCAGCCACACGTCCGCCGAGTGCGACGGGTCGTACCTGCATATTCATATTCACTAAATAATATTGACTACGGTACTTGGGAAAAGGATTTAGGGGCATGAGCAACAGAGTGTAAAGTTCCTCATCCAAAGGGCGAATACTCCGTCCAGGCGGGTTCTGTTAATAATTTTTAATCTTTCAACGACCAATCGACAGCCGGCTGTTGGACTGCTATTGTCTTTCTATTGTGTCTAAAATCACGTGTGTGAAGGATTAAGTAGAGTGCGTACCTGTAGTAGTTCTTAGGCGCGTCGATGACGTGCTCCTGCAGCGAGGCGGTGAGGGCCTGCAGCGTCTCATCACTGAAGCCGGTGCCGAGCTTGCAGAGCGCCTGGAACTCGTCGGCGCCGGGCTCCACGCACGCCAGCAGGAAGCCGCCCAGCAGCCCCGCGCGCTTGCCGCGCCCCCGGTACGCGCCGATCACCACCGCGTCTATCGTGTCGCCCGCACCTTCTAGGTAGTCCTTCTTCAGCTGAGAAGCGAGGTAATAACTTTAAGGGCCTTTCTTCATTAAAATAGCATCGTGATGCCACACTATGGTCGCACTATCAACTAAATAAAGAAGTTAACTCACACTTGGTGACCACAGCAAGATAACGTCTACACCCGGCACTTATTTTAATTGAACACCTAACCATAGTTGAATTAAGGCCTTTTTTTGTTTTTTTTTTTGGGAAACCATTAAATGACAACTCCCGTTCTGGGCGTAGCGGGAAGAGGACTTTTATTTACTAAAACCCACCCATGTTTTTTCTTAGCCTTTTGTGTGTGGAGCCGCGGTATCTCTGTCGAACAACCCGCAGACCCGGCAGGATGAAATAAGACTCTTAAAGTACTTTCTGCGAGGTATCAAACGATGGATAATTTGTCTCTTTAATAAAAACAGAAGAGAGTAGATTGGTGAGCTGCGGTACCTTGAGCCAGTTGTGGCTGCGGCGCGCGATGTCGTACCGCGCGTGGTCGCCGGCCAGCGCCTTGACCATGAGCCCCTCGCACGAGCCGCGCACCGCCTCCTCCAGGAACTGCTGCACCTCCTCCACACTGCTGCAGTCCTTGCTGCACGCGAACTGCCACTCGCCTGCCGGGGGACGGCATTCATCACTCAACGAACACATATGTCAAAAAGCCACTACTATTCCAGTAATATAAGGCTACTCCACAAAGAAAAGATGATGTTACAAGAAAGTCTAAAAATATATTTTTTAAATATCAATCAATAGTCCAGGTAATATACGGTTAACTCACAAAGGGTTCGGATAAGACGCCTGTCTTTAATTGCAAATATTTAATACTAGATCTACAGTTGTAACAGCTAATAGTATGGTATGGTTGTCACGACCTCCGGCCTCCCACCACGAGCGCGGGCGCCGCCATCTTTCCACGCCGGGGACCTCTCGCCCCGCACCCTGGACTTCGGGTGCCTATTTAAGCTGAAGCGGACGCACGCTCGGCCCTTTTCCTGCGCCGGCGACATCGAAGTTAAGTGGCTCCACTCATCTTAACGGGAGTCACGTAGATCAGCACCTTAGAACCCACTTTCTACCCCTGAGTCTTTGTAATTCTAAATTCCTGTATTTTTCTTGTTACAATAAACCTTTGTAAACTTTTGTTGTCGAGTGTGAATTTATCTCCATTACACACCACCCCTTTTCACGCCACATGGTAGCGTACACCGGCTTGCACATTAAGTAACCAACAATACCACAACAATAAGCATTTAATAATCTCCAAAATACTAACATTCACCTGTAATTATATTACTATAACAACCATTTAACAAAAAAATACTTTAAATTCTAGTCTTAATTTACCGTATCTAATGTTGTGCAATTACTAGAAGAAAATTAGAAGAAGGAACGCGTTTTCGTTCTATAATGCGCGATACAGTGACGTCGGCTGGTTTCGGTACTTTACATACAGCGCACGAGATCACCCATATCTGCTATAACTTAACAATGGAACAACGTAGGTAATTCCACGAAGTACTCAGCACTCCGGAACTGATTTACTGCGTGCTGGGTAATCATACGATACTATACAGGGTGTCCCACGGCTATGCCACATGGAGGGAAAGTACCTTAAATATTGTAGATAGAACATTTCACTGAAAAAAGACATTATTTGAATTTTGAAAACATTTTTAACTGCATTCATAGATATTTAAATAATTACATAGTTGAACCGGGAATCGAACCTGTTACTCGAGAAAATTAATCAGTCTGTAGTTTTATCCTACCGATTGAAAGGCTTCATCACAAGGATTATTTTTTGCTAAATAACATAGTGTCAAAAATAAAAGAAAGACCATGAATTTTAACATTTCTAATACAAAATTAGTCAATTTTTTAACTGCTCAAAACTAGTCCCTTCTTCTTGAACACAAAGTGATAACTTTTGATTATTTCGTTCCCTGACGATTTTTTGGTCTTGTTGTGGTAGATATTTATTTATTTAAATGATGCGTACTACTGAAGTGGGTAGATTAATTAGTAATAAGTAGTTATGATTGTCAATTGTATGTCCTTACGGCAATGTAAGCTTTTAACTTTTCAGAACAAAATTTTACATCAAATGTTAAAATTCACGGTCTTCCTTTTATTTGTGACACTATGTTATTTAGCAAAAAATAATCCTTATAATGAAACCTTTCGACCGGTATGATAAAACTACAGGGTGATTATTTTTTCCCGTGGAACAAGTTCGATTCCCGGGCCAACCATTTAATTATTTAAAAATCTATGAATGCAATTTAAATTGTTTTTAAAATTCAAATAATGTCTTCTATCAGTAAAACGTTCTATCTACAAGATTTAAGGTACTTTCCCTCCATGTGGCATAGCCGTGGGACATCCTGTATAGTTTCCTCACTATTGACACTATAATTAGTTGCACTAATCACACCATAATTTATTGTTGTTACGGTCGTCATACTATATATTATTTGGATATTCTGTTTGTTAGTCACAATTTCCTGGCTAATTAGTGACTGTATGTGTATAATTATATTTTAATACTGGTTTTTTACGGCGATTATCGGCCGCATAGTGCAAAATAAAAATCATTAGTGAAGCTATAGTAAAATAGATTTTAAGAGCAATAAATACATAATACATTTTGTTCAGGTAAGCGTTGGGGTTGAAAGAGAGTAAAGTGGATGCTAGCGCGGTGTCATACAATGTGCTCCGTTGTGGGGAGTCGCGCGGGGATGCGGCGCGAGTGCGGGCGGTAAGAGCACTCGTGTGTAAACAGCGCATTTACATGAAAAGCCTGCGATAGCTCTGTCTTTAATAGCCTTATTCTCATACAGATAGGTTATTGTAAGTGGTCGTTAAGGGCGCCCAGTGAGATAACCAGACTGATTCGATCTTTAAGCTGCGTTTTCACTGGACATTATTTGGTGTACGATATGTTGCACAAGATGTTGACTTTTGTTTAATAACATTCTATCATAACGTTCGCATCTTCTGGCGATATGTTGACAACATGTCGCCAGAAGAACTAGTGTCGATTTCAGTGGCAGTAGTTATAATATTATCGTTGCGTATCACGTCTCCACTCGGCAACAATTAATGTTTAATTAACTACGGTTTGTAAACAAACAACACAGTTGTGCGACATGTTGCAAACCAGCTGGCAACATTGTCGTGCATATTTACCTAGTGTTAACATACCTTCCTTCTCATTGAAGTGTTCCCGGAGCGCGGCTCGCCTCTCTGCGAGCGGGCGGCGCACGTAGGGCTCCCCGTTGAGGAACAGCAGGTCGAACACGAACACGCACACCTGCACCTTGATGTCCGCGGCCGACGCGTCCTTGCGCTTGCGGGTCGATAGTACCTGCGCACCCAACACTGGTCTATTCAACCTTCGAACACATGTCATTCGAGACACAATAGAAAGACAATAGCAGCGCGACAGCCGGCTGTCGAAAGGTTAAACACTAGCTCTGCCCGCGATGTCGTCTGCTAGGCACTTTAAAGCAACCAAAATACTATACTTGTATCACTGCTTCGTTCATTCAAAACATAATTAAATCAACATTATTCTTTTATTTTTAATTTTCAATATACAATTTCTACTTCATTAAATATATTATAGATTTCTAAGGCATTATGAACACCAAACAACACTTACTAACACTTAGGTCTTACAATCAACTGTAAAGCGGCCGACATTTGTCCATACATTCTGAACTTTTGCTTACAGTCGGCGCCTAATAATAGGCTTGGTGTAAACAATGTCTTTGGGCGAGATAAATAGACGTTATACTAAACACTGACTTTGGCTTAGCACTATACCTGTCACTGTTACACAACTGCCAAACGTCAAATGCACGATAGAGAAGGAACATGACTAAGCCAAACCAGTCAGTACTTAGTAACGTCTATTTATCTTGCCTAAGTATCGGCTGCCTACAAAACAACTCGCGAGCACAAAGATGAGTAATTTTAGTTTCAGAAGTCGCTGAAAAAATACGTCTAGAGAAACAGCCAATTGATTGTATAACTGAGGGAACATGAGCGCCGAAACGCCTAGTTTTTCAGATGAATATAAAAGTCGACGAGTGCTCAAAAATGAAGTGGCATTAACGATAAGATAAATAAACAATATAAATAAAACCGTGCCGACCTGGAAGGGCAGAATCTGCTTGGTCTGCGTGTCGTAGGCGACCACCTCACAGTCCAGCACACAGCTGTCCACGCTGGGCTTCAGCAGCGCGGGCAGACGCTGCAGCACGTCCGGGTACTTACTGCATACAATAAGGGAAAAGAATGAATTATTTCACAAATGTCCAGTTCAGTTTTTACTCTTATTCGAATTTAGTTTCAGAATTGTTACAAATTGTTGAACTAAACAGTCGAACATCCGTAAATTATGATCGTCTGGTGATTCGCTCTAGCTTTCCATGGGTGTAACAAATCGGTACTTTTCATACATAAAAAACTTCCTCTTGAATCTATTTAAAAAACACCGTATCAAAAACAGTTGTTTAGTTTTAAAGGTATAAGCATCATACCCTACGCATGAACAGACAAACAGCTAAAAGTGACTTTGTTTAATATAATGTATTTTTTTTTGGTAAGTGGGAAATCATCAAATGACTTCTCCCACCCTGGACGGGCCGGAGAGCGTGTCAGACTTTTTTTTTTATTGATTAAAACTCATGTTCCTTCGGTTGCCCTTTATAACTATTAGAACTATTTCGCAACCCCGGTTTATACTATGTATTGAAGTGGCATTGTAGTTTTTGAGCGTATTTACAACAGAAAGACAGACAGTCCTGCCTATAAAGTAAGCACTGACGTGGTGTTGTCCTCCTGGTTGCGGCTGAAGACGGCGGCGCGGGCGAGGTCGCGCGCGGACGGCACGTGCAGCTGTGCGCGCTCGCCGTCGTACTTCCACTCGCACGTGAACTGCTCCTTCTCGAACCTGGACATCATACAAACTTTAAGCATTTGTTTTTAATAGACCATTATGACGCGTCGACGGACAATTATTGAGCTTATTATGAGTGAGTGTCAATGATAGTTTAACTAGACTGTTACAATGCACAGTGAAACCCTACTGAGCTCATGTTTGTGTCAATTTGAATATGTTGTATGTATATTTTTGTAAGTAATAAATAAATAAGTTAAAAAAGAGTTTGTCAGCATGACTTAGTTTGGAAAAATGAGCGATTTTGAGTTTGTGCAAATACAGTGTGTTGGACCACGAGTTACTTTAACAACTAGAATATTTAGATAACATCCGTGAGTTTGACAATAAGAGCGAATTTGACAACATTAAAAAGTTTAGCAACTAAAATGTAGTTAAACTTATGAGTTAACTAGCTTCTGCCCGCAGCTTTGCTCGCGTTAGAAAGAGACAAAAAGTAGCCTATGTTACTCTCCATCCCTTCAACTATCTCCACTTAAAAAATCACGTCAATTCGCTTAAGCGGCACGCCGGGCGTGAGGCGGCAGTGTGTACTCCGTGCTGCAGTAACACTGGGATGATGAGGTCGTACAATGTTGTAGATAATGTTACCTGTCGAAGACGTGCGAGACCTGCTTGGTGGGGTGCGCGAGCATGGGCTTGAGCGGCACGCCGGGCGTGAGGCGGCAGTGTGTACTCCGTGCTGCAGTAACACTGGGATGATGAGGTCGTACAATGTTGTAGATAATGTTACCTGTCGAAGACGTGCGAGACCTGCTTGGTGGGGTGCGCGAGCATGGGCTTGAGCGGCACGCCGGGCGTGAGGCGGCAGTGTGTACTCCGTGCTGCAGTAACACTGGGATGATGAGGTCGTACAATGTTGTAGATAATGTTACCTGTCGAAGACGTGCGAGACCTGCTTGGTGGGGTGCGCGAGCATGGGCTTGAGCGGCACGCCGGGCGTGAGGCGGCAGTGTGTACTCCGTGCTGCAGTAACACTGGGATGATGAGGTCGTACAATGTTGTAGATAATGTTACCTGTCGAAGACGTGCGAGACCTGCTTGGTGGGGTGCGCGAGCATGGGCTTGAGCGGCACGCCGGGCGTGAGGCGGCAGTGTGTACTCCGTGCTGCAGTAACACTGGGATGATGAGGTCGTACAATGTTGTAGATAATGTTACCTGTCGAAGACGTGCGAGACCTGCTTGGTGGGGTGCGCGAGCATGGGCTTGAGCGGCACGCCGGGCGTGAGGCGGCAGTGCGCGGGCAGCGCGTGAACTCCGTGCTGCAGCAACACTGGGATGATGCGGTCGTACGACGGACACTCGCAGTATGTCGTCTTTATTATCAGTGCATGCTCGTCTACGCGCGCCTGGAAGTGTACTGCCTTAATTACAAACTTAAGTCATGACTTTAACGAGAATTTTATTATTATTATCAATTTCAGCTCTCAAACACTCGCGCTGGAAAAGGTGCAAAAAATCTTTTTAAGATTTTTGCACAAAAAGACACTGCCCCCCCCTATATGTACCCTACCAATTACCTCCTTGGAGTTCTAGGCTTCAACTCGTTGGAAGTTAGGCGAGGCTTTCAGCAGCTCATAGTTGCCTGCAAAGCTCTGCGAGGAATTATCGATTGTCCCGATCTCCACAATCTTTTCTGTCGACTGTTTGTTCCTGACAAATACATCGGACATCGAAAAAGCCGTCGCCATGACACAGATTACTCCAGATACTTCACTCCATAGAAAAATTTCAATACCTACTGCTATAATAGCCTACTTCGTCGCGCTAGCAACCACTGCATACCAAAAAGTGCCTTAATATTCAAGCGTACAGTTGTGATTGCTTTGCACTGCGCGATCAATCGCAGCTCACCGAACAAGCGCAGGACTGCCTCTTCGATAAAATTAAATTAACATAACTTTTTGTGTTTAAGTTATTGAGAACTGTGAATAGTTTTGACTTATATCACAGATTAATAAATAGTTACTACGTAACAGATACTTCACTCCAATGCAAAAACGAAAATACCTACGCTATAATAGCCTACAAAATCATAATAATAATACCAGCTGTTTGCAGCGAGGAGAAATGTACCATAAGTACGCACAAATAGAGTTGAGATTCTTTTGCCCGCCGCGCGACTAACGTGTGTGCGTGTCATCCAGTAAATGTGCTAGGGTTATACGTATGATGATAATGGTAATAAAACGAATGTTTTATTTTTTTATTTGTTGATCAAATATGTTTTAGATTAATAAAATGACTGATGCATATTTTTCGTTCCTTGAATTCCCGATTATTATATTTTAGTGTCGAAAATATCCAATAATCCGCGTGCATAATTTTAATAAGTAATCAAAAGGGAAACAGGAGAATTGGGAAACAGGGGAATTGCACAAAAATTACGCAATAATTACGTGGTTTCGGCATTTTGATAGTCAGCGCTGTACCCGTGACGCGCGAGCATTCAGGCGGGCGCGCGACAGCCCGGTGTTTGGCATAAAACGCGTGGCCTTGAGCGAGTGACAGACGCCTCCTTATATGTGGTCTTTTTTTTGGATCATGGATAATAAAAATAAACTTAATTTTATAACTCCAAACAAATTTTTGGTTTGCTGGTAGAAAACTCAATTTTGGGTTAAGCTCGCCATTGTACATAAGTCTTTTGTTTGCTATAAGTTTATTATGTTATGTTTTTTTGTGTGCAATAAAGAATATATGAATATATGAATATTTTAATTTATTTTTCTTTATATGAGTAAACATTTACTTATATATTTTTATACGTATGTTTTACATTAAGTATGTTTTTTTACAAACCGTGCGCCGCGCCGCGCGTCTTGTGTTGGTGGAAGTTGCGTATAGGTAGGTATTTGCGCGACTGTCCGTCAAATGTTATCACAATTTTATTCTAATAAAAGTAGCTTTTTCAACATTGTTAAAATAGTGTTTATGATAATTAAGTATAACGTTTCTATGAAACAAAAATGTGTAAATCTGTGTCTGAAAGGCAAGATAATGCTTAGTTACTTACCTACCTATAATTTTTATAAGTACGACAAAAATTAGTAATAGTTTATCACTTACCTTTCGTTACTGACAGGCAAATGGAAAAATGTTAGGTGTTTTTCCCTTCTTTTACTGGATTTGCACCCATCTACAGCAAATAAGGCACCGGCCGGCATCGTAGGTAGGTACGCGGAACGAATAGAAATATTAAAATTTAACAACGTGCGAGCCCTTCGCTTGCGAAAACCCCAATAAATTTGATTCGCAGACGGCCCGAGACCGCTCGGCCGGGCGGTAGGCAATTATAGCGCGCAAGTACATAGAGTGAAAGTATCTGGAATAATCTGTGGCCATGATCTGTTCGCGCTGCTTCGTTCTAAAACTGTTGCCAGAGCTGAGTCCCCGGTATGTCGTTCCTTAAGGATGCTGAATGTCCCCTGATCGATCATAATCATAATCATAAATCATTTATTTGCTTGAAACATGGTGGTTACATAAGATGTTACATTATTAATATAGCACAAGACATGTTTCACCGTCATTGATTACCCTGAATGTGATCTGTTTGCCGATGATTGGAGTAGAAGTATGCAAGAGTGTCCTCTATTATTTGTTCGTAAGATTTTTTCTATCTTTTTTCTTTGTGATGTATTGTTAGTAATTTAAGATATCGTCTATTTTTATCTCAATCTTGCATACATAGCACTAGCATGATTTAGCTCAATATCGCTAGCTATAAGGACCATATTTCGTTAGGGCACCGGTTGCCTAAGTTAGTCACGCCACCAATAAAATGTAAGGCGGGTGTCTGAATGGACGGAGCCATCAGTTACGAGTTACAACTCAAGTGCAAGTGACAGTCACCTTGAACTTCTCGGGCGCCATGCCCTTGCTGGCGTCCAGCACGGTGACCCCCCCGGGTCCGGGCGGCGTCATGGCGGCGGCCTGCGCCAGCGCCTGCAGCAGCGACTGCTCCGCCAGACCGATGCGCAGCTTGCCTTCCAGCGACCTGCGGGACATGTTCGTTACTAACAGTTGGCGGCTGTGTAGGACACGTTATCTGTCAGCCACACACTATGGCCGACATAAATAGACGTTACTTAGCTGTACTTTGGCTAAGCACTATACCTGCCACTGTTTACATAACTGTCAAAGTCAAACGTCAAGTGCACGATAGAGACGGAACATGGCTAAGACACAGTACGTGATAATTAACGTTTATTTTTTCGCCATATATGTATGTCATACAAATACTCGATATTGTAATTGCTTTCAAAAAGTGTTGTTGGTGGAAAATAAAAAAAATTAAAATCACTATAGACCTAGGCACAGCAAAATAGGTTAAATAAAGGAGTAGATGAAATCAAAGGGACTAAAAAAAATCGTATATGATTTTTTTTTTGGGAGTAGGAAATCATCCCATGACTGCTCCCGTCCTGGGTGCGGCGGGAGGGCGTGTCAGACTTTTACTGACTAAAATCCATTGATATTCCTTCGGTTGCCAAAAGATCCCGGAACATCTTTATGTTCGGGATCACGGTAACTATTATAAACATTCCGCAACATCGTATATGAATTTCTGACTGATATTATGTGCCTCCTCTCCTCGAAACCATATAAATAAAAAAATAAAACTTTTATTTCAGACCACTGAGTGCCAGGCCACACGGTGCGGCAACGCACCGCACCACAATACTCCGCACCGCACTGGCGGCCACACGAGCAGTGCGGCGCCGCAATGTTCTTACGGCGCCGCTGCGGCACCGTATGATATACGAGCGAGCACTTTTGCCTACGCCGTATAAACAACTGAGCGGTGCCGCAGCGGCGCCGCTGCAGCGCCAGTAACAGTTGTGGAGGTCTGATAGGCAGGCACTACACTCCTTCATATAGTTAGAAAAAGCTAAATAGATGAGAAGTAATACATACCTTATAAGATACTTCGCCTCCGAGTGTCTGCACGCCACATACAGCGACTGTATCTTGTTGATCTTCTTATTTACAGATGCCTGACCTGTCGACAGTTATTTAGAATCATTAGTATATCTTGTTATATTGTAAAGGGTTGTGGGCTCGAATCCAAGTATCAATGTGACTTTTGCAATTCATATGTACTTTCTAAAGTTTATCTTCGACATCACCGACATCCTGTGCCTCGGAAAGCACGGAAAGCTGTGTCTGTGTGTGAGTGCCCCAGGTCGGCACCTGTGTCAGTGTGCGTACCAGTCATGTGCGCGATGTCCTTGAGCGCGGCGAACACCTGGCGCGCAGTGAGCGGCGCGGGCGTGAACATGGTGCGCTGCTGTGCGCGCGCCGCCTGCGCCACCTGCCCCAGGTCGGCACCTGTGTCAGTGTGCGTACCAGTCATGTGCGCGATGTCCTTGAGCGCGGCGAACACCTGGCGCGCAGTGAGCGGCGCGGGCGTGAACATGGTGCGCTGCTGTGCGCGCGCCGCCTGCGCCACCTGCCCCAGGTCGGCACCTGTGTCAGTGTGCGTACCAGTCATGTGCGCGATGTCCTTGAGCGCGGCGAACACCTGGCGCGCAGTGAGCGGCGCGGGCGTGAACATGGTGCGCTGCTGTGCGCGCGCCGCCTGCGCCACCTGCCCCAGGTCGGCACCTGTGTCAGTGTGCGTACCAGTCATGTGCGCGATGTCCTTGAGCGCGGCGAACACCTGGCGCGCAGTGAGCGGCGCGGGCGTGAACATGGTGCGCTGCTGTGCGCGCGCCGCCTGCGCCACCTGCCCCAGGTCGGCACCTGTGTCAGTGTGCGTACCAGTCATGTGCGCGATGTCCTTGAGCGCGGCGAACACCTGGCGCGCAGTGAGCGGCGCGGGCGTGAACATGGTGCGCTGCTGTGCGCGCGCCGCCTGCGCCACCTGCCCCAGGTCGGCACCTGTGTCAGTGTGCGTACCAGTCATGTGCGCGATGTCCTTGAGCGCGGCGAACACCTGGCGCGCAGTGAGCGGCGCGGGCGTGAACATGGTGCGCTGCTGTGCGCGCGCCGCCTGCGCCACCTGCCCCAGGTCGGCACCTGTGTCAGTGTGCGTACCAGTCATGTGCGCGATGTCCTTGAGCGCGGCGAACACCTGGCGCGCAGTGAGCGGCGCGGGCGTGAACATGGTGCGCTGCTGTGCGCGCGCCGCCTGCGCCACCTGCCCCAGGTCGGCACCTGTGTCAGTGTGCGTACCAGTCATGTGCGCGATGTCCTTGAGCGCGGCGAACACCTGGCGCGCAGTGAGCGGCGCGGGCGTGAACATGGTGCGCTGCTGTGCGCGCGCCGCCTGCGCCACCTGCCCCAGGTCGGCACCTGTGTCAGTGTGCGTACCAGTCATGTGCGCGATGTCCTTGAGCGCGGCGAACACCTGGCGCGCAGTGAGCGGCGCGGGCGTGAACATGGTGCGCTGCTGTGCGCGCGCCGCCTGCGCCACCTGCCCCAGGTCGGCACCTGTGTCAGTGTGCGTACCAGTCATGTGCGCGATGTCCTTGAGCGCGGCGAACACCTGGCGCGCAGTGAGCGGCGCGGGCGTGAACATGGTGCGCTGCTGTGCGCGCGCCGCCTGCGCCACCTGCCCCAGGTCGGCACCTGTGTCAGTGTGCGTACCAGTCATGTGCGCGATGTCCTTGAGCGCGGCGAACACCTGGCGCGCAGTGAGCGGCGCGGGCGTGAACATGGTGCGCTGCTGTGCGCGCGCCGCCTGCGCCACCTGCCCCAGGTCGGCACCTGTGTCAGTGTGCGTACCAGTCATGTGCGCGATGTCCTTGAGCGCGGCGAACACCTGGCGCGCAGTGAGCGGCGCGGGCGTGAACATGGTGCGCTGCTGTGCGCGCGCCGCCTGCGCCACCTGCCCCAGGTCGGCACCTGTGTCAGTGTGCGTACCAGTCATGTGCGCGATGTCCTTGAGCGCGGCGAACACCTGGCGCGCAGTGAGCGGCGCGGGCGTGAACATGGTGCGCTGCTGTGCGCGCGCCGCCTGCGCCACCTGCCCCAGGTCGGCACCTGTGTCAGTGTGCGTACCAGTCATGTGCGCGATGTCCTTGAGCGCGGCGAACACCTGGCGCGCAGTGAGCGGCGCGGGCGTGAACATGGTGCGCTGCTGTGCGCGCGCCGCCTGCGCCACCTGCCCCAGGTCGGCACCTGTGTCAGTGTGCGTACCAGTCATGTGCGCGATGTCCTTGAGCGCGGCGAACACCTGGCGCGCAGTGAGCGGCGCGGGCGTGAACATGGTGCGCTGCTGTGCGCGCGCCGCCTGCGCCACCTGCCCCAGGTCGGCACCTGTGTCAGTGTGCGTACCAGTCATGTGCGCGATGTCCTTGAGCGCGGCGAACACCTGGCGCGCAGTGAGCGGCGCGGGCGTGAACATGGTGCGCTGCTGTGCGCGCGCCGCCTGCGCCACCTGCCCCAGGTCGGCACCTGTGTCAGTGTGCGTACCAGTCATGTGCGCGATGTCCTTGAGCGCGGCGAACACCTGGCGCGCAGTGAGCGGCGCGGGCGTGAACATGGTGCGCTGCTGTGCGCGCGCCGCCTGCGCCACCTGCCCCAGGTCGGCACCTGTGTCAGTGTGCGTACCAGTCATGTGCGCGATGTCCTTGAGCGCGGCGAACACCTGGCGCGCAGTGAGCGGCGCGGGCGTGAACATGGTGCGCTGCTGTGCGCGCGCCGCCTGCGCCACCTGCCCCAGGTCGGCACCTGTGTCAGTGTGCGTACCAGTCATGTGCGCGATGTCCTTGAGCGCGGCGAACACCTGGCGCGCAGTGAGCGGCGCGGGCGTGAACATGGTGCGCTGCTGTGCGCGCGCCGCCTGCGCCACCTGCCCCAGGTCGCCCGCGCGCCGCGCCGCGTCCCGCACCTGGGCCAGTGTGCGGCCCGTGCACTGCCCGATAGCCTTCATCAGGTACGTCTCCGCTATGCCTGAAAAAATAACATCAATAAAATAATTTAAAAAAAAAAAGGAAACAAAAATTATTAATACACTTCGAATACTCACCATTCTCACACATGTGACATCATAATTCATGACAAACAAACACCTAACAACTACAATCTAAAAATAGTTATACTTCTTTTAAAATTGTTTATATTTTTATTGTAAAAGTAAAGCTCCAGTACTGTCTTCACAATGAAAGTGACACTACCTACATTCATTTTCAGAAACTAGACAGCTCATATGAAATTGAAAAAGATAACTAAACCCCACCTAAATGCTAGTTTTACATCAAGAAACACAAAATGTTTCCCTCACCCAGTTCCAAGCTCTCGTAGGCGGGCGCGAGCTGGTTGAGGCACATGTAGACGCTGGGCAGCAGGTCCTGCGGCGTGAGCGCCAGCACGGAGCGCAGGTAGTTGGCGAGGATGTCCACCATGCGCAGGCGCGCCGCCGTGCCCTCCACCAGCTCCAGGGTCCGCGCCAGCGCCAGGTACGGCACGGCCTGCCCCAAGCGCCAGCACGCGTCCCGCACTGGGTGGTACTTGGCCTTCGCTGGGTTGTACTCTGCTTCTGTTGAGTCATACACATTCAAATTATATGAGTATGTTTATCAATTGTCTGGTTAGTATAGTATAACAAGTCTTGCTTAGTTTGGAATAAACGAAAAAAAGGTGTTTTTTTTTATACCACATATTATTGGGTAGTTTACACCATTAACCAATAAATGTTAGACACAATTTCTTTTAATTTCAGCCCAATAAATTCGGTTCATTTTCAATTTGCTATAAAATTTGATTTTTAGTTGCTTTGAAATCAATAAATAGATAGTCAACTAAGTTGTTATTTTAGTGACGTCATTAGTTGACAATTGCCATACAAAATCTATTGGAGAATTGCGTTTTGACAGCTCATAAAAAGTACGTCAATTGATAATGGTGTAAACTACCGTATTATTTTATACCTTTTTCCTGACAAGAGTGCATGAATATAAGCTCCACAATACGGTATTTTACATCATTAACCAACAAATGTAAGACATAATTTCTATAAAAAATCTCCTAATTCAAACCCTAAAAATCTGGTTCCTATTCAATTTACCGTGAAATTAGATTTTTAGATGCTTTGTAATCAATAAATAGATAGACAATTGAGTTGTTTACTTAGTGACGTCATAAGGAGTTTTGCCATACAAAATCTATGGAGAATATCGTTTTGACAGCTCATAAAAAGTACGTCAATTGATGATGGTGTAAAATACCGTATTGTTACCTTGGTTACTCGAAAAGAAGTCTAAAAAGAACCTTATGTAAAAAGCTCGCTAATTTACACATGACAGGTTTTTTTAGTGCCTCTCATGGTTTATATGGTTGTATTTTATAATAGAATGAACCACAGCATAACTATAAATTACTCTCTTGATTTATGACCTATTTATGAAAGCTTGTACTTGGAGAGACTCACCTGGAACCAGCTCATTCTCTTCACTCTTGACTTCTGACTCTGTCTTGATCTTGTTTTCACTCTCCACTTCTTCCTCTGGCTCCTTCTCCTTCTTTGGTGTGATCTTCTTACTCTCTTCTACTTCTTTCTTAATTTTCTTAGATGATGGAGTCTTCTTTATTTTGTTAGGTTCTGTGAGTGGTTTCTTCTTTTTACTCTTAGGTGATGCATATGTTTTGGGGGATTTTGACTTTTCTACCTTTATTGGCTTCTTCTCCTTCTTCTCTGGGGATGGGCTTGGTGATGCTGCAGCTGTTTTATCTGGCAAGGGAGATGCTGCAGTCTCTTCTGCTTGAGATGGTGATTGTGATTTTGGTGAGGTGTCTGACTCGCTGCCTGAGCTTTCTATTCTCTGGCGTTTTACTTTCTTTTTCTGTAAATTGAGTGAATGTTTTAGTGACAATATTTTAAGTAGACATTTAACAAAAATATTATAATTAAATGTGTTATTACCTTAGCTGAGCTCACTGGTGGGCTATTCACTTTCTTCGGAGATGAGTCACTTTCACTGCTCTCCAGCCGAGGCCTTTTTGATATACTCTGAAATTTTATCAGTGAAGCAAATTATAATTATTATTGTATTCAAACAAATGTTACAATATTCTTCATGTTTTAACACAATTCTTGAACTCTCTTAAAATATAGTTTGCCATTCTCTAGCTGTAATCATATTTCAGTACCACTCAACAATTTCGAAAAATAACAAAGTTTAATGTTATTTATTCTATTTACTAGCTGCTGCCCGCGACGTTGTCTGCGTGAAGGCTTCATCTCCGCCGCCGTAGGTGATAGCGTGATAATATGTAGCTTATAATTATGTTGACCTGAGCTCTTAGTAATATTCATGCAAAATTTTAAGTAAATCCATGCAGTCCTTTTAGAGATTAGCCCAGACATACATACAGACAAACAAACAACAAAAGATATTTAACGTTCAAGCGTTTTTTTTTGTCAAAATAGTCTCCCTCCTCTCTCAAATTTAAACGGTTGGTTCGAAAAAAAAACATGATGGTAGTCCTTGGATTGAACCTTAAAAGAAAGCTAAGTATAACGGCTCAGATGCAATCGTTGTCAAATTGTTAATGCGATGTGTTTCGTTATGGAATCCTAGTCTGACACGCGCTTGACCAATTTTTTCTACATTCCACGATATAAAAAAATATTAACGATTGTGAATTGTTACAAAACTTCTCTGTAAACTACGTTTGTAGTTTTGCTCTCAGCAGCATAAATATACAGAGAATCAGGACTCGTGACGCGGGAGCAAGCGACGTACAGCTGCCCGTGTGAGAAGCAGCTCGTCCTGAGGTCGACACCCGCAGCCTTCCGCGTCTGCCCCTGCGACTTGTTGATAGTCATGGCGAACTCACTCACTCACAGGGAACTGCACGCGCTTGAATTGGAAGGGAGTTTAGGAATTCTACGGGATAATGTGTGGAGTGTTTATGGACGTATAAACTACTTCGTTTCCCTCGATTTCCGAGAGAATGCGTTCGTTGATGGCTGCAGCTTGATCATTTTTGGGTGTTAAAATGGCTCGCTGTCACACCCAAGAATTCTATTGGTTTAGTATTCGACTGCGAGTTCTGCTAAGGAGGCCACCACTCTACCGAGGGACTCTGGGAGCACCACCTGTTCACCTCTTTCCTAGAGTGGTGGAGTGCCTTCGCCGAGACTTAGAAGGACATCTGAGAATTCTTGAGCACGTGGATTGCCACCGAGCTGAGCTCGCATATTGATGGTCAAGGGCAGCCTATGAATTTGTGACCACAACGAATATCGTTTCAACGAAGCATTCGCCTCGCCAGCCCTAGACCCCCGCGTCACCACAGGGAGTGTTTGCCGGAAATCGCCACTGAACAGAACTGTAACACCACCCATCAAGTGTTCATTCCTGCGGCTGCCCTGCAGAGTTCTTTCTGTTCACGGCCTCCACTGCTTTCCTATTAGCCATCGTGCACTCATCCCATACGATCAGAGAGCAATCCCTGAGCACATGTCCCTTGTCACTGTTACGGAATACACCACAACAGGCATTTCGGCGCTTTCTAAATCTATGGGTATTTTGAACATGGCATGCTCTGTTTTGCCACCAGAAAGCAGCGTAGCAGCGATTCCTGGCAATGCTACAGCAATGGCAATTTTGCCTTGCGTCCTGACCTCTTCAAGGATACCAGTGATAATGAATGTTTTCCCTGTTCCATCAGGAGCATCCAGGAATAACATTTTACCCTGGTCGAGCCCAATGCTTTCCAGAACAGTGTCATATATTTGTTTTAGCTCTGAGGTGAACCTAGGCCCGTATTAATAGACGTCACTCAACTCCGAGACACTCTCAAGTCTCTTGCTGTCCTTGTCATTCTAAAGGGAAAAAATAAGGACAGCAATAAACTTGAGAGCGTCTCAGAATTGAGTGACGTCTATTAATACGGGCCCTAGTGACGTGGTGATTTCGGATAGTGGTCATTAAACCCGAATCGTAATTGGTTTCGGCGGTGTACTCCCGATTTCCACGGTCTTGATGTGGTAATGATCTGAGAGCTCGCAACCCGTACTCTACCAGTGGTTTACCCGCCGATTGAAATGACCACATCTTGAAGTGAACTGAGACAGGTGTTCAGCATGCGTTTGTCAGTTGCTTCGATTTCACCTTCAGAAGCACGTCTCAAAGCTCGTAAAAAGTCCTCGAACAGAAGATGGCGGTACTTCTCCCACAAAGCTACCGGGTTCGCAACTCCACAAAACACCAAAATGACGGCAAACAGATGACGCATGCGACTGGGACTGTCATCATCATCATCATCATAATTAGGTTTACAACGACATGAACATTTATATTACTTACAAAGCAATAATCACACAGATAAATACCGAACAAAAGTATTAACAGTCAATGTTTATTCAGTACTAAAAACATGAAATTGATGAAGAAATGATCATCATAATTGAACCGACTTTAAAAAAAGTAGGTTCTCTGTTTGACCTGTTTGTATGCATGTTTCCCCGCCTTCATCGAGTGGTACCTCCACTCGATAAAGGCTGCTCCCGGAAAATGAGTAGAAAATGAAGCTCCCAGCTTAAGTTATTTTATACATTGAAATCAGTGATAGCTTTGATTGCCACATCAGATCTATCTAACCTTCGATCTTATAAATCAGAAAATGCCTATCAGACCGAACAACTTTGCTAAGACGTCATTCTTATTTAATGTGTTAATGTGTAGTTGGGTGCTTGGAGTTCCACATTAGGTGTTAATTTTAGGTCTTCAATATTATGCATCAACAGACAGGCTGAACAACTCTTGCTAAGACGTCATTCTTATATATGTTCGGTATAGTGAACGTAGCCGGGCTCATGGAAGTCCACAACAGGTGTTCCAGATCTTCAATTTGTATACGTCAACAGAAAGTGCTCATCAAGCTGAACAACTCCTGCTAAGACGTCATACTTATATATGATATAGTTTAGCTGGGCTCATGGAGTTCCACCTCAGTTGTTCCAGATCTTCATATTTATTCTTTCAACAGAAACTGCTTATCACGTAAAGCAATTTTTGCTATGATACCATTTTTGTATCTCTTATAGTTTAGCTGGTCTGTTGCGGTCCTGCACCAGAAGTTCAAGTTTCCAGGATAAGTTATAGCCTATAGAACGAACAGACTTAATACCTATACAACAAAAAAAAATCATTGAAATCCGTTGAGTAATTCCGAAGATAGCTGCTGCCCGCGACGTCGACAGCGTGAAGCCTCCAGCTCCTCCCCCGTAGGTGATAGCGTGATAATTTGTAGCCTATGTTTTGACCCGACCTCTTAGTAATATCCCTGCAAAATTTGAACTAAATCCATGCAGTACTTTTTGAGTTTATCCCGGACATACATACAGACAAACAAACAAACAAACAAACAGACAAACAGACAAACAGACAAAAATTCTAAAAACTATATTTTTGGCTTCGGTATCGATTGTAGATCACGCCTCAAGTATTCTTTTAAAAAAATATTCAATGTACAGTTTTGACTTTCCTACGATTTTATTATATGTATAGATGAGTCTGTGTTATAATACTTGGAAATGAAGATCATTGGAAGAAAGTTGGAATTTTTTTTTTTAATTGGCTTCTGTAAGTAACTTTACAACTGTTTTTTTTATTATTATTTGTTAACCTAACGTTTTTAACCATTGGCAAATATTAGCAACACGTTCAAACACATCCAACTTAAGAAGCTTCACTGCAACCAGGTAGTAACCACTTACCTTAGCTTTACCATTTGTAGGAGGTGAATCAACCTTTTCATCTCGAGTTCCTTTTGTTTCCTCAGACTCCGCTTTCTCCTCCTTCACTATAGGTTTAGTGGGAGTAGCCTTAAAAAATGATGTAATGCTTCTTTGTGCCATCGTCCTCACACTAACACATGAGACTCTTGTTGAAATGGGTGGTAATACTTTAGGGATACTATTGCAGATGGTCCAGGGTACCTGTCTCACTATTCTACATGGTACAACCAGTTTCAACACACTGTTCATATGTCATTGATGTAGTTATCTGTGTTTTGGCAGTGCCACATTATCATCTAGCCCTGGAAAATAAATAAAGCACTGTGTTTACATTTCAGAGAGGGTAAGTACCAAGGCCGGTACCGGCCTCTAGTTCTATTTGGTTATCATTTAAAGTACGCAACAATGAAAGAGAACTATAAAAGTAAACAGGTTGTTCTTCATTGACTTACCTTATCAAAAGCCGCGACTGCCGCGAGGCTATGTAATTTTATTTGAACTAAACGATTGTATTTGTACCTGCTGTAATGGCTTCTTATTATGTTCGAAGATAAATTATATTACTTTAGACGTAAACTTACAATTTATCTACCAAATTCTTCGTTTAATTAATCAACGACGTTGTCATAAACAACAGTATAAAACGGCGCGTAAATCGCTTTTGTTTGAGTTGACTGACAATTAAAATTGACATTGACTTAAGTCAAAGTGACATTCATGACAACCAAAGACAGTTAAATCTATATTTTTTTCGCGTTTTTTTCTCTTTCAACAAGAGAAAAAAGAGTCTTGTGTGTGTGTAATATTTACAACAGAAACGTCTGAATGTAGACAGATTTTTTCTATTCCTTTCTGTTCTCACTGAATATTTATTTTTAATTTTTAACAGAAGTTGTAAGAAACCTTTTTTACCTCCACGAATACAATACGAAATTAATTAATCGATTCTTAACACAAGGCCCGAGTCAGAAGTGTTGTCGCGATCTTTTCAAGCAATACTAGTCTTTTAAGTATGTAGTTAAAGTTTAAAATTATTTCACACTGAAAGTGCTCGCCGCATCGGCATCGCTGCCGGCCGCTGCCATTCCGGTGTGACTTGGGCCTAAATAATGTTCCTTGCACAGGACAGTCCTGTGCGTTCAAACGGTAGCAGTACTGTTCTGCCCACAGAACATATATACCCTAAAGAGGGGTTCCGTCTGCCCACTGCTGTTCTGCCTCACTGTTCTGCCCTCGTGTGAAATCGGCATTATGAACGAAAACAAACAAAACATGACTTGACATCGTCGTCTTTTCGAACTAAGGAATCATTATGTCGAAACTATCCTTTCTTATATATATTTTAAAACGCATGTATGTAAAACTGAAGTAATAAAATACCTATTGCTAAAGATATTATTAAATTGCCATTATTAGTTAGTTATTTTGACGTAATTAAGGCTTTTGGCCGTATATTTACGGTACTCTGTGCTTTTGACTTGTCATAATATTTCGACATTATTTTCACATCCTCTTTCGATTTTCAAAGTAGAAATGTTTATATCGTATAATCATTAGTCATCTTTAAAATATTATAAAAATCACGCTAAATAATTATTAATATTTTTTTATTGGCCCAGATATAATTATTATTTAGATGTTAGCTTCGTTAATTAATAAGTGTCTCATTTGAGTTAGAGCGTAGTATTATTTTGCTAAAATGGCTCCCTCTAGTTGCTGAACTGTCAACTATACGCGTGTCGTCCATGTTCCGAATGTGGTGTGACTTATTTTTGTTTTGTGTTAATTTTCATTGCAATATTATAAATGTGAAATGCAACAATATGTGTCATCCCATATAGTGGAACCTTGCTCCGGCTGAATGGATCCCGCCGTCGCGTGGTATCAGCCCGAGCAGGAAGGACCCGCGAAGCGCCTGTGGCTTCGTATTTGGGAAACCCAAAGTGATATTGACAAAATGAACTTGAAAAACTTAGAAAACGCTAACCCTAATGTGAACAAAGCGCAAGACTTTATACCAATAAATGATGTGAACGGTGAAAGTAGGAATAACAATTATTTCAACCCCGCGCGGAGGAAAATGAACGATAACCGCGCATCAACATTTAACCTGAACAAAAACCACGATGCTCTCATAGGTGAATTCGGGGGTTGTCCGTGGCGGATACCCAACTATAATTATAAGCCGGGAATTTTAGGGTGAGTGACGTTTAATTTATTATTTTGGTATTGGCTAGCGATGTCAACGTGTTTGACGTGTTGGTTATGAGCGAGTCAGCGGCGCGGCGTGACACTCGCTGTTCGCTCGGGAGCGCCGAGCTGCCGCAGGCCATGTGTCGCGACTCGCGAGCTGTCGGCACGGCGCGGCGGCGGAATCCGAGCGCCGGCCGCACGCTCACCGCTGCGCCACCCGCGTCCTGACTACTTGTCTTCTAACTATTTGACACTGTTAAACTATCATTATTTTACATTCATACGAAAACAGCCGAAAGTTCATATTTTTTACGACTACCTCACCTCAGACTCTACAGTAATATTTTAATCAGGATGTGAATAACCCTCTTCCTGATTAAATTATTACTACAGGAGTCTTGAGGTGAGGTAGTCATAAATGAAATATTTTAATCTAATTAAAATTTAATCTAACTTCATGAAATATAAGCAGCTAGTACCAGCAAGCTGCTGCGGTGGCAGAATAACAGGTCCAAAATACTGTGATCAGATTATCTTATCAAGATTATGAGCTTGCAAGGAATTGATTAGTACACATCATCTGGCTTGTCGTCAGTCGCTGTAGTTGTGAAGCAGGAAGTGCTGTTATCATTTAATGGATAATGTTTATTCACATGTTCTAGAAATAACAGCTATGACACTATGTAGGTACATGTCAATATTATTATATTGATTTGATTGAACCTGCATGTCAGAGGAAGCAATAACATTAGTTTTTAAATGGTTTCTTATTACTTGTAACTAAAATATTATTACTTTAATACAGTATAATTATTATTATTGCTTGCATAGGGCAAAGGTTTCATGTCTTTATTACATGTCTTTTCAAAACAGAACTATATCAGACTCGTAATGGATTACATGCTCTGATTTCTGTAGTGTTTCACCAAATTTCGGTGATTGCCAGTAGTGTCTGTGGGTTAAAACTGGTACAAACTCACTTGATTTTACAATTTGGAAAAAAAACTGAGATACTGAGATGCTTCTCCGATAACTGTTATTTTTTTTTTATAAATTATATAGGTAGTTACATCTGATTGATGTCAAAAATGTGACATCAAACTACCTAAGTCAGTTATAGTGGTTTGAAAGTACAATAATAAAGTTTCAGTTTTATTTATTATGTAATTACTCAAATTACTCAATGTTATCATAATTATGTATTGTTTATAAAATTGCATTATAATTTTCCTCCTGTCGCTCATTAACACTAAATTGGGATGTATTATTCCAATATAAACAAAAAGCACTTAGATAATTATGAAATTGAAACTGTAACAATACACACCTACATTGTGCAAGAGAAATGGACACCTTTACTGTGCTATCATAATACAACATTATATTTAATAACTCACAAAAGAAGCTTTGTTACTTGCATAATGTTAACAAGTGGTTCTTTAAATAGTTTAAATTCCTAATGTAAGGTAGTACATAATATATACAGCTGTATTTGAACAGGTGATGTGTCATTGTCCCACAAGCTCACCTACTGAATGTCTTAGTTATTGTAAGATAAGCTATTATTTCACTGATTATGCTGTTATTTTTAATTACTTTAATTATATAAGTGGGTATGTGGAAAAGAAATGTTGTGAGTGCAGCAAGTACTTAATTTGTTTTGCTACATTATCTCACAGCAACATTATTTTTATCAGAGAATGGTTGTCTTTAATATAGTATTTATTCTACTACAAAACATCTCAGCTGAATATATTATGCCATGTAATTGACTGACATTGTTGGTACTTGTGACGAAAAATACTTTTTTTTTATAATGAGTATAAAAATGAAAATTCGGTGTTGGTCTTATATTTTACCAAAAACAAATAATAAATAGATATGGAACGTTATATGTATTTTCTGAAATCATGTCCACCTATTTCTTTGAAAATTTTTTGAGCAACGGGGTAAATAAATGCTTATAGGCGGACGAAGTTAAAGCCAAACTTTTGTTTTTCGACTTTGCCAAAAACGTTGCCTGGTTTATAAATCATATGATGTTTTTGTGACCAAAAATGAAAATTAGGTTTTGGTCGGTCACTATTTTGTAGTTCATCTGTTAACCAGATTTAAAAAGCATAACTAACTTAATTATATTATATGTGTAACATACACAACTTTCTCTGATTAGCTCCTTTATTTGAGAGCAAGACAACTGTTTCTTATATTATAAAACATACTTAAATTTGTGCCTTCAATATCCTAGTTAAAAGTATTTGATGATTATAGCTATTGTTGGGAAATGTAACAGGTTCCACATAGTAACGCTCGGCCTAGTGCGAGCGCGGGACTGGCAGCTAAGCGGAAAGATAAGCACGCGCCGCGCGTTTTGACTTCGCCTCAAGATTACCGTGCAATCTGGTCCTACGTAAATCCATACTAATATTATAAATGGGAAAGTGTGTCTGTCTGTCTGTCTGTTTGTTTGTCTTTCTTTCACGGCAAAGCGGAGCGATGAATTGACGTGATTTTTTGAGTGGAGATAGTTGAAGGGATGGAGAGTAACATAGGCTACTTTTTGTCTCTTTCTAACGCGAGCGAAGCCGCGGGCAAAAGCTAGTGTACACATAATTTGACGACACATTTATGGAACACACAATGAACTTATCATTAAATATATTAGCAAATATAATCAAATTAATTGATTCGAATACCTAAAGGTAATATTTATGTCCATGTAATGAAGTTTATTTATAGGAAGTAATTATGTTTGGTAGTACATGATATACGTCGGGTATTTCCCTATACGTTGTGGGCAATGTAATCCCCTTGTACACTGGTTGAACAATGTTACAATTATTATCTCATCATTTTCGGCTGTTGGAAAAACCACTTCAGGACTGAAAATAGTTTTTAGGGTTCTATAGTCAACTAGAAACCCTTATAGTATCGCCATGTCTGTCTTTCCTCGCTTAATCTCTGTGACCGTTAGCACTTAAAAGCTGAAATTTGGTACCAATATGTAGGTATATCAATCACGCCGACAAAGTGGTAAAATAAAAATTGGAAAAAATGTTTTTTTGGGTAGCCCCCAGTTTGGTATAGTTATGTAAAGTGGGAAGTGATTTTTTTTTAATTTCAACCCTAACGTGTAATATATCGTTGGATAGGTGTTTAAAAATGAATAAGGGTTTACTAATATCATTTTTGATGATGTCAATAATTTCGGAAATATTCGCTCCAAAAGTAAAAAATAATGTGTCCCTCTAATTTTTGAACCATAAGTTTAGATAATAATTATGAAAAAAATCTTAAAATTAAAAGTAGAACTTTATAAGGACTTTCTAGAAAAAATATTTTGAACTTCATGGTTTTACATTCATAAGAGGGACTGCGAACACTTATTGTGACGGACGGGAAACTACGGAACCGCTACACTGAGCGTGGCCCGACACGCTCTTGGCCGGTTTTTTAAACTTATAAGTGGGACCACATATTGTGACGGACGGGAAACTACGGAACTCTACACTGAGCGTTTTTTTTTCTGTGAATATCTATGAGTGTAAAATTTATGGCCCAGTGGCTAAGGCGCCCGCCACCTTGTAAGAGGTTGTGGGTTCTAATTAGGGCAAGTACCAATGTGACTGTTGTAATCCCTATATACTTTTTAAAGTTTATCTTGGATATAACTGTCACTCCGTGCCTCGGTGCGCTCGTAAAGCCGTTGTTCCCGGTTGTCATTCCTAGAACTTGACAGTCGTTACGAGTGGTGAGAAGCTTGAAAGCCTGACTAGTTTGGTCAAGGGTTGGACTGCACCACTTACCTAGTCGGCATGAGTTATCAGCAAAATACTATTGTTGAAGTCAAATAATAATAATAAAATCAATAATAATAACATCGTTTATTAAGAATGTAGGTCACGTTACAAATAAAAATAGCTGTCTTACACATATAAAATGCGATGGTCCGCGAATATATTTAACAGCAGATAGCATTTAATGTTAGCTGATCCAAATTCCTCAACATTTAAGGCAATTTCTATTAGGTGCTCTCGACCGGGACAGCCTTATACGTCTTTTAATTAATCTCACAACATCCAACATTCGGCTTTCCGCACTTAATAAGTCTTTAGCAATGCTCGGAGAAGCTCTCATAGTAGTGTGCGAACAATCTGCAGCGTGTGATAAGAAGCACATGGGCGATTCGTGCATCTATCGCCGGTCGAACAATCGACAACAAGGGCACAGAGCATTGTGCCACTCAATAGACGCGCGCAGAAGCTCCGGTGAACAACGCGCGTACAAATCTAACGTTGCAACGTGCAACGTTGCTTAGTTTGGTTGCAAACGGACGACAAAAAGTTTCAGAGAATCACTAATTGCTGAGCAATCTTGTAGCAGACGTATGACATGATATCACTGATAGCAGTGTTGGGCAAATTGTAATTAACTACAAATTAACAATTACAATTACAAATTGTAATTGGCGACTTCAATTACAAATTACTTGAAATTATTGAAAAGTAATTCAACTAACAATTACAATTTGTAATTGTAATTGTTATTTGCAATTACTCAATTACTTGTGTATATGATTTAATTTAAAGTTGAGGTAGTAAGTTTAATAAAACGTTGAATGATTCATCAAATGTGTTTATTTATTTAAAAAAAAGTGATTTACTTTAAATTAGACTTTAACACTACTCTTTGTTCAAACATTTGATCAGAAAGTTTGTGAGATTTTGGTAGATTAATCATTGTGGCATATGAGAACAATCTCTCAACAGGGCCTGATGACGGCATTAATGTATAATACTTAAGAAACACCTGCTTAATCTCAGGATTTATTTATTTATGAATACTTTATGCACAACGGTACATAGGCGAACTTTAATGCCCCGCCTATGTTTTGATGAATTGAGTTGAATTTTTTGTCGAGCAAAATGTTTGGCAGGATGTCTGTTTAGCACTGAAGTGTCTTTATCCGGATCAGCTAGGTACTTGGACATAAGAAATCACAACAATATAACACGAAGTAACAGCAAATAAGTACAGAGATGCGCGGGTGATATGTGTGTACTGAAATCACCGCTAAGGACACACTGACCGGCGTCGTTGCCGTTTCGTTTACCATCTCGTTCTATCCAATGTTATTTGTCGAACTACCGCACAATTTAGGTGGTTTTGTATGTTACCTGCAATGTTACCCCGTAAAAAGTAATTGGGTAATTTGAATTACAAATTAATGTAATTAGAATTACTTGTGACCAATTGTAATTGAATAACAGTAATTTCAATTACAAGTAATTTTAATTAAAGTAATTCAATTACTTTTCATTAATTTAGTAATTAAATTACAAAAGTTAATTAATTACGCCCAACACTGACTGATAGTTATGTTGCGTGGCATATAGTGATGCCCCTCGTCGTCGCTTACGCCTCGCTGCTGGCGCTGGTCCAGAGGCGCGCGGTCGCAACAGGCGCATGAGTCGCTGCGGTGACGCGCGATGATTACGAGCATCCCTGTGGGTTACGGCGGTGGGTGTTGGTGAGGTCAGATCTGACTGGCTGCCAGGTTCTGCTTAGTGGAATAGTGTTCAATATTTAATCGACACACGTTACATGGTGGAATTTAAATCGTGGTGCCCCTAAGTTCTGTCTGAATTATAATCTACATAAAAACTATTAATTTATTATATTACTTAAATTAAAAGACGTACGAAGTCGGTCAAATTTAAATTTAAAATGCATCACTTATATGCACTCAGATGTTGCAACAACGACCAAGTTTTTTTTTTTCTGTTAGTTTTTTAAATAGGTAAATAGAGTTTGTTAGTAACAGATGAAGCTCATAAAAGAAGTATGAGCCATCAACACAGCATGGTGCATATTGTATGAATGAACACTAACGCGTTACACTGACATAGTCCACAAATTAGAGTCACGGTGTTTACTCGAGTTATTCAAATCGGCAGTCGCTGCACGCTGTCGGCGAATTGACAGCATTACCAACCAATGTGGCTATCTATCTATAGATGCCTCTTGTGATATGCACTGCAGGTCATTCTCCTTGTACTTTCCATAACTGTTCCCTTCTGATGTAGGACAGTACTTTTGTAACAAGTCATTAGGCTTAAAGAACTTCATAGTAGACTAACACGATTACCGTTATTTACATGGAATTTAACATAACTAGCAAATTGTGGGTGTACTCATGTGGTAAACCTATTGAGAAATACAGTTCGTTTAAACTATTGACTAGTTTACTAGCAGCTGCATAGTCTACCACCATTGGCATGCGAATAAAAGAGTGCGTGCACATCGTAAATTAAAAGTTCATCGTAAAACCTTATCTAACTACTAGAGTTTTAGTAGTTGGCGGTGGGACCGGGTCAACAAGCTATTTGTGCGCTAGCTCTGAACAAGGCGGTGTGGAACTGTGGAAGTGGTGACGGCTGCCGACTTTGTGCCAGCAGTCATTGGCCCCGGCGACTGCACGACCTCAAGCTTGCAGTAAGGAGCTGTGGACAGCTTTAAGAATTTAGGAGGTCCAATGGTGACTTAGAGACGGAGGTGTAATATTGTCGAAATGGCAAATAAGAGGGTTTGGGTATTGCCAAACAAGTTTAGACATGGTCCAGCAATATACAGCAAGATCAATTAATGTCTAACTTCCAAATAACACTTGCAACTTCAAGGAGTCTCAAAAAATATAGTAAAAGTCGCAAAAGAAAGTGTTGACATCGGATCTTTAGAGCTTTGTTGCACTCTCGTTTAGTTAACTAATTTCACAGCTGTCAGTTTTCAGTTTACTGCCTCGTAAACTTAAAATAGATCTCATAATACAAACAATGTATCCTATTAATGGGCCGTATAAAGTCCATTTTGTTCCTTATGAAATTCAGTGAGTGCGCGTGATGCCATCCTTATAATAATTACGTTCGTTACATCATAGGCTGCGTACGCGTACCCGCATAACAGATCTTACAGCGGAGAGAACCGCGTGATACGTGCTATCAAAAATAAAAATAAGTAATTATAATGGCTTTAAATCATGAACACATCGAAGCAAGATGGCAGGATAATTCAATAATCGTTTATACATACCAGCTCACAGAGACCAGGACGTTAAATGTTTGCTGACAAGCAGAATAGTTGATAAATTACACGAAAAATATAGTTATCTATGTCGTTTACTAGCTTCCTGACAATTTCCCAATTAATTATGAGTCCGCGCAGCATATCTATTATGTGTTCCGTTTGACGTCCGAAGTCCAATTATGAGAGTACATCGTCTTTTTCCCGCGTATTCTCTCTAGATTATGCTTCTTCCGTCACGATACTCGACCTCAGCGCCACCCGTGGCCATACCTGGAACTAACTTACAGCACAGAGCAAGCCGCCATACTTTTGTCATTGTTGCGTCGTTTTTCATACCCTGTGTATGTCGTTAGATTTTAAATTTAGAAAACTTAGCACACCTTCATTTTATTTAAGTTTCGAATAAAATTGTTTTAACTTTCGAGATTAAAGTAGAAAGTTACGTTTTTTTTTTCCGTCACGGGTATTGTGCGTTAACTGTTAAAATGGACAATAATAATAAAATATTCGAGCCAGTGGTTGAAAATTCCGCGGACATTTTTAGTGATCACGATTCCACTCGGTTACGTGACAATGTTAACGCACGCGTCCCTTCAAGTGGGTCAAGGTCATCATCAAGTTCAAGTTCGAGCGAAGAGGATGAACCGCCGCCAAAAAGACGCCGTAGGAGCCGGTCGCAGGACATATTTCAAGAAATAGATCGAAGGTTTGAATTGTTTTCGCAGCAGCTGGTGAGTCAAGTTAATAACATATTTTGTGCTAATTACGCTGCAATGCAACCGAAAACTTCTTGTTCCGCTGCGATGCCGGCGCCAGGATCGGTACTCAAACCTATAGATGACCCGTTTTTACGGCCGCCAGTAGAAATTAATGACATTGCCGAGCTTAATGTTTCTATTAAGGAACCGGCCGTACCTAAAGCAAATCCCGACCGCGTGGCAAAGTTAGCTTTAATGCAAAGGTTCGACTCCTTAGAATGGAATTCAGTGCGGTACACTGACGTGCAAAAGAAATATGTTGCCTTTCCGGCGTTCACTGATTTAAAAGTAAATGAGGAAGTGAGACGTTTAGAGGATCCTCTTGCACCACTTAGGTGGTATCAGATGGAACGTAGCTTTGCCGCCTTGTCAAATGCCTTTTTAGCTCAAAATGAGTTTGTGAATATGGCTTTACGAAATTTAGTTGACTGGTCTTCAAAACCAGACGCACAGCTTACGTCAAATACAGTTTACGATAAATTAAAAGAATTATTCGGTAATGATTCTGATTACAAGGCGATTTCTCACGACATTTTACAAATTATTTGCGGCAAGCGTGCCGAGGTCTTAGAGCTACGACGTAAAGCGCTCCTTAAAGGTTTGAAAGGAAAATATATACGCGAAGACATTGAAAAAATACCCCCATCAGCGGAATATATGTTCAACCCTCAAAGTTTAGCGGCTTATATACAGAAAATAGGCGGGATTGATAAGTTGATTAAAGATACAGTGCCTGCTTCTAAATTTTCTGGACGTCCTAAATCGCCGGGGCTTCCAAAATCACCAGTCGCGTCTACTTCTCGTGAAAAACCCTTTCGTTTTCAACAAAACAAATCTAAGCATAAAAACAAAAAGCGAAATTTTGAAGATCAAAAGAAAGGAGGGGGGCGCAAAGGTGATGCTAACAGGAGTAGACGCAAATGACTCGAGGTTCATGGGCGGTTGTCTAATGCTTTATCGAAGCGTGTGGGCCCGACTCGGAGCACCCAAAATGATTCTCAAATTAATTTCTGCAGCTCGCATTCCATTTATTCAGACACCGCCACTTATTTTCCCCTCGGTAGACATAATGAAAAAATTTCAAACCCCACATTCTACAGCAATGTCGATAGAAATTCAAGCCATGATTCAAAGCAGAATCCTCGAGCATGCGCCTCTGACTCCGTCCTTCATATCTCCACTTTTCATAGTAACAAAAAACAGTGGAAAGAATCGGGTGATTTTCAATCTAAAGGCATTAAACCGATTTTTACAACCAAAACGTTTCCATCTTTTCCATCATCACCAAATGCCCAATTTCTTGCAAGCGGGCGACTGGATGGTCAAGCTCGATATAAGCCAAGCCTATTATCATTTACGAATTTCTCGACAACACCGTTGTTTTCTACGCATAAGCTACGAAGGTCAGCTGCTGCAGATGACTTGTCTACCCTTCGGTCTTGCAGCGGCACCGAAAATGTTTGCGTCTGTCACAAACTGGACTGCCGAACAGTTACGCAGCAAAGGTCTTCGTCTGGTTCTGTATTTGGACGACTATTTGATAGTACATCAAAACAGGGACACGTTAAAGGCTCATGTGCAGTTGGCGATAGAATTCCTCACCTCCCTAGGTTGGAATATCAATACGAAAAAATCTATACTAATCCCAACACGGTGTATAGAATTCCTGGGAATTGTCTGGGACACACAATCCAACACCAAGTGTTTACCTCCAGACAAAGTTTCCAAGATCCGTCAGTGTCTGTTGACTCGCTTAGCAGCCGGCGGTTGGACCCTCAAACAGGCGCAACGCCTTTTAGGGTATCTCAACTTTGCGACCTTCATCACCCACCGGGGAAGGTTGCATTGCCGTACGCTGCAGCGCCACAGCAATCGTCTTCGGAAAAACTCCCAACTCACAACACTTTCAATCCAGTTCACAGACAAGGTACGACTGGAACTAGAATGGTGGTTAGAAAATATCGGCCAGAAATCTTGTATTCATCCCAAGAGGTTACCAGTGAATTATCTTGTCACAGACGCCTCAGATATTCAATGGGGGGCCATAGTGAACAACAAAACACTAAAAGGCACTTGGAACCAAAATCAACAAAAGTTTCACTGCAACCTGAAAGAGATGTATGCGGTGATAGCAGCAATATCGCTAGAGGCAAAGGTTCTAAAAAATTCAACCGTAATTTTACAAAGCGACAACAGAACGGTAGTGTCGTACATAAGAAACGAGGGCGGGACGAAGTCAAGCAATCTTCTAAAATTCACAAAACAGTTACTGGCACTGACGGACAGCTTGAACGTTGTTCTAGTCCCCCACCACCTTCCGGGACTGTACAACACGGAAGCCGATCACCTCTCTCGAAATCGAAAGTGCTCCGAATGGCATCTGTTGAGCGAGGCAACCAACAGAATATTCAATCAGTGGGGAACTCCAAACATAGACTTATTCGCCTCGCGAAACGCTCACGTCGTCAGCAACTATGTTACTCAAGACTTGTCAGACTCGAGCGCTTGCTTTCACGACGCTTTCAGCAAATTCTGGAGCTACGACCTCGCATGGATCTTTCCTCCACCAGCGCTGATGCCACGTGTATTACACCACCTCAACTATTCCAAAGGAAAGTTTATAATAGTAGCACCCAAGTGGAAGAAACCCTTTTGGCGTCCAGATCTGAAGAGCCGCGCTCTAGTACGACCGTTGAAAATCAGGGACCTGAAAACGTCTCTGGTGGACTCAATGACCGGGCGGCCCCCAGCACAAATACACAGCCTACAGCTGGAAGCCTGGCTCATTTCGGCTGGGACACTCTAACACAAAATTGGTCTACTGAAGAAAAGCAACTATTGTCAACGTGTTGGAGGGCATCTACACTCAAAACTTATACTCCTATATGGACCAAATGGGTACTGTGGTGTACTCAAAACAATCTAAATGGTTATCGTCCAGCACTTGCCGATGTAGCCCGGTATTTAGCAAAACTTTTTCTTGAGGATCGATTAGCTTACCGTACTATTCTTGTGCACAAATCAGTTATAGCATCAGTTTGTGAAACCGTATCCGATATCAAGATTTCATCAAATCGTTTAATTAAGCATATTCTAAAAGCTGTATCATTAGCAAGACCAATTCCTCCGAAATTGCCAATATGGGATGCAAGAATAGTAATTCAGTTCTTAAAAAATACAGATGTTAATTTGCAGAGCCTATATGATGTTTCTAGGCGTACTGCCACTATACTGTTGTTAGCTTCGGGACGTAGAGTACACGATTTGACTCTTTTGCATTGTGATTCAAAACATTTTAGTGACAATGGTGATTCGATAACCTTGCATCCGGTATTTGGTTCAAAAACTGATTCGGCATCATATCAGCAATCGAGTTGGACGTTACTAGCTTCTCCTGATAGAAACACTGATCCCTTATTTTGGTTGAGGACTTTAATAGACGTTTCAAAAAAATTTAGGGGTTCCCTAACAAATTTATTTATTACTACCAGGGACCCACGTAAACCAGCTAGCACGGTAATTATAGGTGGATGGGTACGGCGAAGTCTATCTGAAGCCGGAATAGAGGCCACGCCAGGTAGTTTTAGGTCAGCAGTTTCATCCCTTAACTGTTTAGAGAAGTACCCAGTCAACGATATTCTTGCTAAGGCCAACTGGCGTCATGAGGATACTTTTAGAAAATATTATTTTAGGGAAGTGAGAAATACTGGACATAATACTAGTCTAGAGTCCGAGAAATCGCTTTCTCAATTCTTTGCCGTTACTGATTGAATATAATATTTTTGTTAACAAACTGTAAACAAATTATTATTAATTAAGAGATATTTATTTGAAACAAATACGCCGTTGTGTATTTGATATGATTATTTTTGTTCTATTTCTGTTACTTTATACGAAAATATAATTATTGATCACATTGTTGCGTTTCATTAGGCAAGCCACCAGGAGATAACAAACAGATCTCTCATAATTGGACTTCGGACGTCAAACGGAACACATAATATAAAAATTTTACCTTAAAATAAAATTTGTATTATGTTTCCTAAGACGTCCGAAGTCCATATAATTTCTTCCTGGTGTATCACAACATCATCATTACCATTATGAGCCAAACAATGACAAAAGTATGGCGGCTTGCTCTGTGCTGTAAGTTAGTTCCAGGTATGGCCACGGGTGGCGCTGAGGTCGAGTATCGTGACGGAAGAAGCATAATCTAGAGAGAATACGCGGGAAAAAGACGATGTACTCTCATAATTGGACTTCGGACGTCTTAGGAAACATAATACAAATTTTATTTTAAGGTAAAATTTTTATATTAGTCGCCGTCGCAGTGCTCTATTAGGCAGGATATTCACGATCCTGCCTACCGCTTCTTAGATTTAACTCCAATCTCCTATTCTATGTTATATAGGTACTGTAAATGTGTGGAAAGTGTGGACGCATGAGATCATTGAATCAAACCCGATGTTTACGGAAGTGTCGCTTTACAACTTTTTATTTGTCTGCCGAAGGCCTGCTGCGGTATTTAGAACTGCGATGATGGCAGCTCACATGGTCGGTCACGTAATGTTTGTTTACGACGCGAAAATAACACCGCGAAGTCGTAACATGGCGGAACTGCGAACGGTTCAGCATTTTAATATCCGTCATCCGGAAGCAAACAAATGTACCGATTACGATAAATGTTTTAACTGAGCGTCCACTTTGGGTGTCCCTACATAGCTAGAATAGCTAGATAAAGTAAACTTAATAAATTGGTTTATTTATTGTTTCTTGACTTCAGTCGTTTAGTTCTGTAACCGATTGTCATTGTTATGCAAATTGAATGTGTAAAGTGAATGTTTAAAGGAGACAATTTTTTTCGGTCCCACTATTAAACAGTAACGTTTATTAATAATTTTACACATGAAACAAGTGATCACCTTATTATAACTAACCCACCAAAAATTATATAGAAATCTAACGGGAATAATGAAATAATAGTTAAAAACTGTTACGGAAAAATGCTTGTTTAGGAGCGTTTTTACGTTTATTTCAATGTGCGTTTCAAATAAAGCAACATTGACATCCGGGCTGGTATGCACATCATCATGCGAACGCCTCAACCACGCGGCGACGGCGACGCGCGGCTTTCCGCGGTCATGTAAACTTAGCCTAATAGTTTCCAATATTTTTCTAGATAGTCAGATGAGTGCTTCTTCTGTTCTTTTCGTATTTTTATTCAATAGAAGTTAGTAAAATGGCTTCTTTAGATACAGTGCATAATATATAAAGCTGTTGTAACAATTGGACAGCTCGATTTCAACGAAATGTGCGACAACTTAAAGCATTGGCGTACACAGTAAAAGACTAATCGGAAAAAAATCACACCAAAGGCAAGTTTTTATGTGATTTACACCTATATTATTATTGAACAGTGCACTATTCTAACATAAAATACCTAGGAAACCTCTATTCACTCATTAAATAATCGCTCTTGTGAGATTTTAGGTCATTATGAGAGTCATGTTTTGACTGTCGTATTTCCCAGTATTCCGGTTACGTAGTTTTGCTAATATTGCCACTGTAATCTAGAGATTATAAGGAAAAAACTAACGTGCATTTCATTAATATGCTACAATTTGTGGTGGGCCTATTCCCCGAACAAAAAAAATTGTCTCCTTTGATTCAAATATCGTAATAGTCACTTGAATGAATGCCTCTCCTAACATATCTAAGCAGCTGTGACATTGCAGCATATTGATGAATGTTCCTTATACTGCTAACTACTGCACCCACCCAGCCTCTCAGTTAGTGTCAGATGTAGTTGCTGTTGCCAGGCTGTTGTCTTAATTAACATCGTTGACACGCGTTTGTTTGTTACGCCATGGCTCGAGAACTACTTGACAGAGCGTTGCCAAGATTTTGTGCCGACTGTATACTAACCCACATCTAAATAAATAAAATAAAATGTCCACTTGTTTTGTTGTGGAAAATATCTACTTGCCTTGTATTTTGCCAGAGTTACTCAATGCTTTGATCACCACATTCATGAATCAGATTTTAAAACTTCAGTTCATTCACCTGCAATGATCAATAGGTTTTCATTATTGTGTCTTAAAAAAACTATCTCAACAATAAATGGATATACAGATAAATCAAGTTGTATTGTGACAAACCTTTTTTATTATCGAAAAAACGATTCAAGAGAGGTTATTAACATTTCCAAATAGATAGAAGCATACTTTCACATTTACAGCACTCAGTTTGTCATAAACATATTTTAGTGCCAAGGTTTATTTAGAAAATGCTACTTGTTACTTGTTAATAGTGTATACACTATTAACAAGTAACAAGTAGCATTTTGTATGTATATATACATATGTATACATACAGAGGCGAACGATCGCTAGAAATACTAGGCGGAGCAGTGACCTGGCGGCAGGTAGGAAAAGTCCTGGCTAAATGCGAGGGTGGCGATGGACTCTGCTGATGACGTAATTCGGCAATTGCGGTACAATGTCTGCTGTTAAAGTTACATCGTCCATTATAGACACCCGTTACTCTTTAGTGTTCCATTTTCCGACAACTACACTTGTCCTATTGTTGTTATTTCATGTTTACATTTCTTCTATCTGGGCTGGCATGCACTATGTAACCTTTAGTGATTGTCAGACATGTCATTGATACAATGTTGTGAATGAATCGTGTCAGCATTGTATAAAATTCAAAGTTTATCGTAGTGCAGTGAGTCACAGTTGTAAAAGAAATCGAGCAGACTTGCGAACATCTGGTGTTGCAAGCTAATTGAATACCTGAGTAATTGTCAGCGCACGGCGAATCTAAGCGTCAGACCAATTGCGTGCCCCATATAGCTTCCACTGCTACTTCTCTACTTATACAAGGTCTTTCAATACCTTCATTACTTAACTAGAAAGCTCTCTATACTTAATTGACTGACATCGTCGGCACAAGTTCATTGTGCTAAATCGTGGAGTAAACGAATGAAAACAAAATAAAACTAAAATGCAATTAGCTGCGAACTCGGTCGTTTTGTTATTTGAAATATGTACTGAAAGCTTTTTAATTGGCCTCTGGATCTTGACATTGATTTACAGGCAAAATGCCTTAGCCTAATAAAAAAAATAAACTATACTACTAGTCGAAAGATTCATCACTTATTCGGTTTTTTTTAAATATGACGATGAACCTAGTTGCCCCGCTGAAAGTTGGTGTATCGTAGAATCGTAGCGCGTCAAGCGATATCGTGTCTAGATTAGAGGTTGCAAAACACCGATAATTTTAATATTCGAATATTTTTTCAGTGCTATACGAATTTTATTCAAATATTCGAATATTAAAAAAAAATTAAAAAAACTCGGAAAATCAGCGTTTATTGCTTTAGGAACTATATTTTTATGCAGATAAGTAAACCTAGCACAATAATTATTTACTTATTCAACAAAATTTTGAAACAATTAAACATGAAAATGTTATCTCGATATCAGGACGGCCACTAGTCGATATGCATTTAAGCGGAAGTTGAAGATCTATTTTCATAACAAATGAGCAGAGTTTTTTCACCATTTTCTTCCTTGTATATTTATATAAGTATTATATATTATATATTTATATATTAAGTAATATCTCTTCGATACATTTGTATTTATATGTTTTAAGACTACCCACTTAATTGTGTTTTAATTATTTCTTTTTTGTTTGTTTTTCTGTAAGTTTGTGTCCTTTTATTAGGGTTCCGTAGTCAACTAGGAACCCTTATAGTTTCGCCATGTCTGTCCGTCCGTCCTCGCTTAATCTCAGTAACCGTTAGCACTAGATAGCTGAAATTTGGTACCAATATGTATATCAATCACGCCGACAAAGTGCAAAAATAAAAATTGGAAAAAAATGTTTTATTAGGGTAGCCCCCCTATATGTAAATAGGGAAGTGGTTTTTTTTTTTAATTACAACCCTGTCGTGTGATATATTGTTGGATAAGTATTTAAAAATGAATAGGGGTTTACTAAGATCATTTTTTGATAATGTCAAGAATTTCGGAAATAATCGCTCCAAAAGGAAAAATCAAAGCGTCCCCCCCCCTCTAACTTTTGACCCGTAGGTCTAAAAAATATGAAAAAAATCTGGAAAGTTGAACTTTATAAGGACTTTCTAGGAAAATTATTTTGAACTTGATAGAAAGGACAGTTTTTGTACAAAAAAAGAGAAAAAGGTTGTACAAAATAATTTTTGCGTACTTAGTATGTCAACGTAACAAATAGCCTTTTTTTAAACTTATAAGTAGGTACACTTGTTGTGACGGACGGGAAACTACGGAACCCTACATTGAGCGTGGCCCGACACGCTCTTGGCCGGTTTTTTGTTATTAATAATGCACCTGCCATGTTTATATCTCATCAACTCTGGGTTGACTGGTAGAGAATGCCTAAGGCATTAAGTCCGCCCTTGTACGCTTGTGCATGAAGTTTAAATAAATAAATAAATAAAATAAATAAATTAATCAAAACAATTCTTTTTTTATAAATAACATAAAAATCTCTCTCTCGGTAATAATAAAAACAAAATAAATGTCTTTCTCTCTTGTTAATAATAAAACAAAAAGTATCACATACATACGTAAATGTGTCGTAAAAACGGTACAGTATTATTTTCATAATATGCAATATTACACTGAAAAATCAGATTCATCAATTATAATTCGGAAATAAATCAGATTTACCGATTATAACATGTTTAAACAAATTTATCACTCCTGTTAATAATAAGAACAAAATAAACATCTCTCTCTCGCTCGTTAATAATAAAAAGAAAAACTATCACATGTCACTAAAAACTAACTAACTATTTAGGTATTAATCTGAGCTAAAAAATCAAAATCGTCAATATTAATTCGGAAAAAAATCAGATTTATATTATTATAAAATTCTTAAATAATTTTAAAGTCGTTCTCTCTCCTTAATACTCGTAATCAAAACAAAATAAAAGTATCTAAAATCACTTCAAAAAAGACAATGCACCACTTTACACATAAATAACAACGTGTTCTGTAAGTGACAAAATGACGTCGAGTCAAGCAGTGTTGCCAACAACAATTTTCAGTTCTATCAACATAGACTTTAAACTGATATATTTTTTTGGTAATATTCGAATAAATATATATTTACTATTCGAATATAAATTTGGAAAGAGTATTCGAATATTCGATTGCAACCTCTAGTCTAGATGCAGACCACGAGTTTGCGCCGGTAAGCCTGCTTACTCTGTAGGGAAAACATAAATTGGACACTTGATTTATGTAGACAACTCTTGCAGATCGCAATTGGCTGCATATTTGGATTGAGAAATGTATTCCTTTGGGGCAGGTACAAGATACTGAGTTATTGTTAGGAAACTAGTTAACCTATTCAACTTGGGGTTGTAATACACAAGTCATTGCTACATCTCTTTATGATTAGGATATTTCAATCTGCGTTTAGGCTTGTTCCTATACGTTTTAGGCCGCTGTACAGATATGCAGTTACCTTGACTGGTTTGAGTGAATGTGATTGGAATGAGATTGAGGTGTATTGACTGTCAAAAACCCGAATTGAAAGAATGTGGTGCATTGTGGTGAAAGGTCTGTGTGTTAAGGTCGGCGGGCGCGGCGCGTGCAGGACACGCTGTAATTAGCAAGTCTCGCGTAATTGCCGCGGTATCCACCGCCGCGGTGGAATACTAATGTAACGACAGCCACGCAAGATCAAAATAGTTTTGTGGTTACATATTGACGAAGTTGTCAGGCTTGTTTCAGTAGTTGCTAGGTGCCGCGACCTGACCTTACTCTGCAATATCCGAACAGATGCCGTTTTCGGGTTTATAGTTTCGTTAGATCCTTATGTTTCTGTTTTGTATAATTCGGTTTTATTATCCGCTTATGTAGTCTGCCTGTCAATAGTGACAGCATTTTGTCGGACTTTCATTGACCAGCAAATGAGCAATAGTTAGTAATGATTTGTACGGCTGGACAGTACTGGCTCACATCGATCACGAGAGCTTTCGCTTTTGCACTCAGACACGAGAGTTACGGCGGCAAAGCTCACTAATTTTGTGATTTATAGCCTTTATCCAAATATATTTTAAAGATGTTATAAGATATGAAGGTATTTACCTAATTATTGAAAACAAGGAAATAAATTACGCAGCAGTTAGGTTTAGTACCCTAAAAAAACTTGACAGCAGTTTGCATATAATTAACAAACAATGTCTTGCAATTGTTTGAAGGGATTCTATACTCTCTAGTGTACTTCCACATTCAAACAGGTTGGTTAACATATAGACATGTGTGTTGCAGGTTGCACGAAGAGATCGAGCACTTCTACCTGTACATGTCGCCGACGGAGACGGAGCACCTGGTGCGCTCCACAGTGGTGACGCGCATCCGCGGCGCCATCCTGGCGCTGTGGCCGCAGGCGCGCGTCGAGGTGTTCGGCTCCTTCCGCACCGGCCTCTACCTGCCCACCAGCGACATTGACCTCGTTGTTATTGGTGAGTTTAACACGACACAGGCTTCAGCTGAAGCCACTCTAGTGGTAGTTGGTGCTTTGAAGAAGTGTATGGGACCTCGGTAATGCCTTAGTCGCAGAATAAGCGACTCATGGTGATGATATTTAACTTGATATACAACAGAATGCTGCCGAGTAGTATCGATCCTCCCTCGTATTTTGTACTCTTGTAAGCCAAGCGTTTTAGCTGGTATGAATAAAACGCCATCAATATGTTAATGGCTTATTTGCCTTAATGACTTTCAGCGTAAACTGTGAATGTTACCTAAAATACCACGAAAATGTTCCCCCCGGACACATCTCTGTAACAAAGGCCGCTCCAGTGAGCGCTCCCAGGGGTCTAGTGCCGTAATAAACACGGTACTGCTTCTAGAGAACACTTCACGCCTTTACAAACACTATTCGGTTTACTTCGTTCCATAAGACAATTTGGCTTGAGGTGACAATCACAACGATAACTGGCTGTAGAAGGTCCTCACATCTGCAATAAATGCCGTCATTGTGGAGTTAGTAACGGTTAAAATTAGTTACCAGTTTGATTAAAAAATAAACACAATCAGGTGCAATCAACACGTTGTGGTCCAGGTAGTGTGCGTTAATTAGCGGCGGCTAATCGGCCCAATCTGCTCACATGTAATCTAATCACCGCGCGGGCTTTTATCAAATGTTTTTAGTAATACGGTTTATTGCGCTATTTTGTTCGCGACTTCGCGTGTCGCTGCGAAAAATGGAGTTCAGTAGTCTGGCGACCTACTTTATGCTGACGCGCTTTTATTAGAACTAGAGTGTGTATTTGCGCATCTCTGATAAGCGACTGACAGGAATTGAATAGGTTTTCGTATCTCGATTAGACGGATATGTGGTTGTGACAACTATGATGCACCGAACTTTCCGCCTCAGTGCGATGAATCTTCACGTTTCTTAGGTTCTGACTCGTTGATAGCTTTCTACAGTTTCATGAATCGCTCAGAAGTTACAAAATATTGAAAAACAAACTTAACATTCTGGTACCCGACACACTCAAACATCGCCTAGCAAATAAGCCGCTTAACTGTCAAGATGTTCCGATCATTCATTAACAGAGATACACTTAGTGGCAAAACGTGCGTGCTGGAAGCTGCTCGCATTATCTAATAATATACAAATGTCGATATTATTACAGTTAGAAGTCATTACGACCCGAAGTCTCCAAAATCTCAGCTGAAATTGTCATTAATCTAAACTAGTCTTGACAATTTCAGGGTCCGCCAAAAACGATAACGTGTTTAAAAGCAAATTATTTCGGTTTACTTGTATCCCTTCGTGACACACAATCCGTGTCATGCCCTCTTCACTGGAGTGCGGTACACAAAGTCGGCTAGACGCTGCTCGTAAACCACAAGGCCGCCTGGCGACGCCGTACGACTCTTCAATAGGCTCCTCGGAACAGACACAAATAAGTCACGTATTTTAGGGACTTACAAGTTTACTTGGAGATTTTAGACCCTTGCTCGCACTGCTAAAAAAGGCTCGCTCCATAGTCTAGACTTTTTGTTTTTTTTTTTTCATATGTACTTGGAAACCCTTAAGATTTACTAAAACAAGTTAGGTGCGTGTGCGGATTTCCTAGTATTTTTAACAATTTATGCTGTATCGAAAGCTTAGAGCTGATAAGCAGTATTAATGGCACTAATCGTTACTAGAAGCACTAGTTACTTATCGTACAATCCGTGATGTGCCTAGCTATGTGTGGGTCGTGTGCAGTCTTGATATCGGGAATTAAGTTCACTGGGCTTTCGCCTTATCTGAGAAACATTTAATCTGCTAATTAAGTTTATCGTGTATTTGCAAGAAAGCGAGGATGTGCATTGTAATGACCTGATAACACATAAAAAACAAATACATAATATTCTGTTTATGTTATGCAAAAGAAATTGCGTCGAAAGTGGATTACAATTAATAAAAATCCGACCATAATATTGCTCTTTGCCAGCGACTAGCGCTTATTCTAATACTAAAGGCAACGTGCTTCAATATTAAATGACAGTTAAGTTACCGAACCCCAAGGAATGCGTTCAAAAGAATTGCAACGGTTTTCTACTGTCTCCTTGGCGTCCCTGTCATTGTGGAGTGATGGCCCCATCTCCACTCGCCGCCCTGCCCGCGCTAGTACATCCGCGACATGTGCGAGCTGCGAGCAGCCGGCTACTGCCGCCGAAACTGTGAAGGACGCTTCCTTTTAATGTTTACACGTGAATCAGTGCCCTTTCACACTACTCGACTCATATGAGCACAGGTTCGTTCTTTAGCGGCGGGATCTGTGTAAATAGAATCCGAAACGTATCTGAAAATGTTATGAATTGCTCCCAATGTTAGTTCACAATAGCAACTATAATTGTATGCAGAAGTATCTCGTTAACAGTACGTAATCATAATCTGGAATGTTCTGCGCCGAGCTCCGAGTGCAGTTGTCCTTCACCTAAACAAACATCAGTCAGATTGTCCTTACCAAGGTTACGCCTCCATGTTACGCTTGGCGTTTTGTATTTTGCTCGATAGCTGACTGATTATTACTTTATCCCGTTCGATATCAATAGTTATCATATCCATAAAAATAAACCCTTTCAGTAATTCTTAGTTTATCCTATTTTTAACCGACTTCAAAAAAGGAGGAGGTTCTCAATTCGTCTGTAGGTATGTTCTTTTTTTTTTTTTTTTTTTTTTTGTATGTTTGTTACGCGATATCTCCGTCAATTGTAAACGGATTTTGATGGTTCTTTTTTTGTTTGATAAGTCATGATTCAGGGGTGGTCCCATATAAATTTTGTGGCGATCGGTTCAGTGGTTCTCGAAAAATTCACCAAGAACAAAAAAAATTGACGAAATATTCATAGACGATGTGTGTTTTTTCTTCAAGTTTCTGTATCTACATTGGGAGTCGACACTAAAAAGTAATAAATAAAAACTTTTTTTCAAAAAAATAATAACCGCCTTCAAAAACTAAAAACCCAAAAATAACTAAAATTTCGGAAGTCGGTGGCTTCTGCTCTGCCAGTCAATTTGTGTTGCCACCGACTTCCGAAATTTTAGTTATTTTTGGGTTTTTAGTTTTTGAAGGCGGTTATTATTTTTTTGAAAAAAAGTTTTCCAAACAATATATCCAATTTTTTTAAAGTTGATAAGAAATGCAAAATTTTAGAAGTATTACACAAGCTTGGACACACAACTGTGTCGTACAATTGTGTATCCCGGTCTCAAGTCTCTTGTTAGATAAGAAGATTAATCTCTATTATTTCACTCGACCTTTTACTTCTCTAAACTTGTGCCATCTATTTTCCCTAACCGTTCTCATAAATAATTAACCGAAGTTGAACTTCCAACGAATAACACACGAGTAAACTAGAAGCTCCTTTACACACGAGGAATTAATCCAGACTTACGCTAACTGACATTAATTGCATAACCTACGTCCAGTTGCGTTGATAGATTGGAACTGAGTAAGATCTCGTTGTTCAGGAATGTATTCAATTAATGAGTAAGTGGTGTGTGTGATGCGTGGCTGCAATTTTGGCATTAGCGACGTTTGTGCGAGAGGTCGCCGCGTCCCAGTGCGTCATCTAATACCGCTGTTGTTTGTGAACACTCAGCGCTTCATATTTACATTCGAGTATGATGAACTTTAAGTAACTTTACTCCTAATAAAGTCTTGCCCAGATTGCTAGACGTTGCTTATACTACGATGTGTCAACTACGATGGCTGGGTAAAGATCCTAAGTTAAAGTACGTGCTAAGTATAGTTGATTTATCTCGCCCTCAAAAATCGTCTGTACTTTTCAATCGGGCTCCTAGGTTCTGACAAATAGTTTGGTCTTTTGCCAATTGCACCTGAGAAACGCAGTTCGTGTTGATGTCTTACCGTTTCTGTAGCATTAATGCGAGAAAGAGCGTTAGGTAAGTCTAGTTCATGAACTTTGTACCTGGACTACTAGGTACAAGTATACAAGAGAGTACACATGGCACGCGCCGCCCGCGTGGACACCGTACTACGCGCGGCCGAGTTAAGCTATTATCATGTCATTGAGAAACACTGTAGATAAGGTGCAGCTATCTTTAGCTTGCCGTGACTGGGCCTACTCGGTGGAGAATCAAAAATGTATTATGGAGGATGATGGGTATTGAGTGCTTGGGTCCTCGGACATGTCTTAGTGAACCTTTCAACGACCAACCGACAGCCCGCTCTGTGGCTGCTATTGTCTTTCTAAAATACTTATTATTTTACGAAAGACAAGATTATCATAGATTTAGGCAGTAATGAGCCCGCACGGGCTCGTGCACAGCGAGTTGCACAGGGTCACATCTTGACATTGACACCGGCAGCCTTATCAGTGCCGCTGAAAACTTACAGCCGTGTCACTCGCGCCGCCGCTCGCTAGCAATTCAACACGCTATCTACGAGTGGGCTTAACTTGCCACTACACTGCCTATGGTGCTGTGCCCTCACATTAAGGAATACAAATAAATGAATATGTATGACACAAAACACAGCACTGCGGTATTCCAACACAACTTGTTTGGGACAACTCGAAACATCTATTCAACACTGTCGGCAGTGTTATCATTCGTGCATGCACCGGAAAACCGATGCAGACGAGAATACATAATGTTACATGAAACAGTAATTTGTAACAATCGCGCAGCCGTCATCTAATCTGCAGCGATAACACGCGTCATGATGAATGGCTCGTGCGACTAGTCGCCGCGACTAATTTCTTGAACGCAATACCGTCATAAACGGTGTTATGTAATAGTAACTATAGTACATATAGCGACGTATTGAATTGCATTCCTGATTTAATGTTTCGAGTGCTCGGCAACATAGCAATACATTGGAACTAATCAAGAGGTTTGCTACTGAGTTTAGATTACCTCCATATCCAAGGTGATTTCAAATTGTTAGAAATTTTTCTTCAGGAATATATTCGAACAATTGGAATCACCTCGGTTGCCATTCTACCATATTATGGTGTAAAATTCGTTATGGTTACTTGTACCTTGAGGTACAATATACATTTTCTGGGAACGTTCAGTTCCAAAATGGTTTTAGTGTTTACTCCATTGCTCCGCTACAGGTTGGCTGACTGTTACGATTACTATACTACCAACTTGTTCCACGTCGCACGCTCATCTCCAGCACACTTTACCTGAGTGCTCCGACATAGATATAGTAGTACAGGCACATAGGAATGCGGAACAACCGGGGGGCAGTAGAGCGGAGGCGCAGACGATGGCTGGGTATCAGCTGACTGGTGACACGGCGAACAGCGGAGTTCAACAGTTTGCTGAACTCCGCCCACGGTCCACGCGCCAGACACTCGGGGAGGCGCGCTTGTGGACTCAAGCCCATGATGTTATCTCATTAATAGTTAAGAAATACTTGATATGACATTTGGCCAATAAAATGTTCAAGCAGGAACAGAATGGAGCTCAAAAACAATAGATACATTGCTAGACAGTACAGCAATTACTAGCAGAGTCAGTAGGCGCGCGTCGCGGCTATTTTTATATGCGCCGTCCACTCGCGAGCGACCTCGGACCATTGGGCTGCACACATATACACCGGATACACTGCTTCACTTGACACTAACATTCCAATTTTGACCAATGTGCAGCCACAGTTTGGTGCAAGACCAAAATCATCTTTCATCTATAAATGAGAGCCATCTCTCGCTAATATATTTAGACTTATATCATCTCTCCGAGCGCCACCACGGTTTATGTTATTCACGCACTCTTCTTCTCCATGAGTCGGTCTAGCTGGTCATGTCTTTTACTAGGCTACGTCGTTGGGAGGACCTGGTTCAGTCACCTTTTTGATAGACATTTTGCGACTTGGCGAAAATCTTGACTTGGACTTGCTTTTCATTCACTGCAGGACGTATTTGTAACACGTGTTATATGTAACAAACTCCCCAAACTACCTTGAGATCATGAACTCCACAGAGTGCAGTGTTGTGATAGCAAGCGCAGTGGTAAGTCGGGCCGGTGCGCTTGGCACAGTAGCTCGCAGGCGGCGCGGCGTGGCACCGCTCCAATGACATGCCGCCACGTGCGCTGTGTTTACATTGACACTATGGCAGAGGCTCGTGGCTCAGTGGCTGGAAGCTCGATGGTATTGTAGGCTACTCATAAAACCGCGACTTCCTGCCTCTTCAGATCATGACCTTCTCATAAGGATTAAATCCTGGTTGCCTTGAAAAAAATAAGCGGTTTGGTAAAACACGCTAAACCTTGCACTACTGCCCTTCATATCTCAAGTATTTTGGGGCAGACCTTCGTCTCACCAAAATTCCTGATACGAACTTGAACCATCAGCTAGTTCAACTTGCGTTGCGGTGTTTGTGTTTTCAGATGAAATGATCAGTAAATGTTGAGTTGTAGATGTGGTCGTACCTTTACAATGTGTAAGAGAAACAAACACACACTGCTCCATTATGTATATGTGCGTACACATTACGTGTGAGTCACTCGCTCGATTGACACCCATTCATGTCTTTATATGTACGCTCAGTGAAGAGCGTTACATCGTGTGACACAATACTGGGTAACAGGGAGAATTTGATGAAAAGAACATGATCTTGTGTTAATATCATGATGTACTATGTTGTCAAAAGTTACTTTATTTCATCGCCCTGACAGTTGGCTAAGTAACATCCGACGTCATAACCATGATGCATTCGATGTGGAGCACTTTAACATGTTTGTTAGGAAGTGTACATCAGGTCACGTTTCCGGATACGTCAGCGATGCTGTTTGTCCGTCATGAGACAGAGTGCTCATGACGTGCCGTCTATAAATGTTCTAATACTAAAGAATATGAAATAGTCATGATCAATTCGGACATGCTGCTCAATAGAGACAGTGATGACTAACTCCGTTGTTGCGTGTTTCTAATACGTTTGTAGGTAGGAATTTGCTATTTTTTCTTCTTGTTGTCGTAGAACCGTTACACTGTAGAAACTTTTTGTTCGGAGTTACGGGACTTGTACTCCAATTCTTATAGCGATGACGTCCAAATGTTGATAGATAACTGATTATAAAGCGTTGCTTTTTATGACAAACATCAATGTTTGATGTTACCTTTTTTTTATTAAGGCTTTAAATAATGCGACTTTAAATAATATGGCTGTGTAGAAATGAGTTACTTTTACCAATAGGTAGTAAGTTAAGTAGCTCGTCCTGACGATTGGTGTGTCTCGGCAGGTCAATGGGAGAAGCTGCCGCTGTGGACGCTGGAGCGCGAGCTGGTGGTGCAGGACATCGCAGAGAAGGAGAGCATCAAGGTGCTGGAGAAGGCCACCGTGCCCATCGTCAAGATGACCGACAAGTACTCCGACGTCAAGGTAACTTCATCTCTATGCTTACGGTATAATAAATACGGATAATAGTATAATAATAGATACGGAAATAAATACGGATAATAGTTAAGCTTATGTTATAATGTATTCGAAATATAGCCACAAAAAGAGAAAAATACTAAAATAATTTCCAAAGTAGAACTCTGATACCTAAACATTTGTATACCTACGGTTTCCCTGATCCGCATATCCTTGGTAACAGTCTGACAAGTTCATCATTAAATGTATATAATTTAAAACAAATATTTTTTTCTCAGGTGGATATATCATTCAACATGAGCAGCGGAGTCAAGAGCGCAGAACTCATCAAACAGTTTAAGGCAAGTGCACTCATTAATTAGTAAACTTATATTACTCATTACATTACATCCGAGTTTATTCCGCTTTGGAAGTTATTTGTTAGTTGTGGATTAGCACTTACATCTGATAGTTTTCTTTCGCGACTTCGCCCGCGTGATTGTCGGAACTTCAACCCCTGTTGTACCCCTATAGGGTTGGAATTACCAAAAATCTTTTCTTAGTGGCTTCTTTCTCTTCATAAAAAACACACCCCCCAAGTTTCATGTCTCTAGGACCAGCGATTTGGGCTGTGAGTTGATATATCAACAGGCAGTCACCATTTTACCAGTCAGCAGTTTACCATTTTTAGATGAAAAAAATTACGTAGTGGTACTACACACTGCAATGCCGTTGAGACTCCCTACGAATCTCATAAAACAAGATTAAGCTCCAGACATTACAACTGAACCGCTACTGGTAATGCGTCCTACTTACATAAAAAAAAACAAAAAAAAAAACAATTTATTGTAGGATTAAATGATAAACTCATTACCTAATTGATAATTCGCTGTAACAGCGAGATATGTAGTAACAAGAATTTACAAGTGATTATTAACGTTCCGGCCTACCGCCTGCCGAGCTAATGATCGCAATTAGCGTGTCTGGCCTCGTTGTGGCGCAGGCGTGAATCACGTTGATGTCTGATAGTCAGCACCTGTATTGGAGCGAAACAATGTCTTATGTACCTCTTACAATACATGCCTAGCCTCTAAGCACAAGATTTCTCAGTAGCCGAGACAGTGTGTAACATAATGTTGGTCAAATCTAAGCAGCATGGAAGTCATTGTACGAATACATAAGTCTTCAGGAGTACTTGCATCCCCTCAGATCCGATCGAACGACAACTTCCTATAATATCCAATCACCTGTACTCAAACACAAGCGTAATGTCATGTTAGTGACCAATCAATCAATTATGAGCTTCCATTTAAGCCAGTGCCTTCTGAGAAGAGTAAGAAAGACCTGGTTTGCGTAAATACTCAAACAAAACATGTCTTTCTCAACAGATTTTACATATTTTTGGGACCATTTGTATCTTAACGTAATTATATTCGCTGACGATGTAAATTGAGGGCAAAAAGTCTCATCTATGAATCGACAGGTTATGAATTTGAATGGTAAAAACGTGCTAAGTAATAGTTTTACTGAGTCGAACAATAGTTGGTTAATAGCAAAACAAAAATAATTAAATGTTGTCTTTACTATAAGGTCAAGAACCACTCCTCTTCACACTATGTAAATCTCGCTTAACCGTGACGTGCAACGTTGCAGGAGAAGTACCCCGTGCTGTCGCGGCTGGTGATGGTGCTGAAGCAGTTCCTGCTGCAGCGCGACCTGAACGAGGTGTTCACGGGCGGCATCTCGTCGTACTCGCTCATCCTCATGTGCATCAGCTTCCTGCAGCTGCACCCGCGGCCCGAGCGCCTGCGCCAGCCGCACAACCTCGGCGTGCTGCTCATCGAGTTCTTCGAGCTCTACGGACGCAAGTTCAACTACGTCAAGACCGCCATCCGCGTCAAGAACGGGGGCTCCTATGTGTCCAAGGATGAGATACAGAAGGTACGGCTTTTTTCACGATCACTTCGCAAACCTCCTAGATATGAAAAGGTGAAATGAATATAACATTATTTCCAAAATTGTGAAGGTACTGCAATGTTTCAATTTCACAGGCTTAAGTACAGCTGACAATTTGTCAGGTTTTTTTTTGTCATTAGTTCACAAATCGATATCATGCGATTACACGGAGAGTTGGCTTCGTAAAGCGCGGCAGTGAGTACTCTGTTTTTCCACTTCAAGCCTGTGGAGGACGAATTCTTTTCTATCTATTACTGGATATGACGTTATAAGTACACATGTAGTGTTCGGTCTTTGTGTCTGGTTGGCAGTATTGCGTAATAGCTCCATATGTTTGCAGGAGATGAACGACGGACACCGGCCGTCGCTGCTGTGCATCGAGGACCCGCTCACGCCCGGCAACGACATCGGCCGCTCCAGCTACGGAGCCATACAAGTCAAACAGGTTACTATCGTCACAACTAGGAGTCGCATACACAAGACAAGTCTAAATATTTGGCTTTTGTCGAGTATGGAATCTATCGTATTATTGTTAGTACCAGGAAAATAAATGTTGAATTATTATCGCTATTATTTGTAGTTTTAAGTATTGATATTCCGATAAAGTTAAATTTAGAAGTATGGATTGTAGGTAGTAGTTAGATGTCGTTCATATTTGCAGGCGTTCGACTACGGCTACATCGTGCTGCAGCAGGCGCTGGGCGCGGGCGGCGCGCACAGCGTGCTGGGCCGCGTGCTGCGCGTCACGGACCACGTGCTGCAGTACCGGCGCTGGGTGCGCGACACCTTCGGCGCCTTCTTCTTCCCGCCGCCGCCCGAGCGCTCCGCCTCGCCCTCCAGCTCCGACTCGCCCGACGCGCCCGACGACTGCCCGCCGCTGGCCGCGCTGCAGTGCTCCTCGCCCACGCCGCGCCGCGTGTCGGCGCACCAGTCGCTCATCATCCACCACATCACCAGCAACTCCGACTTCAACAACATCCCGTCCGGCGTCATCCAGCGCTACGCCGGCAGGCGCGCGCACGCCAAGCAGCGCCGCCTCGCCTCGCCGCCGCGCTCCCCGCCCGCGCCCCGCTCGCCGCCCGCGCCGCCGCGCCGCGCGCCCGCGCCCCCCGCGCCCCCGCCCGAGCGCCGCAAGCGCCGCCAGCCCGCGCCGCACGCGCCGCGATGATGCCGTCAGTATCACTACACACCGCGCTAACAACCACACCGCGCTCCTACCGCAGCAGCACACCGTCCGCCCCCAGTCTGCTGACCTCGCGCGCACTGTGCGCTCAAAACTACTCGTGTCATAAACTTGCTCGGTTTGACGAAAATGCATGGTACCGTTATAATATCTGAATGTTATTGTACCATCGTCAAAATTAATGACTTAGCAAACTAACTATAAAAGTTATATTATCCGTATTAAGTCCACTAATGAGTCATATTAAATTGCGATACACATGTTGACGCAGGTTTTAAGTGTATATCTGATAAACAGTAAAAAGTTAGCGTGTCCACCAAATGTCGCGATCTCTCTTGTATTATATTGTATTAACTTATTGTTGGTGACAGTTTTCTCTAACACATATGCATGCCTATATAATTTGACTATGCACATGCACTGCCTATATGTGTGTCTTTGCTTGCAACACTCTTGCTTTATACATCATTCGCCAAAAACTATCTGTGAGGCAATAACTTGTGAGACCAACCGGGTGTTTATAAACTGGTCACACTTGTACAGTATGCTTAAAACAACCAAGATTTTTGACGTTACCATATATACTTCTTACAAATTATTTGCAAAAATTATTAAATAATTTGCCAGTTTCTATGTGACGCGCGCTAAACAAACGGGGAGGATAAAGGCTGTGGCTGTATTCAAAATATGTTAATAACGAGACTAATGACAGTACAAACGTCAAGTTTAGTTTTGACTTGTATTGGCTAAATTAAAAATAAACAAAATGTTAATTTCTGATGGCATTAATCATGGAAAATTGCAATCAATAATAGTTGGTGAATTGAAAAAGGCTGGATTAAAGCATCGGCTAAAGAAGATTATATTGAAAAGTGTAAAAGTGGGTGTATGAGTCTCTGTAATACTGTTTTTACAAAACAACAGACAACTGAGCGACTGATGCTCTGCAGCTAGCACAGAATATTGTAAGCAATAGATGGATCACTGACCCACTGGCAGTAGGCCACAATGAGGGTTTTTGCGTATGAGAAATCCGCTGGATGGCAATACGTAGGCGTGAGGTCCAACTGCAGCATGATTGGTGAATTTTAACATATCTGACAATGTCATGTCGATACGAAAAAACCCTCATTGTACTAGCAGTATTGCGGACTGTAATTTTTTGGATTAACTCGGGTGACTTGAGCCGCACGATTTTTGCCGCGCTGCGAAAATTGACCGTCTAAAAGGCTATATTCTGCTATACTCGGAATTTTAATTCGATTCGAGATTTGACAATTTCAGTGTTGCAACGTTATGACAAGTACTAAATAGTGACGTTGCGAAATTATTCGATATGGAAATGGAATATTTCCAGATCGATTCTTCTCGTTTATAATTTTACTCTCGTAAACTAAGTATATCAGGAAATTAAATATTTCTGAACCGATAATTTAGTTTTGACGATTAATTAACGATCTGAGACTTTTCTTTTATAATTGTGTGTGAAATAAATAAGAAAATGTGATCATGAAGGAACATGACAAATAAAACAGATAGATGTATTATGGTAATAATTTATTTTATAAATTGTCGCCGTCATCGCTATCGCTATCGCTGTCACTTTCTGTAACATTTATTATAAATGTGTCTGTGATATTGCCAATTAACATATCTAGCCTACTCATTTTTTCCTCTTCTTTGACAACATGGGATACGCATTTAAACTATTCGGTAGCCGTTTCAATAATGATGGCACACACACTGATTGTTTATCGATTTTTGTGTTCATCACTACACTATTATATGTGGTATCATTATTTCACAAAATGACAGTAGCTAATGTCAAATCTGGAATCGAATTAAAATTCCGAGTATAGGTCGCAAGTGACTGACTCCCTTTTAGGAGGTCGTAAACCCAATAAAACTCATCATACGTATTAAAAAGTTGATAAATTGAAGCAATATAATGATGCTTAGCTTAAATATTATATTGGATGTTTTGAGAATACAAAAAAAGTTAAACTAATTATTGTTTGACATACAACATCACGGTGTCACCCAAGTGGACAGCAGCATTTAACAATGTAACAATGACAACATCGGTTTCACTTGGTGAACAAGTATAACATAATCTGGAGTCTGTAACTTACTACATACAAGCACAGGAACTAACTTGCGCTTTTGAGAATTAACCTAATTAAGATCTATTAAATCTGTCTAATCTTTAGAACATAATACCCTAAAAGTAACATATTTGCCTAAGCTAGTATCTAAACAAATCTTGCCTTCATAAAAACCTAGCTAGTACACACACATATTCATAGTATCGAGCATCAAAGAACGCTATTAACGCAAGCCATATTGGTGATTCATGGTTATTGCACAAGAGCTTGCAAGCTTGTTGCACATTGCAAGTTTGGGCTCCAAGGAGTATTGAACAGATGAAATGACCACTTGCGACTGGAGTAACACAAGGCATGTTACATAACTATACAACGTAAACACTTCATTTGTTTAGTATTCCTTGGCGGCGTTACCATGGCAACGTATTCATGTACTCATTGCGTGCGCGTGACGTCACGACGACATGTAGCCCACGTGTGTTCGGTAGATACTGTCAGGGAACAAACTAACATGTTCATAAAAACTCACCCATTTTAGTTCAATCTCATCCATCATCAAATTAATAAAAGCTTTGATATTTATTTGCGATAAAGTATGCATGTTCGTTGAGCCTGTTGTTGTTCTAAATTAAATTGTTCTGTGTGTCCTAATCCTTACGATTATAAACTTTATGAACTGTTTGTAACTACTGCCATATCGAGTAAATAAGTGTGTGGTTGTTCTATTGTGATACTGAGATATGCAAGTTGTAATGTTAAAGTAGTATCGACAGTGTTGTAGCTCATTACTAACGCATGTATTTCATACACTTGTAAATTATATGGACAATGGTATGAAAGTAATCTTTATTTTAAACTCAGTCATGTAACATAGCCTTCCAAATATTTAAAAAAGAAACCGCTAGTTTTGTTTAAATATTAGAATTAGTCACTACATCTGCGGTTGAGACTGACTTTAAAATACAAATTACTCATAAAACATTCACAATTTATGCGAGTTAACCTTATTATAATATTATACATAATAATAATAAATGACAAATACCGTTAACAGAGAGTAATGCTACTATTAGAAGTAAGTACGTAGATACTTAGACACGTGTCGGCGCCACGTTCAGTAAGGGATAATAACTTATTATATTTATTTACGTAGCGGCAGCTCGTTTTCATTTATTAGTCGAACTACTAGATTCATGTGAGTTAATGATTAAGTTCTGAATACATTGCGCGTTACAAACCTGTGTGAGTTGTAAGTGAACCGCGATGAACTGCATGAGTGTGTGATGTGTACCTAACAGGGACTTAGGAATAGCTGATAATTACAAGTACCTACGTATGTTTAAGTTTCTGTGATTAAATACTAGTGTAGTTATGAATTTCGCGGCGGACTGAGCTCGAACAGTTAAGTCTCGAAGTGTAGTCGGAAAAGCGAACTTGATAGTGTACGTATTGACTGCGTCGGGATTGTCGCGTACCGCTGTCAAGTTCTCTCATATTGTTGAAACGAAATCGTTGATTAATCGTAAGTTACTACCGCTCTGCCAAGCCTCGCTTACGCTGTTACTTATTATTTACTTGTAATTTAAAAAATGTAAACATCTCTTCAATTAGTATATAGTTACAGTATTTTTTGCATAGGTAAAACAGCAATATTTTTTTACGTTTATGTTCAATAGTTGTAGTTTTCTGCTGTAGTTCTCTGCGTATCGTTTCCCCGTAGGCAATTTTATGTTGATTTGTTTATAATTAATTATGTTTAGTTAGTCGCGTTACCCGTAACTGTTACAGCGTCGCACGGCCGGGCGCAGCTAATATTATGATTATTTTGTTTCTGTTCCTCACCACATTTGATCGTTATTTCATTTAAGTTTGATACGGCTACACGTACCTGCTGTGTGAGTGTGAGGCTTGTTCCCTCTTGTGCTATCAACTGTGTACACTAGACATGTTCATTGTATATTTGTCAACGTACAGTGTCAGCACGCAACATCGATGTGTAGCCTCGTGCGGGCCCGCGCCCCGCACTAACAAGACAATCGTTATCGTCCTAGTATCACTATGTATGTAATATTAAGTAGTATAATTGAGTGCTTTACCTAGCAATAATTTATACGTGTTTAACGTTAGCGTAATGGCGTGGGGCGTGGCGTGTGAGCCCATACGTCACTGTCACGGCGAGCCGCCTTTTATAGTAATTGGAAAATGTGCAGATTGGAAACAGTAGTGATGGATATTCTTGTAATTTGTCTTCGGATATTACTTGTACAGGCTAAAGTAGGTCGGAGCGGCGCTTTTGATGTTCTTGTGACGGGTTGAAAGGTATCGCGTAATGACTCGCCGGGGCCGCGACTTGGCGCGATTGAACAAAATGTAGGACAAGTTCAACAAACTGCACAGTGACGGGGCTCGTTCTATACATTTGTGTTCGCGGAAGGAATTGTAAAAATACGCGAAGGTAGGCGGTGATTGATGAGCCGCGTGTCGGCCGCGTCACGATTACTCGCAAATGGTGCAGCGCGCACCACGCACACACACTAGGGAATGTATCGCTCGCGAACTGACCGCGCGCTCACCTGCCGCCGCGCGCAGCGAGCCGTGTGGGACGACAACTTGTTACAGTGTTGATGACACACGGAATGACGACTTAGAGGCAATTTAAGGGACGCTTATTTAATCTCGTTCGGGTGGAGGCTGTTACCGGGTTTCAGATATTTATTCAGACAACTGACGAAGACTGTGGACGGTTCTCTAAACTTGGCTAGAATAATGTAAAAATACAATAACATCCGAAATATGTAATAAAGAAAATTTTCAAATACTTGAATGTACAGCGAGATAGTATAAAGTCGCGGACTAGCGCACTGCACGATGTGATGTATCTACTTGTCTAGTTACCCTTGTTAACATTCGCATACTTAGGACTTTGTTGTACCTACTTAGCTTCCATAGATGCTTCGTAAAATAACACCGTTCTGGATAATACTTCAACTAAATTGCGACTCAACCGCGAATTAGAAAGTATAATCTCTATTTTAGTCAAGTGGAGTTAGTTACCTACAGTCTGAAAAACAAACATCAAATTTTAGTGACCATGCTATGGGCATTACAGTGTCTCTCAGCATTCAACTGTCTTCAGTACTCAGCTCCCCGTATCACGTCGCTACTGATATTCCTTTCTCGCCTCGGTTTTGGATTAGACGTAACTAGACACATGCCTGAGTGCTCGAGTCGCCCCCCCAGATCAATGTCCTGCTCACTATATGTCGTTATACAGGCAGCTCGAGCAGTCGGGCATCCGTGTTGTTTCACTGGATTGTGTTGCAGTGCCTTCTGTGTCGGTACCTCGGTACCACGTACGTGCCGTAATATTGTGACTGACGCGGGTGATGGCGTCTCGTTGCAGCGCTCCTATGAGATTATTGTGCTGAGCGAGATGCTTCTCTACCTGCCTTGTAATAAGAACGCGTAATGTAAAGCCACGGAGTAGTGAGCGAATGGAGCTAAAAGCTTAAATGGTTCTGTTATTTTTTTCCGACCATCTTCCAGATGCGCGTAAGGGGGTTAGCTCTCCTGCACTCCATTTGCACACTACTCTGTGTGCTGACGCTGTTCATTATTTGTTTGAACTTGATACATATTGATGTAATCTCTTATGCAATTAGTATAGTAGACGAACGAGTTCGGCCGCCGTCTTGTATTGTACCTTATAACAATAATGCCTGTTTGCTAAAAAAATCTAAATAAATAAAATTATGTAAAAAATAAAAAAATAAATGATATTACATAACGAGTGCAACTAAAATAATGTACCAAATTAGTTGTAAGATGATCGTCGTCGCGAGTCGCTCACATTTGTTAGTCATTTAAATTATTGTAAGTCGGCTGTGGCGCGCCGGTGACGTGACGAGTGACGCGTGTCACCGGCAGTGACGTGACCGCACGCGCCGCCCGCGTTACAAACATGCATTTATGAAATAGGTTGTCTCCGAGTGTGAGCGCTCGCCGCGGCGCGTAGCTTAGTGTTTTTGTATATCAGTGTATGTAAGGTACGTAGCATAATGTTAGTCTGTAACGTTGTACATAGCGCCCCGCGGCCGACACATGTACATACACACCTGTATATACCATGTAAATACACAAGATATATATTATATATTTAATATTAATATAAATTTGATTTAAAGAACGTTTTAAAAATAAATTGATAAAAAATACAAAAAAAATAAATAAAGACATACAGTGAGTATGAAGTGGAAAAAGCGATTTTGTCTTTTATTGTTTTTATACAACCTACCCCCAATACACAAATTATTTGATTTACGATATTGTCTATACATATTTGAATCGGTAGTGACCTGCAGTCATGCGAAGTCGCGGGCAGAAGCTAGCAGAAATAATAGGTATACAAAAGGTGGTAACTAGAATGGTTTCAAATACCTACTATAACATACTCAGGTTTCGTCTTTCAAAATGATCTTATTTTTACCATCAGCGCTCTCTTGTAAACTCATAAAACGACGCCCTTTTTGCTCAACGTGGAAAATGATGGAAAATGTCATGAGCACCAATTTAAATGTTTAATTAAAAGACTAGTATCGCTTGAAAAGCTAGAAAAGGTCGCGAGGCCGCCGCCCGCGGCGCCGCGTGCATCGCGCTTCTGCCTGCACTGGCGGCCGCTGCCATTTCGGTGTGACTCTGCCCTTATACTCTACCGCTAAGAATAAATTATTTTTCCTGATGATTAATGCCTTTATAATTCTACTGATTCGTGAGTATAGGTACTTATGTAAGGAGTAAATTTACTTTGGGTAGGTTAATAGTCTTAATAGTGCGTTTCCACAACACGGAGCAAAGAAAATTAGACCAATTAGATAATTTGCACACGTCACTACCTAATTACCTTACCATAATTTTCAAATCAAAATTTTCTCCGCTCCGCATCAATGGAAATGCACCCTTACGTTAACGAAGTTGATTACGTACGATGTCCCTTTACCTACTACTATGAGCACACGTCAAATTAATTTAAAATTAATTTATCCCATTGAATGCTTAATTACAGAAACAATTAGAAAAGCATTGCGTGTCTTGCGTGGATCCACGTCCTAGACACAGGAAAGGTTAAACACTATTTACAATTATTGTTTTATCATAAATAAAAAAATAATAATTGTTTATTTAATATAAGTAACTTAACTATGAAATCTTTCCTAACGGATCGGCCCGTGAACCCTTCTTCCCACTGTCTCTGGGACGAAGGGTTCACGGGCCGATCCGTCCCCGGGCAAGCCATTTTCCAGGCGTTTACAGCTTCAGTCAGACACGGCACCTCAAAGTCAACCAGCAAAGACGATAAGATCTTGCTGGTTAACCTGTCGGAGCTGTGGACGGAGGACAGAAACGCCGGTAAACTTACACTAGAAATTTTGCGGACGCCAAGCCCACCGAAGCGAATCGGTAGAGTGGCTTGTAGCCAAGCTCGGTCAGTCATACAAAAGTAATTTCAAGTAGGTAAGCCTATATATAAGGCTTCTTTGAGCCTTCTCTCAGTTTTGTATACACACAAATTGATTCTGGAGGCTGAGGTCATGAGGTGGCCTAGGGCCGGTAATTTTTCTAAAGACCGAGCATAGTCGTGATATAGCTGCTGGAGTTATTTTCAATAGAGTGTGAATCCCGAGGGACGCGGACGGTGCGGCGCGCTCAGCGACAGTAGACTGTTTGTGGGTAATAGTACATTGAAATGTTGCTACATATTTTTGTGCTTAGCGTGTTTTGTCATAGGATGCAAATTTATTTTTAACCGACTTCTAAAAAAAGGAGGAGGTTCTCAATTCGGATGTTTGTATGTTTTTTTAAGATATCAATTTAAAGTTACATCAAAGTTTGTAGGGTTGCAACCCTTGTCCCGCATCCGCTATCTTGGATCAAAGGGTTCAAATGGTTTTCATGTTTAACTGCCTAACTGTTCTCACAAAAAACTAGTAAATATTTTTTAATCCAAATAAGATTTCCACAACTTTTGTTTACTAACTAAATGTAACTTTTAGTCGTAGAACCAAATATAAAAACTTTAGGTGAAAATTCTTGAATTTTTTGAGAAATTTATGTTAACTTATGTTCATAGAAAACTACGATTTACATATGAAGCCGCGTACGCGTCCGTTCAGCTTTTCGCGTTTTGCTTAGCTTAATTTTATTAGTATTTGTTATCTAAGACAATATCCATCTTGCAGTGAAGTTACTAAATACATTTAACGCTAACCGTATTTAAATTATCTTCTGTCACTGCCAATTTCCAAAGATTGACTGAAGTAGAACGATTCTTTCATTTCTTTTTACGCCAATGAATAATCGACTCGCCTTTTAAGTGAAGTATTTTTTTGTCGTCGCTGTATATTGCTAATTATTATCATTTATTATTATTATTTATTTATATATTTTAATTGCTGGCTATTACACCAATTAATTACAGTAACTAAACAAAGTTAAAATGAATGAGTTCACGAAAATTAAGTACATTATATAAGTATAATATGGTATTGCTTAGGAATCATAATTAATATTTAGTTATTAGAAATGTAATAGAAGACCACACTACCGATTTGGGGTAACCTGTTATGATAGTTGTGTTGTGAAATAAATAAATAAAATTATCAACGACATTCACATCAATCCCACATGATTTTCCACCATCTATTATTCTGTAAAATGTTGATTAATAAAAAGCTTTTTTAAAAAAAAGATAACCGACTTCAAAAACTAAAAGCTCAAAAATAACTATTTCCGAAGTCGGTGGCAACACAAATCGACCGGCAGAAGAGAAGCCACCGACTTCGGAAATAGTTATTTTTGAGCTTTTAGTTTTTGAAGTCGGTTATCTTTTTTTTAAAAAAGCTTTTTATTTTGTTTACTTTTTAGTTAGAGTCCAACATACAATCGTCTTTAAAAATCTACAACCCAAGAAAGCAAAACAGGATCTATGCAGGCAAGGTCACGGGATACCCATTAGTGTTATATACTAAAACCTTCCCCAGAATGTAACGAACACTTTTCTGAAAACCGCATCAAAATCGGTTCAGCCAAACGCAAGATATTCGCGGACAAACATACATACATACATACATACAGGTCAAACAGAGAACCTACTTTTTTTTGAAGTCGGTTAAAAACATTATTCTACGTTGTGTTTGCGGACATTGTTTAGCTTCGTCGCTCGCGTGGGTAAAACTATACTTCTTTGGGTTGGGATTTTTGAGTTTTTTTGAGTTGGGAGGGGTAAAGGGGGTTCCCTGGACCCCCCCAAACCCCTTTCCAAACAAAGCAAACGCTTACTTTTAGAGTTATAATGATAAATATGTACGATACCGGATTGCCAATTTTAACGCTTGTGAAGGTCTGTGGGGCTTCAAAAAGTTGAGCCCATACATAACAAACTCCAAGAACTGCAAGATCCATAGTTTAGACACACGGACACACATAGTTTCCAGAAAAAACTTATTTTTTCGTATTTTTTTTACAAAACTTTCACTTGCACAAATAGGTATTATGATGACAATGACCACAGATAAACACTTAAGTTTTGGCGCCTAAACTAAAATGTCACACTTTTTTTTTTTGCATCTTTTGACACCCGACGCCACGTATTTTTATTGTACAGAGCAAAGAAACCAAAATGTTTACTTTGCAAAAGAGGGAATCTGGCGCTCGGCGGCCGCTGCCGCGGCACGCTCGCTCCGCTCGCTCGCCTTCGCGCGTTGTGTGGTCACAGCTCTAACCTAACCTAACCAACCATTTCGATATGGGCTATACTCTTGCCTATATAAATATTGTCTAATGTCATTAATTTTTAATTCAATAATTAAACTTAATCTACTAGTGGTTATTGTTAAAAAAAATAACTTTTTTTTTTATTTTGCATTTTACGCGCGACACTTATATTATTTATTGTCTGTGGTCATACAAACAGACGATTATGTGAAAGTTGTGCGAAAATTACGAAAAGTTACTTTTCTTTAGAAAATTATACGTGTGCCTGTGTCTAAACTTTGTATCTTGAAGTTTCTGCAGTGCCTGAAGCGTAACACCACCACACGCAGCGCCGGAGACCCTCACGAGCCTTTAATTTGCCAAACCGGTATCGTACATATTTATCAATATATCTCTAAAATTAAGCTTTTGCTTTGTTTGGAAAGGCGTTTGGGGGTGTTTGGGGAGCCCCCTTTACCTCTTCGTACCCAAAAAAACCCAACAATCCCAACCCACAGAAGTACAGTTTAGCCCTCGCGTGTATTGTTCAACATTTTAAACAAAGTTGAGCGGAATCTCAATGAACTCACGAACGTATTGGAACGGCGCGTGCCGCTGACGGTTTGTTAAAAGTTTGATCCACACGCGTGGGTACAGCGGCAGAGCGGCAGGCCCGCCGACGCACACGTAGATAGGTATTATCTGAACACCTTCGGTAATGGCGCTGGTATGAACAGGTTTTATTTTTCGTTTTTACATTTTCTAGGCAAATACGGCGTTCAGCAAAACTGAGAGGATCAGTGTACCTATACCAAAAAAAGTTCTGTAGAGAACCCCATTATATCCCTTTTTGTGTACAATTATTTTGAAATATATCGTATTTATAAAATTTATCGTTCTCTCTAATATTCTACTTTATCGTCGGGTTCGATGCACCAAGAAAACCTCGTCTTATCTTAATCAATTACTAAGTATGTCGTCTATCCTTTCTTTCTCCCTCTCAACAGGGATGCCATTAACTGACCTCGCACGGTTCGCTTCCCAAACGAAATAACCTAGTAACATATTCATGCTGAGCAGCCGTAATTGAACTGATCGCTAGTCCATTATTCTCATTCGATTTATTATAAATAACAATCAGTTACAAATAATACGTTGGTATTTTTCCCTTTTTAGGGTGCCGTACCTCAAAAGGTAAAAACGGAACCCTTATAGGATCAACTTTGTTGTCCGTCCGTCCGTCCGTCTGTCAGGACCCTTTTCCTCAGAAACGCGTCGAGATATCAAGCTGAAATTAATATCACATACTCAGGTTTGCTATCTCTCAAAGCAGTCAAAAAATCAAGTTTCTAAATCAACGCAATAAAAAGATACGGCGGTTTATCCATACTAGTGTCTGTCTGTCTGTATGTTTGTCTTTCTTTCACGGCAAAATGGAGCGACGAATTGACGTGATTTTTTAAGTGGAGATAGTTGAAGGGATGGAAAGTAACATAGGCAACATTTTGTCTCTTTCTAATGCGAGCGAAGCCGCGGGCAAAAGCTAGTATTGCATATTTAGACATTTGCAAGGGAATCAAAACCATTTGCATGGGTACTTCCCATTGAATAAGAATCATAAAATTTGGCAAGAAGCTATGTAGCACAAGTAAAGCAAATACTCCGAAAACCGTAATTATTAGTAAGTAGTTATTTCACAAAACAAAATAACGGAACCCTCGTTGCGCGAGTCTGACTCGCACTTGACCAGTTTTATTTTAGTTAGTAGTTCATTATTTTTTAATTAGGTAGAAGAGAATGCTAACATTCTTAATTAAAAACTAAGATAATTAGTAAGGTTTTTGAACTTTGATAAGTGTGATCAAACGATCCAACTAATATGTTGAGCGATTTTAAAACTAAATACCTACATAATAAAATTATACTCGTGTTTCGTCCTCAAGGTTAGTAAAGGTTAGTAATTTAATTTATACACTTGTAGTATCGCGTCTAGTTACTCCACTTCACTTCGGATCTAGTTTAGAGATTTCTTTAATTTTTATACTGGTCACACCAAAAAAATAAAAAGTATACTTCTTCCTTCCCTCCAAACCGCCCTACCACCGGTCTAGCACCGCCGACCGTTCTTCATTCGCATCGAAGTGCTCCACCGCTTCACACGTAATAACAACTATACTTAGTGAGCGTTAGTTTCGCACTTCAATAATGTCTAAACGTCCACATTCGGAGGATAGTTTTAATTATATTGTTAAGAAATTAAAAAAATTAGAAAACGAAATTAAGTCCGTTCGTGCGCAAAATGTTATAGTTCCTAACGTGTGCCTATCCGAAAGTTCTACGAATAGTTCGTCGTCTAGCACGTGTTCATCACCATCACCGAATAATCACTTCGGTAAGTACCTACTATTATTTAAACCATAACTGTTAAAAAAAAACAGACATACATGCATCAGGAAGTCTGTGGGACTCTCCGCCGCATGTTATAAAACCGAAAAGTTGCATCAGGACGTTTGTGGAACGCTCCGCCGCACAGTCTTTTCTAAAATGCACCAGAATAGTCGGCAGGACTACTTCGCCGCATTTGTAGATTTGCTTCAAGGATTGTCTTTACATTCCTAACAATTTGGTGTCTACCGCCAGAAAGATATACGTCTTTACGTAACCATCACCTTGTCTGTTTGTCGCAGATTGGGAACCGCCACCGCATGATGATGTTCTGTTGCACATGCCACCCACTGATGATTCGACCCAGGCTCAGGATACTCAGGTACCTGCAAGCGCTTCAACACAAACAACAGCGGCTCAGATCGCTGTTCCAGGACCATCCTCAGAAGTTCCCAGTGGACCTACGGGTATCGAAGGAGGTAACACAGAATTCGGGATTAATCCCGAGTTATTAGAATTGCTTGGGGAAGACCCCTCAAATGCTGTTGAGTACGGGCCCGATCTCAATAAAGAAGTTGCAACCAGGTTCGCTCACATAGCTACAACCGGCCTAGAGAAAGAAGCTCGAAAAGAATTAATGAAAAAATTCCTTGTACCCGCTAACTGCACTACAATTGCAGCTCCTCAGCTAAATGCTGAAATAAAGGCAGCGGTAACAGATCAAATTGTGAAGCGTGATAAGGCGATCGAATACAGACAAAAACAACTGGCAGCGGTGATAACTTCTATAGGCAGAGTAATTTCCGAACAATTGTTAGAAAAAGATCGGAATAATTCGCTGTTAAAAAGTCTTATGGATACAGGTCGACTCCTGTGTGACATTCAACACTCTGAATCCGACACAAGACGGAATTTTATTTGGGGAGAACCTGTCAGAAACGCTTAAGACGGCGAAAGCCGTCTCTAAATCTGGCATAGACATTAAGGATCCACCCAGGAAATCAAAGCCAGATTCTACGAAGAGTCAAAAAAACTGGAGGGCGAGGCCGTCGGTTCGCAGGCAGCCGACGGGCCAGGCGCCGCGCTTTCAACCGCCTGCCTCCAATTCGACGAGCGCTCCACCTCGCGGCAGCTCATCGCAAGCCTACACGCAGCGATCCAAACCGATCCACCGCAAGTAGATCCGGTACGCTATGCAGGTAGACTTACCTACTTTTACGATAATTGGTGCAAAATCACCTCAGACAAAATGTTATTATCATGGATAAAAGGTCATCGTATAGTTTTCAATGATTTGGTTCTACAAAATGTCATTCCAAATTCAAATACTCAGGATTCTAACCAGTATTATGTAAATGAATCTATTGATCACCTTCTATCAATAGGTGCGATATCTGAATGTGTTCCTAGCGCAGATCAATTCGTATCACGAGTGTTTCTATTACCTAAATCAAATGGGAAAATGAGATTTGTTCTTAATCTTAAACATTTAAATACATTTATTACTACCCAACATTTCAAGCTAGAAGATATTCGTACAGTGCTAAAGATTATTTCGAAAGATTGTTTTACTGCTACCCTCGATTTGAAAGACGCGTATTTTTTAATTAAAATACATCCTGATTCTAGAAGATACCTTAGATTTACCATAGACGATAAATATTATGAATTTAACGTGCTTCCTTTTGGTCTGTGTACGGCACCTTACCTTTTCACGAAGTTGTTAAAACCGGTCTTAAGACTATTGAGATCTTACGGTTTTGTTTCATCGGTGTACCTTGATGATTTTTATTTAGTCGGCTCGTCCTACTATGATTGCTTAGAAAACATCAAAATGACTCGTATGCTTTTATAATCATTAGGTTTTATAATTAACGAGGAAAAAAGTGTAACCATACCCTCGAAAGTTACGAAATATTTAGGCTTTTGTATTGATACTCATAAGTGGCAAATTAGTTTACCCAGAGATAAACGACATAGGATCAAGACTGAACTTAATTGTATTCTACACAATAGACGGATTAAAATTAGGAAATTCGCTCAATTGATAGGATTACTAGTGTCTGCCTGCCCTGCAATAGAATACGGGTGGTTATACACAAAGGAACTGGAACGATGTAAGTTTCTCAATCTTAAAGGCAATGACGACAACTATGATAATTATATGAATGTCCCCCATTCATTAGACTCCGACTTAACGTGGTGGCTCAATCATATTGACCAATCGGTACATAGGATCAAAGATGATAATTACGTTCTAGAAATCTTTTCTGACGCCTCAACTACGGGGTGGGGCGCTTATTGTAATGGTCATACTGCTAGTGGTTGTTGGTCAATTGTCGAATCCCAAAGGCATATCAATTACCTTGAATTGTTAGCTGCATACTTTGCTTTAAAAATCTTTGCCAAGGACTTCAATAACTGTCAAATTCTACTTAGAATAGACAACACTACTGCGATTAGTTATATTAATCGTATGGGAGGCATTCAATACCCTCATCTTTCGAAGATAACAAAAGATTTATGGCAGTGGTGCGAATCGAACCAGTTATTTGTTTTCGCATCATATATAAAATCTACTGATAATGTGATCGCAGATAGAGAATCTAGACGTGTTCACCCAGACGTTAAATGGGAAATTTCTCACACAGGCTACAATAAATTAGTACAATCATTTTTGGTAACGCCTGAAATTGACTTATTCGCTAATCGCCATAACAATAAATGTGACATGTTTGCTTCCTGGCACAAAGATCCAGCGGCACATGCCATTGATGCATTTACTCTAAATTGGTCTCGATTTGTTTTTTATGCCTTCCCACCTGTGGCTATTATTCTTAAAGTTTTGAATAAGATAATTGTAGACAAAGCCGTAGGTATTGTGGTAGTTCCCTACTGGCCTACTCAGGCCTAACCAGGCCTGACACGAGCAAGCTCATAAACACTGGGAACCCCCAGTGTTTATGAGCTTGCTCGTGTCAGATTTAATAACAATTGATCCTAACGACTCGTTAATTCCGAATTCTAGCAACCGGAACATCCAGAATCACCTTACCCTGGTGGCCGGTGTCTTGTCCGGACAGCGTTGTTACAACAACGTGTCCCAGCTGCAGCCATAGAAATAATGATGTCATCTTTGGCGGACAACACGTTGAAGCAATACGATGTCTGCTTCAAACGCTGGTATGTTTTTTTGTAAAGAGAATAGTTTAAATATATACCAACCCTCTGTTCCTGTGATATTAGAATTTTTTACTAAATTATACAATGAAGGCGCTCAATTCGGAACTATAAACAGCCACAGGGCTGCTCTTTCTTTTATTATTGGTAAATTATCGGACGATGACCGAATCTCTAGATTTTGTAAAGGTGTTTATAAATTAAGGCCACCCTTGCCGCGTTATAACGCTACATGGGATGCTAGTATAGTCATTAATTACTTAGCCTCACAGTATCCGAATGAAAATCTCACTCTCGAACAACTAACTAAAAAATGCATTACTTTATTAGCCTTAGTAACAGCCCACAGGGTACAAACTCTGTCTAAAATTAATATAGATCAAATAATTATAGCTACAGACAGCATTATCATTAAAATTGTGGGCTTGATTAAAACTTCCAAGATTGGATCGAAACAACCAACTCTTTATTTACCATTTTTTAATGAACGCCCTGAAATCTGCCCTGCCAGGACAATTAATGCTTATTTAGATAAAACTAAAGGTTTAAGATCAAGTAATGACCTTTTCTTAAGTTTTCGTAGCCCTCACCGGAGTGTCTCAAGTCAGACACTTAGTAGGTGGATTAAATGTACATTGAAAGATAGTGGAATTATTGACGTGTCCATTTTTTCCTCCCACAGTACGAGGCATGCTGCGACCTCAATGGCTCGAAAATTGGGCGTCAACCTAGATGTCATAAGACAAACGGCAGGTTGGAGCGGCAATTCCACTACCTTTGCTAGGTTTTATAATCGGCCTATTATTCAAAAGGAAGATAATCTTGCTCTTGCTAGATCAATATGTTCATTGTAGAGGATATTACATACTTATGTATTAAATTTTCCTACAAATTTATCGATTCAAATCACAATTGTACAATGAAAAACGAATAAAACTTATTTGATTTCGGTATTACATGTATTTTTATTTGTGATATTTCCGTCTCTCTCAACATCTACAAGTGTATAAATTAAATTACTAACCTTTACTAACCTTGAGGACGAAACACGAGTATAATTAGTGATTAAACGAACTTACTTGTACGTGAAGTTCTATCACAATTATACAAAGTGTTTCGTCCGAAAAGGTTAGTAATTTCCCGCCCGCCCAGTCTGTCCCTGGGTTGTCGGAAATATCCCAAATGTGTAAATCTTATCTGATTATCTCTCAACTAGAATGAAGAACGGTCGGCGGTGCTAGACCGGTGGTAGGGCGGTTTGGAGGGAAGGAAGAAGTATACTTTTTATTTTTTTGGTGTGACCAGTATAAAAATTAAAGAAATCTCTAAACTAGATCCGAAGTGAAGTGGAGTAACTAGACGCGATACTACAAGTGTATAAATTAAATTACTAACCTTTACTAACCTTTTCGGACGAAACACTTTGTATAATTGTGATAGAACTTCACGTACAAGTAAGTTCGTTTAATCACTAATAATTATTTTATTCTAAGTGTTTAAATACGTTTTTTATTAAAACACACACACAGATTTTCTCCTATATGGTGGATCTATAAATTCACAACCATACATACTATTATACGTATTGTGTACTGTTTTCCTTAAATAAATAAATACACGTACTCATACTTACAAACAACTAAACTTTACGTTCCAATCTGTTCAGCAATTTAGAGCGCTACGCGTACGCGAGAGTGTCTCTCGTAGCTCGTATCTGCAAGTTGTAGAGCTAGTGCCTACGCCGTAGCCGCGGCGTAGCGGCCGGAAAGCTTTGAGTTGTGTTTCGCTACGAGTTGCTGCAAGCGAACATTTAACAATATATATAGCTTAATGCGTTAGATTCAAACTTTCTTTTTCTTTTGTAAATTAACCAAGAATGGTGAAATCTTTTGAACGTTATAATATTTGAAGAAGGTCGTGATAGCGACTTTAGTAAGTAGTAAGTGAATACTTGTACATTCGGATTAGTTGTACATTCGGACTATTTTGGACAGTAATGAAAATAACCGCGTAATGTAGATCCGAGGTCAGAGCAGGACGCAGGTTCGACTCCCAGAACCACTATGGGCCATTAGGACATCACACTGGTGACACTGGTGTCCTAACAAAATAGAACCTTAGGGACAGTCGGAGCGATGCAGCGTGCCTCGTGTTGTCAAATGAGTCAGCTTATGTATTTTCTAGTTATAGTCTCTGGTTAAAGAACTAGTGTTAATGATTATATTAGTTATAGCTATTGTTCAACGTCCAAGGTAGTACGCCAAACGATTAATGACAGCTAAGCTTTATTAGATTACTCTATTATTTTAATTGCCTAAACTTGTGTCATCACATCTAATGTAAATACTTCGCACTATAGCGACCTTATAGAAGTTTCTGAATATTTCCATCTATTTGTTGTGTTTAGTTCTTTGTATTTATGTCACCGGTCGGTTGTGAGCCCGTCGTGCCTTCCAAATGATTTATATCAAGTAATGGTGGGTAGACGTAAAGCCATTGTGAATGGTGGAAAGACATTAGATGCGAAACCCATTAGTAATAGCTGTATGACATCGGCATTTCTACCAAACGGACGAAGTTACGTTACGTCCGTTTGTCCGAACTGTTTACTTATAAGTAAACATGTTATCGTCTTCGATAACGTGTTTACTTATAAGTAAACAGTTTTACAAATCGAACGATCTACTGCAGAGTGCAAACAGGGATTACAAAAATCCGCCCGGAAATAATGAGTCGACCTATCTGTCCCATGAGTGATGAGTCAAACGCGCTGCCTCGCACAATAACGCACACTGAAAACGAACAGCGTGAAAGAAGTGAACGAGATATAAGGGACACTCGACGACACAACACCACAACAGTTTTTCATCCCTGAATCTTATTACAAAGTCATACGGTTGAAAATCAATTAAACTACGTGTCAGCGAGCGTCGACATTTGAGGGTAGTCGACAACGCATGCGCGACACGGCGTAAACACTGCCGTGTCAGTCAGTCGTACGGCAACCGCCGGCGCGCACGGTCGTAGCGCGCGTTTATAAATAGTGGAAGACGCGTCGCGAGTGTTATGGTGAATTGTTTCAATCACATTTAATATAACGTTTGTGCACAAATAAGGAAAGATCTTGGGAGAGATTTGTACGGTAAGTGGCACTAGAATATTTTATTAAATCGTGTAGTCACAGCGCTGCGTCGGGGGGTAGTGAGGTTGTGACCCGGTTTTCGAAATAAAAATATGAAAATTTTTTCGTGGCCACGTGTGAAGAGGTGCCTCTGTTTTATACCCTTGTCCAGCGGCATGTTGGCTGGCGCGCCGTCAGCCATCCATGGTAATTTGCATGTGATTTACGTAACAAAAGATTCAATGCTGATGGTGTTGTCATGCGTACCAGCGTGCAGAGGCACCATGACTACGGTTTATTTTTGCAACTTGAACAAAGGCGTTAATAACACCAATTTAATGTAGTCGATGTTCATTGATCTGAGCATGCTAATCGAGCATTACACTGTGTACGTTACAATATAACTGTTATATTATATAGAAAGTCTATAGGTATAGATATTTGTTGCAATAGTCTACAATGTTATAATATTGATTAATTAGTATAGGTATATTTTTTTGTGTGTTTAAAAGAGAATATTTTCTTAATTATATTAAACAGAAATCATTAAACCTTTTTACGTAATAACCATAACCTACATAACACTAACCATGAACCTACTATCATCAGCTCGCAAGCTAACTAACTGTACTTTAGTACTCAGTATACTGTTGTTGCTTCCCACAGCCTCCATCACTATACAGATCCTTATAATTGCTACTATTACAGTAATTGGAGCTTCCCAAACGTTATATGTCCCTTAGACCATGACAAACAAAATAGGACTTGTGTAGGAGAATTGTGTACGATGACATCATGGGTGACGTCACGCGTGTATTTTTTATTATTCTATGGAATCTTAAGACGTGGAATTGTAAGTTGGGCTTATATGCTTCGTGGGTAACCCTCGGGTCTACCGATATCCGAATTGCTATATGCACTAAGATGAGCAACAAGCAGCCTTCATCATCAATGTTACTAGCCGTTACGCATTCAAGCGGAAACTCAAGGCTCATTTACAGCTCAATTAGGTAGAGTACTCTCATAACCATCTTTCTTGAAATATATAATATATATATATTTATTTATTTATTTATTTATTTTTATATATTATATATATTTATTTGCATAATATATATTTGCTTATTTATTTTAGTACGTATATATGTATTTTTATTGATTTGTAATTTTTGTAATAATTAACATCTGTTTTTTACTTTATATTTGCACCTGCCATCATATCTCTGCACTACCGATGGTTGACTGGTAGAGAATGCCTAAGGCATTAAGTCCGCCTCTGTACATGAATTTTGTGCATAAAGTGTAAATAAATAAATAAATAAATGTTTCGTTTCTATCTATGTTATCTTTTTTATTATGAATAAAAAGTAAAATGTAGATATATGTTACTGTGTCATAATATATTACTTACACTACGCAGAGCATAGATCCCACAACACAGGGAGTCCTAGTGGGGGATCTAGGGCCGCAACTAATATTGTAACCCTTTTTTTTCATAATAGATACCAAAACCTACTACAATAAACAACAATGCTATCTAGGAAACTTGGACAATTTATTCTCAAAACTTACTAACATAAAATACTATTTAAGCTAGCAAACAAACTCAGTCATAACAAATTCGATTCCATCGCAATGTTCAAACTAAACCCAAGCTGCAGAACACCAATATTGTGAGAACTTTATAAGAGAGAACTTGGGAAGGAATGAACGGGTTAAGTATACGAGCATGTTATGTTAACGAGCATTGTGTGTGTGTGTGCTGTCAGCACTAAGCAGTTACCTCGAGCATTCAGCTTTATAGTTATCGTCTTTACTCTGCTTGTTGAGAAGACAGAGGCAACGTTAAGGTTTAACGAGAAAGTCAATTCCTAACTTACTCTTCATTGTTTATAAGGTAACTAGATTTGACATACAACATAGAACAATTTAGTTATCGAAATGTTAGTGGTCTATTTGTTATTATTTTTTTGTGTTGTCATAACAGTTCAATATTTTCAGGGAACTATTGAATATACAACCTATTATAGAAAGATTCACTGTACAGAGCCGCGCCTCAAACGACCTAACCAACATAACGATAAATCCGACTTCTAGTTAATGGTCTATTCGGGCCGAAATTCGGTTACACGCCGTGTAACCCTACATGGTTACAGTAGGCTCGGTTGGTGGGTTCTGTACTTACTCAGGTGGAGGCTCCATGGGGACTGAATAAACAGGGTCGCGACGGTGGCATTATAAAGGCCGAAGACGCGCATAATTAAGCAAAGGTGCAGTTATTGGAATATTAATTAATGGTGGTGTTGACAATTAGTGTTGAAAAACATCCGGGAGTGAGGGTCGGGTGGCGAGAATAACAACAACAACTTAATGCAAAAAATTAGCATGTAAATTGCAACGGCCACTTAGGGAAAGGCCAGGTGCAGCCGTTAGGGTAATTAACATATAGAGCATCTGCCGGCGTTAAGTGCACCAGTACGTGGGTGGAAGGGTATAAAAGCGGTGGGTCGCCACGAGCAGGTATTAGTGACGTTTCATACGCCGACCTACTACTACCACATCATCAGCAGTGCGCCGGGGATCGACGAGTGGGTGGAGAAGAATGGATACGACCAACAACGCCATGAACCCGAAGCGGCTAAAGTTGCTGAGCCCGCCGGGAACAGCCCGCCTCTATGGAGCCCCGAGCTCGAGCAGTACGCCGGCGGGCCCATTGATGCCGCCGAGTTTGTCGAAACAGAATTCGGAGGTGATGAAGAAGGAAGCGGAAATAATTGGACGCTATATGATGGACAATATGATGGATATCTGCAATGCGAGCCAAGGGCACGTAGTAACGAGCTTCGCATAAGCCCTTGGAAACTCGTATGTGTACACGATGGAGGAGCATGTGCCCGACGAAAGCATTGGCACTTATTGTGCATATCACGTAGTAAACAGTGGGGACATAACTCCAACGTTGGACGCCTTATTCGCGCCGGTCAATATAAATGCGAGGGAATCACATGTCTCACTTGCCTGGTTGAGTACTTGTATAGCGGCAATGGTCGTCAAATCGTTAAGGACGATATCGGAAGAATGGATTATGAAAATTGCAAATGCGCCCTTCACAGTGTGGAAGGTGTCGGTCGGGGGCCAAGGTACAGACGCGCGGGAGGCGACGGTGAAAATTCCCAAGGGCGAGGTGGAACATCTGAAATGGAAGGCATACAACAAGGAGTGGGGGACGACGGAATGGCTGAATCAGCTACTGAAGCCGGTAGCGTGCTATCTACAATTGGAGGACGGCGAATGGAGCGTGAACAAACACTACACTTGGAACGGAATCGCCGGGAACAAGAAGACACGGGCATCACACATGACGAAATACAGCAGGGGGTGATTTCTCCAATGCATGACTTGTGCTGTTATTTTGTGAAGAACGCGCTTTTAACGAAGGTGACGGAGAAAGAGTATTATCAAAAACGCCTGAAGGGATTGAATACCTATTCCAACGCAGAGCAAGCGAACGGATTAAAACAGCCATCACAGTTACCAGAATTTTGGTATTTCAAGAAACGCTAAAAAAACGCATGGAACGCTGTAAACAGTATCAAGTGAGACATAATCTTGAGTGTGCAGACACTCAACACATATTGGCGACTTTTGGCGAGATGCAAGCAATCTTGAACAACAATGACATTGACGAAAAGGAATTTGCAACAAAAACATACGCCCACCTATGCAGACAGACGGGCAAGAGGAATAATTTATTCTTCATGTGCCCCCCGTCGACTGGAAAAACTATGGTAATGGACAGTTTGGTGAACCTACATTACAACTTTGCACGACTCACTGGACTAACTCCGGCGAGTACGTTCAACTTTGCATCATTGGTGAATGTGAATGCCGTATTTATGGACGAGTGCAAAACTGACTGACAATCAATTTGAACAATGGAAACTATTGGCGGCAGGACAACCCATGGCGACGGACATCAAGTACAAGGAGCGACACAATGTGGAAAACTGCGTATTATATACGTGTGCGAACCACACTATCGGCCAGTATGTGCAAGTGCCCGAAGCACACCAGGCGATTGCGACTAGGACGATTCAAAAAAGATTAGTGATGTTTCTTACGATTACCCCCACTACACACACACCTAGTGGTTATATGGTTTTGCCATATTTTGCCCACAGTTTTTCCCACACAAATATCGAAAATGTTGTATATCGCAGTAGTGGTTATGTAAAGTTGAACTGAGTCGTGTAATGAGAAATCACCCCCTGCTGTATTTCGTCGTGTGTGATGCCCGTGTCTTCTTGTTCCCGGCGGCGATTCCGTTCCAAGTGTAGTGTTTGTTCACGCTCCATTTGCCGTCCTCCAATTGTAAATAGCACGTTACCGGCTTCAGTAGCTGATTCAGCCATTCCGTCGTCCCCCACTCCTTGTTGTATGCCTTCCATTTCAGATGTTCCACCTCGCCCTTGGGAATTTTGACCGTCGCCTCCCGCGCGTCTGTACCTTGGCCCCCGACCGACACCTTCCACACTATGAAGGGCGCATTTCCAATTTTCATAATCCATTCTTCCGATATCGTCCTTAACGATTTGACGACCATTGCCGCTATACAAGTACTCAACCAGGCAAGTGAGACATGTGATTCCCTCGCATTTATGTTGACCGGCGCGAATAAGGCGTCCAAAGTTGGAGTTATGTCCCCACTGTTTACTACGTGATATGTACAATAAGTGCCAATGCTTTCGTCGGGCACATGCTCCTCCATCGTGTACACATACGAGTTTCCAAGGACTTTTGCGAAGCTCGTTACTACGTGCCCTTGGCTCGCATTGCAGATATCCATCATATTGTCCATCATATAGCGTCCAATTATTTCCGCTTCCTTCTTCATCACCTCCGAATTCTGTTTCGACAAACTCGGCGGCATCAATGGGCCCGCCGGCGTACTGCTCGAGCTCTTGACTTCCGCAGTGGGGCTCCATAGAGGCGGGCTGTTCTCGGTGCTGTCCGGCGGGCTCAGCAACTTTAGCCGCTTCGGGTTCATGGCGTTGTTGGTCGTATCCATTCTTCTTCACCCACTCGTCGATCCCCGGCGCACTGCTGATGATGTCGTAGTAGTAGGTCGGCGTATGAAACATCACTAATACCTGCTCGTGGCAACCCACCGCTTTTATACCCTTCCACCCACGTACCGGTGCACTTAACGCCGGCAGATGCTCTATATGTTAATTACCCTAACGGCTGCACCTGGCCTTGCCCTAAGTGGCCGTTGCAATTTACATGCAAATTTTTTGCATTAAGTTGTTGTTGTTATTCTCGCCACCCGACCCTCACTCCCGGATGTTTTTCAACACTAATTGTCAACACCATCATTAATAAATATTCCAATCACTGCACCTTTGCTTAATTATGCACGTCTTCGGCCTTTATAATGCCACTGTCGCGACCCTGTTTATTCAGTCCCCATGGAGCCTCCACCTGAGTAAGTACAGAACCCACCAACCGAGCCTACTGTAACCATATATTATGCCGTGATACGTTTCACTTCTTGCAACAAAAGACGAAGCAAAATGAATCTAAATATAAGCGTCACAAACAGTAGCAGCCCCACTTCAGATCCTGCGTTCATTTCTATAATAATGTAGACACGAACCGTTTGTTATGAGCACAAGCCTTGTTCCTTGTCAAAGTGAACGGAGAAGGGTTGAACGGAGCCATCGCAGTGAGCGGCTCCACGCGCACACACATGTATCCAGCAATGCGAGCGAGGACGTGGGACGCTCAGTAACAGGAGACGTGCCAACGTCGCCGATATTGAACACAACAAACTCAGTCTGTTCTGAGGAAAACAGATGACTACCCTTTGAAAACATGATTCATACTGTGAAAGAAAGAGAAAGAGTGAGCACTTTAACCTTTCAAAGACCAACCGACAGCAGGCTGTCTTTCTATTGTGTCTGAAATCACGTGTTTTTGAAGGATTAATTTGCTTGTCTATTCAGGTTTTTGCGTAACTGAACTTAAAAGTGTCATAATTATTAACAACTTTAAAAAATCTAATTATCAAACACTTAGCTTTAGTTTTCTTAGAGGCCCGTAAATTCATAATCCCAGCGCACATTCCGTAACGTCACGGGCCCTCTGTAGCTGTCATCAGTCTCTAAACTGGGGGCCCGCCTGTCCCGGGCCCCCTGGCTTTTTGTCCGTCTCGCCGACCCATTACGCCTCTGGCTCTACCCAATATTACACAGAAGTAAGTGAATAGTTAATGTCTCATAACATTTCCCCGATAAGGGATACAACTTAACGTAATTGTTGATAGTAATATAGTAATGGAAGTTGAATTATTTTGATGACATCATAGGTTAACCTCGCTACACTCAGCAATGGTGGTTACATTGAAAATGAAATGTATAATATATTGATGGACTTGTTGCTTTTGTCAATAATATGCCGTGTTGAATTCTTGTAACAATTTCATGTTTAGCAGTAATTTTGGCATTCAGCTACAGAAATTGAGTTCATGGAAACTTGCAGTTTACGAATCAAACTTGTACGTGCGAGTTCAGCCCATCAACTTCAACTACAATTGGTCCCTTGAGGAAGGTTGCAGTCGCGTCTTCGCATAATACGATGTAGTTGAAGATTTTATCGAGTGAACTGTAGACCTTAAACTGAACAAATATGTCATCGATTTTGCCAGCCAGAAAACATATTATCCTCTGACAATATTGTACAGTTGCAACATATATAGACGTGGTAACACTCAAAAAGATCGGAGTCCATCTTTTAAAGAACTCTTGGATCAAACAGTCTAGTTTCGGTTCTAAAATTAAGTCTATTATTCAGCTATGCCTAGAATGGTTTATGTTAGTGTCTGCAAGTTATTTTTCAGATTGGCCGTGGATCAATTCATTGTTTAATATTATTCGGGGTTTCTGTGATGGCTAATAAATCGGTTGCGGGAAGATTAATTTAGTATAATAATATACATATTGTATGCTATCATCGGGGTGACATATTCTTCAAAGAAAAAACCCTGTAATTAATAAAAGATTAAAAAAAAAACATATATAGAGAGATAAGTATCTCAATGATGCCATTTAATAATAACAGCGACCGTCTCGACTTTCATTTGTTACCGAAAATCCCAAACTGTATCCATAACTTGTTTAAACCTTTACCTCGAGCATCATTAACCTAAAATAACTTAATCCGGTACATTTCGCCGAGAACTTTACTATAAACAATAAGTTTGGCAAGTCATTACGCGGCGAATCTCTGGCGATATCACCGCGACTTACTTAGAAGAAACTTTACTAAAACTTGGATGATTTAATTAAATAAATGTGGCTGGTTGTCATGGCTTAGGGCGTCGTCGGTTGCGCGGCTCAGAAGCTTAGCTTAGCTTAGACTACAAGTATTTAGCGGCGATAGTGCAAGAAGAATGTCGCGAGTGGCCGCAGCCCGCCTCACAAGGTTGATGCTCTTATATCTGGCTTTAATCAAGTTTTATATTGGAAGATAAATAAAACCTTATTGGGTTAAGGGCTCAACTTGAATTGTGTTTAGATTGCCTAAATACTGAGATATATTGTTACGTATTTTGTATAACGTTTTACAATACATAAATATTTTTTTTTGGTGAGTGGGAAATCATCCAATGACTGCTCCCGTCCTGGGTGCGGCGGGAGGGCGTGTCAGACTCTTACTGACTAAAACCCACTCATGTTCCTTCGATTGCCCTTTATGTTCCAGGGTCACGGTTACTATTATTAACATTCCGAACATCAGTAATAAGCAGGTTTTTTGACCACCTTTATCTGAACATTCTCGGTTACATTTGATGTGTTGATTGGGTGAAAAGTAAGTAACATACAACATCAAATACCCTTTTTTCTTAGTCCTATGATTGCTAAATGTTAAAATTAACTAAATAGCTAGTCTCATTTTATTGAACTGATCAAAGTAAAGATCCAGCGTGCGCCATTTTTTTCATTTTTTCATAGTAAATGGAGGCTTTCTTTGCTTTTTAATGCCTCGTATTAGTGTCATCGTCCTCGTTCATAATCCGGCCCGTTCTTAAGCCCAGCTTGCGGAGTGCGGGGGTGCTCAGTGTCCGACTTACAGCAAGAATTCTTTTCAGGCCGGTGTTTCTATGTGAATTAACATTAATACCAACACCGCTTTTACGTCCAAGATCACAGCTATTCTGATCTGGCTATACAACGTGTTGTTTTTGATATCCCATAACTCTAGGGTTATATTATTATTTAAATAAAAATAACTAAAAATCTCCAAGTATTCTTGGAGATTTGGTCCAAAAATGCGTAGTTTCGAAGATATAATCACAGACTCTCATGTGTAAAGGTATCTAAATTTCATTGATAAATACGAGTAATTCATTTTTATTCAAAATTATCATTCATATTTAAGGGTAAAACAATGCGACGTTGTCATATTTCACGTGAGGCTGTTTTACATTAATAATCGTGACTTTGTCGAAGAATTTTGTATGAAAAATGTAAACAAAAAAATTTGGTTGAAAAATTATTCATAATTATGCCAGTTAGTTCTTTGATATGGTCTCAATCATACCCTATAGAGTTATGGGATATCAAAGAAAATACATTGTATTACTGCCAAGTTTAATCAAAATTTCATCAGTAGTTTTTGCGTGTAAGAGTAACAAATATCCGTACATATACACAAAATCTAACATTTATAATATTAGTAGTAATAGGACCGTAGCACTGTTTTTTAAAAAGTCTTCAATTACTCCTTACATGACATTTCCGCGGTTCAGAATCAGCTGAACGTTTCATAGGGAGGGCAAGACACGCTCGGCCACTGACCCGCCTGCACCCGAGTGACGTCACGCCTTGCAACCACACCACGTAAGCACTCTGTCTGTTTACCAAGCACACAGACCAACACATCGCTCACGGTTTTGTAAACACTGCAACTTAACAAAGAACCATGTTGTTGTTTCTTGGCGTTGCAGTTTACTTGATTAAATGCTTGTTTTTCTTATTATCGCAGACAGACATTGGTTAGGTATACTTGCATAACACTATGTGTTAATGAGACAAGGATTCATATTATACATAGGGACTCGGGAATGCTAATGATTTTCTCTGTAAACACTAGCTAATATCCACTCTAGGTAGGTTAATTAACGAAGAGCGTTCAATTAAACCGTTATAATTTTAGTTTTTTTACCAAATAAAAGAAAAAATATAATCCAAAATAAACCCTCCCAGCTCATACGTAATTAAACTTTACTCACTTTCAACTTCATATAGACAATTAATTTAGACGAGTATTCTTTTACAATTAATATTATATAAGGAGCTGAAAACGTATTAACCACACAATTGGGTAGTTTCCACCATTAACCAATAAAAGTTAGACACAATTTCTATAAAACCTCTATTAATTTCAGCCCAATAAAATCGATTCATTTTCAATTTGCTATAAAATTTGATTTTTAGTTGCTTTGAAATCAATAAATAGATAGTCAACTGAGTTGTTATTTTAGTGACGACATAAGATGCCATTGCCTTACGAAATCTATTGGAGAATTGCGTTTTGACAGCTCATAAAAAGTACGTCAATTGATAATGGTGGAAACTACCGTATTACATGATGCACGTGTAAACTCTGCTCTTACTTGCATATTACTAAAAAAAAAATAGGATAATTTACAGATCAATAAATTATTAAATTAAGTCAACATACAATGTAAAGAGTATAATAATGAATACTACGACCTCTTCACTAATTCAAAATGAATAAAGGCGAAACTTATGCATTATGTAAGCTTCGGTTGAGCAGTTCCATTCGTGTATAATGTAGCTGAAGTCAGAACAAGCTGGGGCAAGCTGGTCGCTTGAGTCCGCAAGGCCAGCCATTGACGGCATTATGTCGCTCAACCACCGGCATTCATCCGTCGAATGAATACTACTGTTCTTTACAATGTAATGTGAAGGGAGCTCGCTAATTGCATAGTAAGGCTTCGTCATACAGGAGTGTTATTATCCGCTATGTAGATAAATACAAAGCACTCAATATTTAATACTATGTAGAACATGATGATGACGCCTACTGTGGGGAGGGCTTAATGGTTTGCCGATATTTAAAATATCCTTGACTTTTATTTCATGACGTGTGTACAATGAATATAGTGATTGGCGTCTACTACATTCAGAAGGTAATAAAGGTGAATGGACTGACAGCGAACGAGTGCACTGGTCAGTGCTCTCAGATATATTTAATTAAAAAACTATTCGATCCACCGTTAACCCTAAATTGACAAAACACTAGATTACTTAATTGACACCGTTAACATTAATCATTTCATATTCATAACACAAGTAATATAGAAATTTTTTTGTGACAGTGAAATGAAAGGTGATGGCTTTAAAATCAATAAATATTATATATTTATCCCGCTACAGGGCAAAGGTAGTGGTCACCAGGATTGCTCAAGGTGGACTGAAGATTAAAGAATTGAATTCATTAAGTCTAGGTTTTTTTAAATTTTCTCCCTCCCCGAAGTCAGTGACGTCCAGATAAACTTAAAAATAACATATGAACTGAAAAAGTCATATTGGTATATTGCCCAAATTCAAACTAAACAGATTTTCCACAACGTAATGAGCCTTAACATACTTAATCAATAATATCGCTATTTTAACTTAAAGAGAAGTTGGGAACTTCTCTACCCAGTTTTATAGTTTCTCTTAGCTCCATTAGTCACAACTCACAAGGTGAAAGCTCCATCTGCTGCCATTGTGTGAAAATGGCTTGTGTCCACAATGGACGATGGACAATGGCTTTGATTGAACGTCTTCAGTGATGGAGAATGTTGTTAAACATGCAGATTTACATTTTGTAAAGTGAAATAGAGTTTGTTTAATCAATTTACTCGCTAGTTATTAAAGCTTTCGCCCGCGGCTTCGCCCGCATGGATGTCAAAACTTCATTTTTTAATAAAATTCTAACTGTAAAGCTGTAAAATGAGTTGAACTTTTATTAACGTTGGAACGTTATCCAAAGGAACCCCGTATTGTGGTAAATTTCAAGTTAATTTGGCCCTACGTGAATGTCCGTTAGTCAGTTTCTCCTTTTAATATGACGGGCCAGTTGGTATAATGGTTGGTGTGACTTCTAAGCCGGAGGTCGTGGATTCGATCATCGCAAAGTTTGTCCTTAGTTGTGGGAACCTATGTGATGAGCATGATTGTTTGTCCTGTTTCTGGGTGTAATTTATCGTATGTACGTAGTTCTCTGGTTACCATAGCACAAGCTCTGCTTAATTTCGGACAGATGGCCGTGTATGAGTTGTGTATTTTAAAAAACAAATAAAATGCTGTTGGAATGTTTCGTTTATTGGACAGTTTAGCAAACTGACTGGCATAGCGCTGTGTTCAGCCTGTAGTTACGCTGAAACTAGAGCGCGCTTGTTAAAACGTATCCTGATACTTTTACCTGAAATACTACCTGTATTATATACACGTACATAGGTAACGTGTACTTTATACATGCGTGAGTAAATGGGCTTATCTTTGTTATACGCGTTCATAGTTAAACCGATTTTGATGAGATTTGACATGGGGGAAGATTTAACATTGGATATTCGCTACTTTTTAACTTGTGACATCATTTACATTCGCGTGTCATGCGAACCAAGTCACAGCAAAAGCTGGTGGAAACAGTATTTCAGCCAATAGATTTATTCAGCTAGTCATTATTGTTAGAACCTGCAAGGTACCGGTTGTCCTGCAAATCACAGGTCTTTAATCAAAGCTTCTTGTTATAAGAAAGCTGACAGATGATGATGCTTGAAGTATCATTCTTTTTCTATGTTACCTTACCGTCTTTAAATCCATTCGAATGTTCAATTTTATTTATTTTCTCTGATACCACGTGTTTCTGAAAACTGTATGGATCAAGTGACATATAAATTGATAACTTGAGTAAGTTTGGGTTAAAACGATTATACTCCAGAAAATGCTGATCGGTGTGTCTCAGTACGCACAGCGCGGCGCGCGCGTGGGAGGATCAATCTCCTTCATTTAACTTCATTACTAACATCAATATTACAAGATTGGATTTCTTTGTGTTCTCAGATTAAAATATATACACAATTTATATGTATATTATATTAATCCTTGGTTGATTGGTACGGAATGCCTTAAGCATCAAGTCAGTCACTACACATTTGTCCATAAAAAAAACAACCTTTCGACGACCAAGCGACAGCCAGCTGTCGGGATGCTATTGTCTTTCTATTGTGTCTCGAATCGAAGGATTAAATATTGAAGAACATAGTTCTAGGCCGCTATCCCACTGGCGTATTTCGAGCGTTGGCGTTTCTTCAACGTCTGCCACCGCCATACATTAGAAACGCGACGGTAAAGCCGCGTGTATCTCATATATTGTCTGTCAGACGCCTGTGTAGTCTGACGACTTGTGTGTATGTTAGACGTTGAAGAAAATCAACCGCTCGTAAAACGCCAATGGAATAGCGGCCCTAATTGTAATATCTCAGCATGAATATACGACGCGTTCAGTGACAGACGATATTACATCTTTATAGTAATTCATTAGAGGAGTTTCCTTTGATCATCAAATGAAAATATAATTTGCTTTGATTCTGTCATTAAATGTTTCGACACGAGCGAACACATTGTTACACTAAATTAATCACAGTCTCACAAGCTCGTGGATTCACATTATATTTAACGAGTATAAAACTGTGTCACGTAGGGGGTAAGCAGACAAAGCAGGCTCGCTATTATAGTGACATACATACAGAGGAATTAGTTTGATACTATAACATTAAAATTTGTATTGAAATAATAAGTAAATTCATCAACTAACTCACTATGTAGCAGAATTGTTTTTTTTTTTGGTGAGTGGAAAATCATCCAATGACTGCTCCCGTCCTGGGTGCGGCGGGAGGGCGTGTCAGACTCTTACTGCCTAAAACCCACTCATGTTCCTTCGATTGCCCTTTATGTTCCAGGGTCACGGTAACTATTATAAACATTCCGCAACCCCGGCAGGCGTTGGCCCTGTTGGGCCCCTTCCTGTGCTGACTCCTTCTCTTTGAGGCGCGCGTGGAACACTAACGCGCCGTCGACGCGGTCCTGGTCCTAGCCGGGCGGCGAGCTACCCATCGCTCGCCATCCGCAGAACCACGTCAATAACTTTACTTTACGCGTTTACTAAAAACCATGCACGAACCTGCGAAAACTCCTCATCACCTTCCTAGTCTTTTCCCAACTTTGTTGAGGTCGTATTGTTAACTAACCAGATTCAGCAGGTTACTATAGTACCTATTTTACTTTAAACAACTACTCACCAGACCGTCACAACCCAGTTGCTGAGCCACAATACCACTTCTTGGTTAGACTACTTACTTACTTGGTTAGGCTACATTACACAGAAATATAGTGGTACTATAAGTAATGGACAATTTATCAATACTTTGTAGCGTTACCCTGGGTTGTAGAAGCCCAGGGAAACAACCACACAGGTAGGTTCGTCTAGGAAACCAGAACCATAGAGAACTGGAGTCCCAGACGAACAGAAAGGTAGTAGAAGAAATTAAACAGTTAGGAAATTTACAGATATATATTTAAAATTATAACAATGAGAGTACCTGATCACCCTACACTTTGGCCCAAACTCGTAGGATTTAAAATAAATAGGAGAGGATGTTAAAAACCAGGATTCGGAGGTGCTTCACGTCGTCACGAGGCAGGGTAAGCGCCTCGGCAACAGAGGCCGGAGGCCGGAGGCAGAGTAGGCGCCTCGACTACGCTGGCTGGAGGCAGAGCAGGCACCCCGACTACACAGGCCGGAGGCAGAGTAGGCCCCTCGACAGCGGAGGCTGGAGGCAGAGTAGGCGCCTCGGCAGTAGAGGCCGGAGGCGGAGTAGGCGCCTCGACAGCGGAGGCTGGAGGCAGGGTAGGTGCCCCGACTACGCAGGCCGGAGGCAGAGTAGACGCCTCGACAGCGGAGGCTGGAGGCAGAGTAGGTGCCCCGACTACGCAGGCCGGAGGCAGAGTAGGTGCCCCGACTACGCAGGCCGGAGGCAGAGTAGGCGCCTTGGCAGCAGATGCCGGAGGCGGAGTAGTCGCCTCGGTAGCAGACGCCGGAGGCTGAGCAGGGGCCTCGGCAATTGACGCCGAAGGCTGAGCAGGTACCTCGGTAGCTCGGTAGCTGAGGCTGGAGGATAGAAATAGATAACGCAGAAGCGCGTGCAGGAGTAAACTGGGAGGTGAACCCAAGAGAGAGGCCGGTTCACTTAGAGGTTTACTTCACTCAGAGGTTCTGCGATAATGTATGAGAGGGTTCACTTCTAGACCTCCCAGTTACTCCTTCTATTTTCGATGCCGGCACAAGACTGACTTCCCTCTGCAAAAATATCGATAAAGAAGACTCTTCTCGAACACTTTATTAGGAACGCAATGTTTTGAATCAAAAATTTGAAATAGTAAAGAAAATGAGGGTGCCAGTAACAAAATTAGGCGGTCAGGTGTATAAAAACGTATGTAAACTTCACGAAGACAAACCAACCTCCACCTATAAAGAAAACAAATAGAATGATTGACAAATGTCAGATGAAAAAGTGTCAAGTATTGTTTACAAATTAATTATTTCTTTTCAGAATAATATAACTAATTAGAAATACTATTAAAAACAAGGAGAATCACATAGAATGATAAAATATAAACCGTAAGTACTACATTACCCCAAAAACCCCGGAAAATTTTCGACTTCAGAGAAAATTTTTGTTAAATTTAGGAGAAACAAAATCTCCACACACAAAATCTCCAATCATTCATCAGCGAACATACGTCAGACAAGCATAGGAAGGGGTACGGTTCACATTCAATGACGCGTACTCCAGAGAAGATGTTTCAAAAGATAACAATATGACTATAAGGCTTATTTAAAGAGTTGTCATCCGCTCCTGACCAAAAGGCTTATTTATAGAGTTGTCATCCGCTCTGACCATAGGGCTTATTTAAAGAGTTGTCAACCGCTCTTGACCATAAGGCTTATTTAAAGAGTAGTCAACCGCTCTATATGAAAACCCAATAGAGAAAGAAGAAAAAATAGAAATAGATTACTCGAGGGGTAGGGCCTCAAGTAAAGAAAGACAATAGTAGTTACCCGAGGGGTAGAGCCTCAAGCATAATATAATAGATTACCTACAAGAGGGGTAGAGCCTCAAGTAGATAAAAATTACTTAAGGGATAGAGCCTTAAGTAATTATAGGGTTTCTTAAGGGGTAGACCTTAAGTAACAGACACACTCATTAACAATATACTTATTGCAGAGTGCTAAGAGAGAAGAGATAGAAGAAATAAGAGGAAAGAAAAGAAGTAAGAAGAAAGAAAACAAAATTGCCAAAATATAGCCGAAAGATTGAAGTCAAAACTTGTAGAATAAAATAGATCATAAGATAAAGAATAAATGATATTTATGGACCTATAAGGAGGAGTATTATTAGAGGTAGAGAGTTATTAGAGGAAGAGGGAGGTTTGTAATCTATCACACGAGAATGAGCCATTGTGTCGAAAAGAAAATATTAGTTAACAGCAATTAGATCACAATGAACTCACAATAGAAAGCAAAGTTATTAGCTTAACAAAACAATATTAGTGAAACAGATTAATAGACAATTAAGTACATACAAATTATTATAAAAATGTAAGTATTGTATTAGAATAGTGAGGGCCAATTGTAGGGTAGGGTACTCTTCAAAGAGGAATAGAGAGGTAGAATTTTAGAAGAGGTAGGAAATAAATTTAGAAATCCAAGTAAGTAACCAAATAGCAAGGAAACTTGTGTAAGTGTAATTTAGAATTTAGAGAGGAGGGAGAGGAGGGTTCAATAAGTTGGGCGCCAAAATGTAGCGTTACCCTGGGTTGTAGAAGCCCAGGGAAACAACCACACAGGTAGGTTCGTCTAGGAAACCAGAACCATAGAGAACTGGAGTCCCAGACGAACAGAAAGGTAGTAGAAGAAATTAAACAGTTAGGAAATTTACAGATATATATTTAAAATTATAACAATGAGAGTACCTGATCACCCTACACTTTGGCCCAAACTCGTAGGATTTAAAATAAATAGGAGAGGATGTTAAAAACCAGGATTCGGAGGTGCTTCACGTCGTCACGAGGCAGGGTAAGCGCCTCGGCAACAGAGGCCGGAGGCCGGAGGCAGAGTAGGCGCCTCGACTACGCTGGCTGGAGGCAGAGCAGGCACCCCGACTACACAGGCCGGAGGCAGAGTAGGCCCCTCGACAGCGGAGGCTGGAGGCAGAGTAGGCGCCTCGGCAGTAGAGGCCGGAGGCGGAGTAGGCGCCTCGACAGCGGAGGCTGGAGGCAGGGTAGGTGCCCCGACTACGCAGACCGGAGGCAGAGTAGACGCCTCGACAGCGGAGGCTGGAGGCAGAGTAGGTGCCCCGACTACGCAGGCCGGAGGCAGAGTAGGTGCCCCGACTACGCAGGCCGGAGGCAGAGTAGGCGCCTTGGCAGCAGATGCCGGAGGCGGAGTAGTCGCCTCGGTAGCAGACGCCGGAGGCTGAGCAGGGCCTCGGCAATTGACGCCGAAGGCTGAGCAGGTACCTCGGTAGCTCGGTAGCTGAGGCTGGAGGATAGAAATAGATAACGCAGAAGCGCGTGCAGGAGTAAACTGGGAGGTGAACCCAAGAGAGAGGCCGGTTCACTTAGAGGTTTACTTCACTCAGAGGTTCTGCGATAATGTATGAGAGGGTTCACTTCTAGACCTCCCAGTTACTCCTTCTATTTTCGATGCCGGCACAAGACTGACTTCCCTCTGCAAAAATATCGATAAAGAAGACTCTTCTCGAACACTTTATTAGGAACGCAATGTTTTGAATCAAAAATTTGAAATAGTAAAGAAAATGAGGGTGCCAGTAACAAAATTAGGCGGTCAGGTGTATAAAAACGTATGTAAACTTCACGAAGACAAACCAACCTCCACCTATAAAGAAAACAAATAGAATGATTGACAAATGTCAGATGAAAAAGTGTCAAGTATTGTTTACAAATTAATTATTTCTTTTCAGAATAATATAACTAATTAGAAATACTATTAAAAACAAGGAGAATCACATAGAATGATAAAATATAAACCGTAAGTACTACAACTTTTTCAAGAACCTCAGTAAAACTTCTCGAGTTTCGGCAAATGGGAGCGGTCATCGGACAGACTACGATACAGGTTATTTACCTTCACCTAGTTTCAAGGTAATTATTCAAAGTCAAATATGAAACTAATCCTACCTAGGCATTAGGCAGTCTTAATGATTAGGAGAGAGACGACATGAGAGATATTCCTTGATTCCTTTACAAAACTTTTAACCCAACACGATATGTAAAGCAAGCGATGTTTTCGTCATTTTCACATTCGCATTGAGCCGCCAGTGTACAAAACAATGGTAATTTCCAGAAGCTTCCGCGATATCGTCCCCTGTACGATAAAGCCTTCACTCTTCACATCGGAACGTTTGCCTCATTATATATTTAATTATCTTTGTTAATTTTAGTGTTTAATCTATTAGGTATTTTGTGTCTACTTTCTCCATTTTTTCTTTACACATTTATATAATAAGACTACTTTACATAGTTTTTGATGGATTGTTTATTAATTATTTTAGATTATTTTAGATCTTATCGCCTGAAAAACCGGATTACCTAGTTTAGGCACGTTAATTTTAGAATCAAATTTACATTTAAGGCTTCAAAATTGTTTAGTACCCAATCTCTTTGAATAAATAAACTATTGTAAATAAACTATTACTATTTAACTACTTTTACTGAACGGGTTGTCGGCCTGTCGTTGGCTACTCCGCCTTAGTTTCACTAATATTGGGAATTTAACATTTGGGAAACATTGCATAACATACTTTATGTTAGTTCTGAAAATCGAAAGAATATTCAGTTAACTGATAAATATACTCAATATCTTTATTGCTTTTCCATAAGTACATATAAAGGTGGTAACAATTTGTGTGAGATCAATTATGGACCCTGTAGTGCACAGCAAAATAGGGTTAACTTTTCTTGATTCGTGTAAATCAATGGTTGTTATAATTATCAAATAACTGACGCCACTATTGTGGTCGCAAATTGTTAGTTTATGAAAAGCATGGTAATTGATTCTTGGTGTCAAATCGTCAACTCAACAAGAGTAATCCAAACCGTATAATTACAGAGGAATACAGATAAACGTTTAAATTATACCCACCTCCATATAAAAACTTATATTCCAGCACTCAGAAACATTATTCATTCATTCGTTCTTTCATTAATTCGTTCATTAGTAAAAGTAATTTATTATTTTTAAATTGGAATTTTAAAAAATAACTACAAATAATCCTTGTAGCCAGGAGTCAAGCAATGTCAATACTGCATTTCAAATAATAATGAAAACCGATGACAACGCCACATGGGCCTGTGTATTAGCAGCCAGCCAATTATATTAACTGCCACGTACAGGCCGCCATCTTTGATGCCATTACAATAGCTCCCTAACAGTATTATATGTCATGATTGAGCGCACTTTAGAAATACTATACCTACGTAAAATAGGGATGACGACAACATAAAAAAAAATGGCATTCTGTTTAGTCCGTCTTGTAGATCGGCCAAAAATACGGGACAAGTTTTTTTTGCTTCATCAAAATGATAAAAAAATACAAAGATAAAAAGCAACAAAGTTCTGGAGTGGGGGCTTTTGACGTCACCGTAATGCGAAAACTGTATCTGATCGTGACGTCACGCGCAACTTTAACGCACTGTATCGTCGTAATTTTTCGTTTACGAGAAAAAAGAAAAAATACGTGTCCAAAATTTTTTAATAATCTCAATGACGGACTAACTACTTTTTTTTCGTCGTCTAGCCTATTGAAGTTGTTGGTCGCGACCGTACGTACCTTTAAAACGTCTCTCATCATCTGATGTTCATTGACCATGATTTCTACTTACTAGATAACTTTCCATCTTAATCCCACTTTCTACATTACCATTGAACTGGGAAAAAACTTTTGTTCTTAGTAGCTTTATGTCTGAAGTTCTTCGTCAAAAATAGTCAAAACGTCGGGCCCCTACGTTTTTAACTAAGCTAGAAACGATTACACATGTTTACACTAACAAGACAGGCATGTAAATGACGTGTCAATCAATTTTGTGTGCTTCTCTCACTGACAGAGCATTTCAGTAATTACCTGATGGTACGCAATTGAACACCAATACAATTGAATTAATTTTAAACCTTTGAATACACGTGATTCGAGGCACAATAGAAAGACAATAGCGGCCCGACAGCCGGCTGCCGCTTGGTCGTCGAAAAGTTAAAAGAGATTTTAACCTCTTGTGTTTCGTATGTTTTTTCTTAAAGCTAGGAAATACCGATATTGTAAGCGAATGATGGTAGTTCATTTAAAATAACTAAAAAACAATAATAAATAAATAAATATCCTAGGACAACTCACACATGGACAATATTCTCGTGTTAGATCTATCTTTTTATAATACTGCTAAAGCCTGTATAAAACCAAATATTCAGTGAAACATTTATTTATTATTATTATTAATTATTTTAATTCAGATAAAAATGCATACATATATAACAAATTTAAATACAATTGAACTTAAAATTAAAATTATTAAAATAAAAATTATTGTTAGTAAAATCTTATAAACTATGTTAGTAAACTCCCATCATAATTTGCATCCATTTATTCTGGATAGGGCAATCAGGACGAGACACAACCATCTGCAGGATACTGTTGCTACTGCCTCGCACGCGTTGCAATAAATAAGCTAATTTTTTCCTTATAATAGCAGGAAAGCCATCCGTTCGCGCTTCCACAAACATTCCGAACGCACTACACTAGCGTGGCAGGCGCATCAGCATCCTAAAGACGTTATGGGAAATAATAATGGTTCCGACCAACAAATTAATCTCCAGTGGCCGACTAATATTCTAATTAACCAGCGTTATAATGAATTACCGACAAAAAATCCTAATTTCCGAATAGAAAACTAAACCTCCGACCAAATTACTAAGTTACCGACAACAGAGATTTCGTCAAAATAATCATATTTTTACAACTTGCATGAACTGTTTTAATTTCTATTGTTGGTTACCATTATTTATTTTTGAACTCTTAATAATGATGAAAACTGGTTGCAATCTAGACTTTAGGGCACCCCGACTCGGATAGGTTAGGTTAGAAGTTCGTGGTTATTTTTTTATAAACCACCCAGAAGTAGAAGCCCCGCTTCGCGGGGCTCCGTCGACCCAGCCCACCCTCGATCATGTATAGAGTATTTTAAGGTTTGGTAAGATTCAGTAGGTCTGAGAATCGGCTACTCTATTTTTTTTTCTTTTTTTTAACGCGGATGAAACCGCGGGAGGCAGCTGGTATTATAATAAATTTGTCACTTACATAGTTTATCTTCACAGCCGCTAAGCGAAGTAAAGTAAGCATTTATAAGTACTTAAACACAATTTCAGAAACTAAATATAAGTGTTTGTGGAGCAAATTAATTTGTTTCCGAAACATACTTCGTTTAGTATAAACAGTACGTGTTATGTGCACGACATTACTGCTGAAACATTGTTTTCGCATGTTTGTTATAGAAACTTTATATCCGAAACGTTGGATCTCACTGAATTTCTGGTTTACAACAAAGAAACTGTTCCTCAATTGAACAAAATACAGTGACGAACCATCAATAATGAAATTAATTACAATTTCAATGTAAAACTAGAAAATTACGGCTTTCGGTAATTACTTGTAGGAGCGAATCAATATTAGCGAACAATCTCGGTGACAGAGCTTCTAACCGTGACAATATTATTTTGAAGTTTTTTTATTAGCTGTGCGAGTATGTGTTACGTTTTTGGTGACGACCCCGTGCTCGCGTGTTATATTTGCCTCTTTTACACATTTATAAAATGGTAAACAGACGGTCTGACTGACCGACTGTTGATATATCAACGCACAGCCTAAACTGCTGGTCATAGAGATATGAATTTGGAAAGAAGAAGAACACTCGTGTTCTTTGTGAAGAGTGAGTATGCACTAAGGATTTTGAGAAATTCGACTTTCCTCCCCCCCTCCTTGCGTCGTATTCCTCAGTGCTGAGGGTCGTGACCTCCCTTCTTCATCACTTTTCTCGGACGATTTTTTTCCATCTTACTCTGTCTCTGGCGGTGTGAAGGGCTTCGTGGACTGTGGAGTCAAGGGTGGTGCGGATCTGGTCAGACCAGCGTATTGGGCTGCGTCCACGAGGTCTTTTCCCCTCTACTTTCCCGGTCACAATGAGCTTCTCGAGGTTATCACCATCTTTTCTTACAATGTGGCCGAAATATTGTAGAATTCGACCTTCAGAGGAGTAAAATAGGGAATAAAAGTTTCAATATCCACGCGGACGAAAGCTAGTCATTTAAAAACGACTTATTTCAATTCGACAGAGATTTTTATTTTTCAATTACATAGTTGCAGAGCGTTTAAAGCTCCTCAACACACGACTAATGTCAAGCAGATGTAAAAATTGTTTAAGAGAAGAAAATCGTTTATAGCAGCCCGTTTTAAAAATGTCAGTCGAACTGTCCAAAAGTTGCAAAATGGCAGTTTGTATGTAGTTTGAATGTAGAACTATTGCAGTTCATGTAACTGCAGTACGTTGCTAATTGAAAATTAATATTTTTTTAATAAAATAATAAAAAAAAAAACTGAAAAATATTTAATGTACTATCGCGGACTCTTCCGGTCGATCATGCTTAAGGCTAAAATCGCTTGCACCCGCCGACCGAACGTAAAACTAGCCCCGCCTTCTTACGTATACACACGTGTATAAATATCTACGTTACTAATGAATGGCAGCAATGTCGTATGTGTGCGCGTGAGTTGAAACACAGAATGAGGATCTTCATTCATTGTTTTTATATTCGTTAGCGCTGTGAGAGTTGGTATTATAACGAGAGTGTACGAGTTTTGACTTACATTGTTTATTTGATAAAGCAAAATATTGTAAGCGCACAATATTTAACAGATACACTGTTCAAATTTACTATTTACATGCAAAAGTAACTTTCTGTTGATCTATAAGCAGCATTCACTGCTTAAACCATACCACTAGTTTATAAAAATTGATAATGTTACCATAAAATAAATACATCAAGCTATTATTTAAATGCATAATCCGATAGCGACTCTCGGCGAAGACAACGTATTGGGTTTTATTATATTGTGAGTTATATTTTGTAGTAGTAATAAAAAAAATATATGAACACTATTTTTTTTTATTTTTTTTTCGGATAAGCTGCTAGATTAATAAATTATGCTTACTTGAGCGTGATAAACAATAGATTTAATTATTTAACAATCCACATTTAAAGCTTAAAATTTTTATGTGAACTTAAATAATAATGTTTATGTCTTGACTTGGTTTCACCGACAAGATTTATTGTTGCACAATAGAACAAAAGGATAAACCGTCTGGGAGCGGGTGCAGATTTTAAAATAGCACAAAGGCATTTAATTGTGTATTGTCTATTATAGAACTTTACACAACAAAACATTGTCGTGTCATCCTACCGCCACAGCTTGCTTTAGCAAAATATTTCTAAGCCCGTATTTTTTAAGCCGATACTGACAGTGCCCGGGAATCTCTAACCGCCTTATTACAAAACAAGGTTTTTCTCTAAACCAGGTTTAAGCCATTGAGCTAGGTTTTGTATTTCGAATTTTGATCGTATCAGAATAAGATTCAAATTACAAAACACGGCTCAATGGTTTAAACCTGGTTTAAAGAAAAACCTTGTTTTGTAATAAGGCGGTAAGAGTTTTATATACTTTTAACCTTGATTATTAAAAAAAATAGATTTCTTAATGCAATGCAAATTAAACTGACTTAGAACGTATAATCAGTATTAAAATCAGTATTCATAGACGGGCCTGCATGTGGGTGTGTGTGGTTTGGTAGTTAGTGGCTCTGGCTGCTAACCTCGAGGTCGTTCTGGTTCCCAACCAGGACAAACTTTGCGTGATGAGCATGATTGCTTGTTCTTATATATTTTTATATATAAAATTCTCGTGCCACAATGTTAGTTTACCTTACTCCTCCGAAATGGCTTTACAGATCTTTTCCAAACTTTGTGAGCTTGTTCAGTAGGTATGAGAATCGACTACTATATATATATTCATACCCCTACATTTTTAACTCGACTAACACTTTAGATCTTTATTTAAAACTCGGTTTTATTGCTTTGAAATAAGATTGCTTTTAGCTGGACTCTGTTTTTTCTGAACCAGCTTCGCTTTTGAGTGAGAAAACAATAGAATAAGTCTGTTTACAAAAATGTTCGCTTGTTATTTGTTCTTACCTCAGAAAATTTGCGCATCAGTATTAGGCCTTTGAAATGATTTTTTTTTTTTTTTTTTTTTTATTACATATGGGCTTGCTCTTGGTCCCAGACTAGCCCGAGGGCATAGACAGGGCCTACGATGGAGCGAGCTCACCCAAAAGATGCCTATGCACTCGTCTCTTGAATACATCCGGGTATCCGGGGATTCTTTGTTACGAAGTGGTTTTCAATAAAATATGCGAATAATTATAAAACGAAATACAAAATCAACTTTGCTGGCTTTAAACAGTTTTAAGCGCAATTTATCTATTTAATATCAAAACATATTACTTAATTTAATCCACACTAATATTATAAATGGGAAAGTGAGTCTGTCTGTCTGTCTGTCTGTCTGTATGTTTGTCTTTCTATCACGGCAAAACGGAGCGACTAATTAACGTGATTTTTAAATGGAGATAGTTGAAGAGATGGAGAGAAAACATAGGCTACTTTTTGTCTCTTTTTAACGCGAGCGAAGCCGCGGGCAAAAGCTAGTAACATCATAATTCTCATGACTTGGACATTCTTAAAACTCTTATTGATTTGTCTTATAAGGTGTTACAGAAATATATTTGTAACCATCAACTACGTTATCAACATTTGGTAGCACTACATTAGTCTGCGTTAACATAAAAAATCATACACTACTTATTTAAACAGGCTCTCCGTGGAAGTAAGTATCAAATCTAACAGGCGCGTGCGCAAGGCCATTTCCAAACTTGAATCTTAAGGTAGATGATCAAGGAAGCCCGCGAAATTCAAATTCACTTACGTATTTTTGTAATTTTCAGTCACAATGTTAGTTACGAAACGGTTTTACCGATTTTTACCAAATTTTATATCGGCAACTATATAAACATTTTTTCATACCCTTACATTTTTAAATCGGTTAAAACTGCGGGAGGCAGCTAGTTTATTTATATAATTAATTTTAACTTTAGAACATGAGAAAAGACTGTCAAAGTAAATAATGGTTTGTATTTGTTCGGGCTGTGTTTGTAAATAGAGTTTCAATCTATGCTAATATAATAAGCTAAAAAAATATGTAGTTATTTGCCTTAATCTCTAATTATAGATTTTATGCGTGCAATAAATTAAACATTAAGTGTAAGAAAAATATTACATTACGAGCAATAAGATCGGCGCACGTAACCAAAGGCACGGGTAAAACTACGGTCAGCAAGTTAATGATGTCGTAATAGCGATGAAGATAAATAAAATCACATAGTGTTATTGTTCGAACCACATTATATTTTCACATAATTAACACGCATTAGGAAAGATACCTAATTTTATCTTAACCTCTGTTAAAAAATATATATTACTAAAATCACTTTACAATCACTTATATATACTTGTATTCATATTGAGTTTCAGAAACAGTTTTTTTTTGTATTTTTAACACAAAATGCTTATAAAAGTTGTTAAGACTAGCTGGAAAAGCACTTTTGCATTTTTCTTAAAGAATTGCAATGTATTATATAAAAATCCACTAAATTGAATCCACTTGGTTTGAAAAGTAGTTCACTTTAGAGAAAGTACAGAAACTTTTATCTGATGATTCGAAAACATGAAATAATAAGATTCAAATCATAATATGTGTAAAATAACATTAAAATAGCCAAACATGATTTAAAAAAAAAAGACGGGTTGCACTCCGGGAGTGCCGGCAGAAGTGAAAACTTGATTATAGCTGTCTACTATCCATCCGTCCTACGCTTTTTCGATCAGGTCACGTGTCCTGACGCGAGTTTAAGATTTTATACCCATTACAGAAAAAGTGCTCAACGCCGCTAAAGAAGTTTTCACTTCAATAAAAAAAAATAACAAGCAACACGTTATTCATCTTTCAAATTTTAGATCTTTATTCAAAACTCGGTTTTAATGCTTTGAAATAAGATTGCTTTTAGCTGGACTCTTTGGTTTCTCTGAACCGGCTTCGCTTTTAAGTGAGAGAACAATAGGTTAGCTTGTTTACAAAAATGTAAGCTTGTTATTTGTTCTTATCTCAGAAAATTAGCGCATCAGTGCATCAGTATTAGGCCTTTGAAATTATTCTTTGTTACGAAGTGGTTTTCAATAAAATATGCGAATAATATTATAAAACTCTAGTCTAAATCACTATTAAACAGAATTTCAAAACAAACAACGAAAAACCAAATCCAATTCGCTGGCTTTAAACAGTTTTAAGCGCAATTTATCTATTAAATATCAAAACATATTACTTAAATTAATAACATCATAGTTATGACAACTTGGACATTCCTAAAATTCTTATTAATTTGTCTTATAAGGTGTTACCTAAATATATTTGTAGCCATCAACTACGTTATCAAAATTTGGTAGCACTACATTAGTCTACGTCAACATAAAAAAACATACACATTACTAGTAATTACACCCACACAAATAATTTAAATTATATATAAATATTTTCCTTTTACCCGCACACTATTTTGTTACTTAAATCTTTTTTTTCTCCTTTTACTTTCGCCTTCTTGGCGTCCCTGAGTCACCTGGTTCCAGCAGAATACCAGCGTCAGGTATATGCTGAGCCTATACCTGACATATGCTGAGCTGGACACCCATTTGGTGCAAACCAGAGACACGCACTGCTTAGTCACTTTAATTTTCTTTTTTGTAATATTGTGTTTATTTTGTGTATGTCATGTGTTTTGCTCCGAATAAATTTGTTATCTATCTATCTATCTATCTATCTATACACTACTCATTTAAACAAGCTCTCCAAGTGTCAAATCTAACAGGTGCGTGCGCAAGGCCATTCCCAAACTTGAACCTTAAGGTAGATGATCAAGGTAGCCCGCGAAATTCAATTTCTCTTAAGTATTTTTGCAATATTCAGCTCAGTGTGTGGGTGTGGGAAGTCAAAATCCCTGTAATCTAGAGCGAAGCGTACTCTCGCTTGTTTTAGCGCGTTGTTTAAGACTATTTTTTTGCCGGTCGACGTTGGTGTATCCCAGCGGCATCTAAAGCTCTCCTCACTGTTCGCACACTGTATTCAAATTTAGTAGCAAATCTTGAGGTCCTCGTAAAGAGTTCCTGTTGGTAAGTGTTTACCATGGTTTCCACACGGCTCGCCGTAATAATGCGCGGTCGAGGAGCACGAGGTGCATCATCTACTGATCCCTCAGCAGCCTCCCGGTGTATCCGACGCCATACAGTATTTCTCTGTAAAAAATATTCGTAGTTTAATCCCTTTTCTTTTAGAATTATTTTCTTGCTCATTTGATTGCTCTAAATATATCTTGTTACTAACAATAAGAATATATTTAAATGTTTACAAAGATTGTTTAATTAATAACCGTTCCATTTTATTTCGAAATTTTTTTTAATGAATGAAAACTATTTTTTTTAAATTAATACGACTCTATTAAATTTATTTATATTGCAGTAAAATATTGGAATTACTTAAATTTTCTAATAATCAAATCTCTAGACCTAATAAAAAACCTGAGTTTATCTCGGTTGTTTCTTGTCAGAGTAGTCCAGCTAGGAAACACCGGCCCTATCGTTTGATTAAATAAGAAAAAAAATTAAGTGTGAAAGTGTAATTTTTTACCTATTAACAAAAATAAATAACTTATTAGTTTATTCATTTAATGGGTATCGATATTGCTTGCCCTAGTCATAATCTCGAAAATCGAGCGCTAAAATCAGTTGGAATATTGATATCTGATCTCTATTTGATAGAAAAAAGCAAGGCGCATTCGGACCGTGGCCGGGTGTATAGTTTATCTTTTATACTTATTATGATATTTTTGGATTCTTTTCTACTACGTCAGACGATATTATTAGAAACGGTTTGCAATTAATATTAGAATCAGTGATCGTACTAAATCGCATTAGATAGTTATAAATGAAAGTTATTTAGCACGTTTGGGCTAAACAGGTTTTGCCTCTATCTTACACTTGCCATGCGCAAAAGAGACAGAGCTATACATGACTAATATGATCGTCCCTTTTTACTTTGACTAAAGTAAACATGACTGATAAATATTCTTAGGAAGTGCATTGCTTTCGTTACAAAGGTGACTTAACAATAGATAAAAAACTGAGGGACAAACTAAATTGTTGAATTATGGATTGCTATTAGAATTAACAAAATCAGTATTTTTGCTTTTGATTTTCTTTCCGACTGGTTCGATTAAAACACAAAATTATAAATAAATAAACATAATATGTTTATGCAAAGTATAATATCTCTATCACAAGTCATACTATTATTATCAATCGTTTTATTCTAGTGTTAGTAAATGAAAGTTATTTAAAAAACACATGAATAATAATAATTGTAAATATCATGTTACGGTAATTATAAGAACATCAGATCAGAAATCGTGTTTGCATTATAAAAGATAGACAATCCGATCATATTTGCGATATATATAGACACAGAAAAACTCATACAGAAAATTTTAATACATTATAATATTAAAATTATCTGTAAAAACAAAACACAACACAACAACAACAGAAAATTTTAATACATATAGTATTAAAATTTTCTGTATGAGTCTAAGAGAGTATAATATAACATCAAGTTATATACTAATGTATCGAATTAAACCAATATTTTCATATGGAAACAGAGAAAAGGAAATTAATAATAATTAAAGAGGACAATATATTAATTTTTAAATACTTACGTCACAATAATAAATATATACTTTAATAAATTGAAGTAGCAAGTAATAATATTTATAGTTATACACAATATCAATCATACAAACACTAAAATGTGTGTATAAATAATTTTATCGACATATTACAAAATACAATTTAAAAATATATAAATAACAACGACTTACCGTAACATTTAATTCCTGCGATATTTGCGAAATATTTAATCCTTGATTATAAAATTTGGTTTCGTTCTTCCCTTAATAAATTCCGGGGCATTGTTCAAGTCCAGAAAACAAGGCAATCACAAGTCCAATAAAACAAAGCACAGGTCACGAGAAGAGCGGGAAATCAGTCCAAAAATCGAGGCACGGGTCGTATGTAGTCGGGATAAAAACAAAGAACAGAGAGACGTGTTGACAACTAGCGAGCGCAAATTGCAACTGAATGATGATGAGTGACGAGTGTGTAAAACAATAATGTTTGGGGAATTCCCTGTGATTGGTCAAAATATTTTTGGGCCACACCCACAACTTTTTTTAGGCCAATTACAGGAAACTTGCCGCTTTTAATGCATGTTCCGTAGTGCAAAGTATTTTGTTCGCAAAATGGGTTACCGTAGAAGTCCGCGATAGTACTTACAGTTTCGACTTCCTTTCGATTTTTTTTTATATGACGCACTTGCGACACAGCAACATACTATGAGAATGTAGGTACGCATGAAGAAGCAAGCGTAGGTCAGTAACCGATGACCTATCTCAACACTACCGTGACCGCAGGACACTGGTACAAGCGTATATTTATCTTTTCTTCAGTGTTGACCTGTAGTGTATTAATTGGCGCTGAATAGCGAATCAGCGTGTGGTGTAGGGTCTGCAGGCGCTGCGGCTAACATCATTTACTGCGAGCCACGGCCGCACTCGTGTTAACACAAGAGTTAAGCTTATTAGTTAGTTAACGAAGTGGTAGGTTTCATCGTGCTGGTACTGTATGTTGGCAGAATCTGACCCACTCTACAATTTGGTTTGTTCTTTTGGGTCAGGTAATTGACGGACATATTGTACTAAGTATTACCAGTAACGACGGCTCAATGACATTGATGGCATATAGCTTTTAGAATGAAAACGTTTCTGTTCTACTGTTTTCTTAACTCAATTTTTGTTTTGATAAATATTGTGTAAACAAGCTAAAGATTCAGTCGAGGAGCCACTAGGTAGTGAACAACAACGCTTTCAGCTCGAAAACTGTTTGTAATTATAGTAACAATATTAACTAATATCAGTGCTAATGTTATAAAAAGCTTTGAGAAGAAGATACTTGTTTATGTGCAACTGGCTTTCGCCCGCGGCTTCGCCCGATTTAAGGTCGCAACTTCCACTTAAAGATTATGTAGCATCGTAGATTAGTAAAACGTAGGAACCGACAACGAAAGCGACTGTTTTATCCTTCTACAATTGATCTTAAATCAGTATTTGAGGTACGATTCAGTACTCGTACCTGCAAATAAGGGAATTTTTGATGAAAAGCCCAACATCATTTTACTAAATGCAGGTCTTTGAACCTCCGAACTGAACAACACGAATTGCCATTTAAGATTTGCTTATTTCATATTTGAACTTAATTAATTGGAAGCTGAGTAGCTGACCATAACGGCAAGATAGATGCTGTCTAGTAATTGTGGTCACCTTCCAGTTGCAGGTTATCTGTGGTTATGCGAGTGTCACTCAGACTACACCACAATCCGTCCACACCACAATCCAGTTAGCGGTTACCACACGCCCTGGTAAGACTGATCTCAGGCCTCTGGCTACCCGTAACGGCTATCAAAGATCTACGAATGACAATCGAGACCTTACGTATTCATACATTTCGTGTCACAGGCGTTACAGATATTTTGCTCTTCCTATTAAATCGGACTCAGGTCCCCACAATATAATGGCAACATGCCACAATAGCAACGCAAGTTGTTACTTTTTTCTTAAATACATGTAATTTTTGACGGATATCTGTTCTGCTTTTGTTACTTAGTTCAGAAACTAAATATTCGCATCATCTCTACGACGGTAGCGAAACGGCGAAGCCATACATTTTTAGAATTTGTGAAATTAGGGTCGGTAGAGTTAGGCCGTGTAGATTCAGAAGCTTGGCTCTACATGAGATCTGATATTTTTTTCACAGGGCAAACCTTATGTGGTTGTCTTGGCAACATTTTACATGAAATGTTTCTGATGGGATGTGTATATTATGGTAAAGAAAACCTGGAATTTTCACAGATTTGTATGTTTACTATAAGTTCGCTAGTTACGTACTTTCTTATTACCTGTACTACCTAATATGTGTCATGTTGATCGCGTGTGATCCCAGAGAGCGCGCTTTCTGTAAGTAAGTATCGTCGTTTCCCCGCTGAGCGCGCACACGGAAGTGATCTCCTCGCTTGTTACACATGAGTACGTAAGCTCAACAAAGAACTTTCACTGTTCAAGGTGAACACGTGCGTGTCTCCTTCAGTTTTAGTCGATGTTGTGAACTTAATAACACGACAAGTATCGTTGTCACAATTATTATTATTTGTATTTGAACAGAAGGCTTATTGCTTCTCTTTTTAAACGTTTGTCGCCCACGTCAATGAAATTTTGCAACCCCCGAAGACTTAGGATTTTAGAGCCCAAAACCCGGATATGTCAACCAACAGGTTTTACAGGTACCCATGGATAGGAAAACAGATCATTCCTACTCACTATTATATCATATACGTAACCCGATGCAACCACGAGAGGGTGTCTTTTTTAAGACTTTGAGAGCCGTATTGCGATAATTACATTATGGTTTTATTTTATTATATGTATTATTTTATTATTATTTACATTTCTATCTGTCATATGTGAGCCCATTATTATCGCGTACTAGAATATGTCCTCCGTTTAACCTGCCACGGTGTATAATTTATACATATACATCGGCTAGCGCTGAAAACCAGCGTCGTGGACTCATGCCTATGTATGGGTCACGGCATTATGCTGAGCGCTAGCCGTTTCGTGCAGTAGTGACGCTACTTAGCTGTATTTAGTTTTACGGTTGTAGTATATAAGTTCTTCATTTGTAGCGCACATTGTGCGAATAAATTGTTTTTCTTTCTTTCTATATAAAGCTATATATCGGTAAATTAAACCCAGGCAGACAAAACAAACATGCTCATCACACAGAGTTTGTCCTGGGTGGGAATCGAACTCTACAGTAACCACTAGAGGGGCCGGTAAGTGTGAGGATCTCTGCTGACCTCCCGGCAGACAGTAAGAAAGGGCACTCACAACTGCACTTGTTCAATTAGCGAGCTTTGGCGACAAAGTGAAACTTTTACTAGAATACATTTCTACTGAAGAGATAATGAACTGAGAAAATTGTTCGAGCTCAATGGGAGCATTTTATTTCAGTTAGGTGGCGGAATTTTGAGTAATAAGGCTGGTTTTATTGTTCAACGTTTCGGCAGCGCCATTAAAGCGCCCGCGTCTAATCTATAAATCTATAAATCTGTAATTCTATAAATCTATAAATCTATAAATCTATAAATCTATAAATCTATAAATCTATAAATCTATAAATCTATAAATCTATAAATCTATAAATCTATAAATCTATAAATCTATAAATCTATAAATCTATAAATCTATAAATCTATAAATCTATAAATCTATAAATCTATAAATCTATAAATCTATAAATCTATAAATCTATAAATCTATAAATCTATAAATCTATAAATCTATAAATCTATAAATCTATAAATCTATAAATCTATTAATCTATTAATTGACGAATTGACGAATTGACGAATTGACGAATTGACGAATTGACGAATTGACGAATTGACGAATTGACGAATTGACGAATTGACGAATTGACGAATTGACGAATTGACGAATTGACGAATTGACGAATTGACGAATTGACGAATTGACGAATTGACGAATTGACGAATTGACGAATTGACGAATTGACGACGTTGACAATTGACAGTTGACAGTTGACAGTTGACAGTTGACAGTTGACAGTTGACCGTTGACAGTTGACAGTCAACTCTTTATTAATGGCATTAGTGGAAAACACACCACAATTTTGCCACGACCATGTTTTTAACACAATCAGTTAACAGTTGACAGTAGGCAGTAGTCAGTTCAACAGGATAAATGGACGAATGGACGAATGGACGAATGGACAAATGGACAAATGGACGAATGGACGAATGGACGAATGGACGAATGGACGTGTTTAATATTACGTTTAGTTTAGTTACTTAACACCGCGATAGATGGCATTGACCATATACGTCACATAATTGTATCGCGGTGTTAAGATCTGCAGCCGTCCAACGACCTCTTCTTTTGATTATTAATAAATGTCTTCGTCTATCTATATCAAGTAACAATTGGTTTTATTCATGGTCCTTCGAGCCGGATAAAGTGAAGTGATCAGTTTTGGACAGTGACGGTGGAACCCTCACGAACCCTCTTTCGGTATTAAATATCGGGATTGAGAGTAAAGTGGTGTTGTGTAAATATTGTGTGCTGGACAAACTGTAAGTACATTGTAACATAGAACTTGTAAGCGTTTAGGCGCAGAATGTCCAATTAGATTTATAGATTTATAGATTTATAGATTTATAGATTTATAGATTTATAGATTTATAGATATTTAGATTTATAGATTTATAGATTTATAGATTTATAGATTTATAGATTTATAGATTTATAGATTTATAGATTTATAGATTTATAGATTTATAGATTTATAGATTTATAGATTTATAGATTTATAGATTTATAGATTTATAGATTTATAGATTTATAGATTTATAGATTTATAGATTTATAGATTTATAGATTTATAGATTTATAGATTTATAGATTTATAGATTTATAGATTTATAGATTTATAGATTTATAGATTTATAGATTTATAGATTTATAGATTTATAGATTTATAGATTTATAGATTTATAGATTTATAGATTTATAGATTTATAGATTTATAGATTTATAGATTTATAGATTTATAGATTTATAGATTTATAGATTTATAGATTTATAGATTTATAGATTTATAGATTTATAGATTTATAGATTTATAGATTTATAGATTTAGAGAACGAAATTTTTTTTTATTGACAAATCGACAAATTGACAAATTGACAAATTGACAAATTGACAAATTGACAAATTGACAAATTGACAAATTGACAAATTGACAAATTGACAAATTGACAAATTGACAAATTGACAAATTGACAAATTGACAAATTGACAAATTGACAAATTGACAAATTGACAAATTGACAAATTGACAAATTGACAAATTGACAAATTGACAAATTGACAAATTGACAAATTGACAAATTGACAAATTGACAAATTGACAAATTGACAAATTGACAAATTGACAAATTGACAAATTGACAAATTGACGAATTGACGAATTGACGAATTGACGACGTTGACAATTGACAGTTGACAGTTGACAGATGACAGTTGACAGTTGACAGTTGACAGTTGACAGTTGACAGTTGACAGTTGACAGTTGACAGTTGACAGTTGACAGTTGACAGTTGACAGTTGACAGTTGACAGTTGACAGTTGACAGTTGACAGTTGACAGTTGACAGTTGACAGTTGACAGTTGACAGTTGACAGTTGACCGTTGACCGTTGACCGTTGACAGTTGACAGTTGACAGTTGACAGTTGACAGTTGACAGTTGACAGTTGACAGTTGACAGTTGACAGTTGACAGTTGACAGTTGACAGTTGACCGTTGACAGTTGACAGTCAACTCTTTATTAATGGCATTAGTGGAAAACACACCACTTGCGAATTGGACATTTTGCGAACTGGGCATTTTGCGAAATGGACCATTTCAGACCGCTGGACATGTTGCGAATTGGACATTCTGCGCCTAAACGCTTACAATTCGTCAATCTATAAATCTATTAATCTATTAATTGACGAATTGACGAATTGACGAATTGACGAATTGACGAATTGACGAATTGACGAATTGACGAATTGACGAATTGACGAATTGACGAATTGACGAATTGACGAATTGACGAATTGACGAATTGACGAATTGACGAATTGACGAATTGACGAATTGACGAATTGACGAATTGACGAATTGACGAATCGACGAATCGACAAATTGACAAATTGACAAATTGACAAATTGACAAATTGACAAATTGACAAATTGACAAATTGACAAATTGACAAATTGACAAATTGACAAATTGACAAATTGACAAATTGACAAATTGACAAATTGACAAATTGACAAATTGACAAATTGACAAATTGACAAATTGACAAATTGACAAATTGACAAATTGACAAATTGACAAATTGACAAATTGACAAATTGACAAATAAACAAATTGACAAATTGACAAATTGACAAATTGACAGTTTGCTGTTTACAGTTGACAGTCAGTCGACAGTTGACAGTTGAAACAGTTCATTCGTCCGTTCGTCCGTTTGTCCATTCGTCCATTCGTCCATTCGCGCATGTATATTATGGTCTTCCGAAAGATATTAAGGCATAAAGGCGTCACTTCCGAGATTACTGATCGGATGTCTATGAAACCCGAAATCCAGTCCACAGTGCACTGTGGTTGGATTGTGGCTTGGTTGTGTTGTGGTTGAATATGGATTTCGGGTAGCGCTGTTAAAATAATAGGACCATGAAAACATGTGAATATAATTGTAATAAATACATAGTAAATAATTAAAAAAAAATTGAATGCGCGCTTGAACAGCTGTGCACTGCGAAACGAAATTTTTTTTTTATTGACAAATTGACAAATTGACAAATTTACAAATTGACAAATTTACAAATTGACAAATTGACAAATTGACAATTTGCTGTTTACAGTTGACAGTTGACAGTCAGTTGACAGTTGACAGTTGACAGTTGAAAGTAGACAGTTGACGATTTGTCCATTCGTCCATTCGTCCATTCGTCCATTCGTCCATTCGTCCATTCGTCATATCGTCCATTCGTCCATTCGTCCATTCGTCCATTCGTCCGTTCGTCCATTCGTCCATTCGTCCATTCGTCCATTCGTCCATTCGTCCATTCGTCCATTTATCCTGTTGAACTGACTACTGCCTACTGTCAACTGTTAACTGTTTGTGTTAAAAACATGGTCGTGGCAAAATTGTGGTGTTTTCCACTAATGCCATTAATAAAGAGTTGACTGTCAACGGTCAACTGTCAACTGTCAACTGTCAACTGTCAACTGTCAACTGTCAACTGTCAACTGTCAACTGTCAACTGTCAACTGTCAACTGTCAACTGTCAACTGTCAACTGTCAACTGTCAACTGTCAACTGTCAACTGTCAACTGTCATCTGTCAACTGTCAACTGTCAACTGTCAACTGTCAACTGTCAACTGTCAACTGTCAACTGTCAACTGTCAACTGTCAACTGTCAACTGTCAACTGTCAACTGTCAACTGTCAACTGTCAACTGTCAACTGTCAACTGTCAACTGTCATCTGTCATCTGTCATCTGTCAACTGTCAATTGTCAACGTCGTCAATTCGTCAATTCGTCAATTCGTCAACTCGTCAATTCGTCAATTCGTCAATTCATCAATTCGTCAATTCGTCAATTCGTCAATTCGTCAATTTATAGATTTATAGATTTATAGATTTATAGATTTATAGATTTATAGATTTATAGATTTATAGATTTATAGATTTATAGATTTATAGATTTATAGATTTATAGATTTATAGATTTATAGATTTATAGATTTATAGATTTATAGATTTATAGATTTATAGATTTATAGATTTATAGATTTATAGATTTATAGATTTATAGATTTATAGATTTATAGATTTATAGATTTATAGATTTATAGATTTATAGATTTATAGATTTATAGATTTATAGATTTATAGATTTATAGATTTATAGATTTATAGATTTATAGATTTATAGATTTATAGATTTATAGATTTATAGATTTATAGATTTATAGATTTATAGATTTATAGATTTATAGATTTATAGATTTATAGATTTATAGATTTATAGATTTATAGATTTATAGATTTATAGATTTATAGATTTATAGATTTATAGATTTATAGATTTATAGATTTATAGATATATAGATTCATAGATTTATAGATTTATAGATTTATAAAAAATACAAATTGACAAATTGACAAATTGACAAATTGACAAATTGACAAATTGACAAATTGACAAATTGACAAATTGACAAATTGACAAATTGACAAATTGACAAATTGACAAATTGACAAATTGACAAATTGACAAATTGACAAATTGACAAATTGACAAATTGACAAATTGACAAATTGACAAATTGACAAATTGACAAATTGACAAATTGACAAATTGACAAATTGACAAATTGACAAATTGACAAATTGACAAATTGACAAATTGACAAATTGACAAATTGACAAATTGACAAATTGACAAATTGACAGTCGACAGTCGACAGTCGACAGTCGACAGTTGACTGTCGACAGTTGACAGTTGACAGTTGATAGTTGATAGTTGACAGTTGACAGTTGACAGTTGACAGTTGACAGTTGACAGTTGACAGGTGACAGTTGACAGTTGACAATTGACAGTTGACAGTTGACAGTTGATATTTGACAGTTGACAGTTGACAGTTGACAGTTGACAATTGACAGTTGACAGTTGACAGATGACAGTTGATATTTGACAGTTGACGGTTGACAGTTGACAGTTGACAGTTAACAGTGACAGTTGACAGTTGACAGTTGACAGTTGACAGTTGACAGTTGACAGTTGACTGTTTATATTTTTTTTATAAAATCTTTCTTCGTTTGAGATATTGTCGTGGCAGAATTGTGGTGTGTTTTCAACAAATGCCATTAATAAAGAGTTGAAGTTGAAGTTGACTGTTGACAGTTCACAGTTGGCACTTGACAGGAACTTGTTGGATCTTATGTAACAAGTAGTGTCGTCAGTGGATGCTTCTTTTAGCTAAATTGGCTGGTGTAGAATGTACACCTCACACATTGTCGTTTTTCTCGTGTTATCTACGAGACGTTGTCAGTACTTCGACTGCAGTGGACAGCTCTCTGAACCCTATTTCACACGATCAGGTGTCAGCCATTCGTCCATTCGTCCAATCATCCTTTCATCCATTCGCCCATTCATCCACTCGTCCATTCGTCCATTCGTCCATTCGTCCATTCGTCCATTCGTCCATTCGTCCATTCGTCCATTCGTCCATACGTCCATTCGTCCATTCGTCTATTCGTCCATTCGTCCATTCGTCCATTCGTCCATTCGTCCATTCGTCCATTCACCCATTCGTCCATTCGTCCATTCGTCCACTCGTCCATTCGTCCATTCGTCCATTCGTCCATACGTCCATTCGTCCATTCGTCATGCCGAAACGTTGAACAATAAAACCAGCCTTATTACTCAAAATTCCGCCACCTAACTGAAATAAAATGCTCCCATTGTGCACAATTTCAGTACACACATTCAGTAGAAATGTATTTGACAAATTGACAAATTGACAAATTGACAAATTGACAAATTGACAAATTGACAAATTGACAAATTGACAAATTGACAAATTGACAAATTGACAAATTGACAAATTGACAAATCGTAACAAATCGACAATACGTCGACTGCAGTGGACAGACAGCTCTCTGAACCCTATTTCACACGATCAGGTGTCAGCCAAGGCAGTAATTTAGGACCTCTTCTTTTCATTATCACGGTTAACGACCTGCCGAAATTAGTCAGTAAATCTACACCGTTATTATTATTTGTATTGATATCTATTCAACTCCGCGTCTTGACTTCACAGTTAAATACTTCAGTAGATCACTTAATAATTCATACGACTTTACTTATCTATGTAAATACGGGGCTCGTAGCCGCCGTCTTCTAGCTTAAAGCTTTACATATTTATGTTGTAAAGTTGCTCGAATATCGGATATGTGATACCTTAGAGAAATCTCTTGCGGCTTTACGGTGAAGTGATTTACGACTGGATCTTGATAATGTTATCTATATAAAAATAATAAACAGATTGACTGACTGTTGATATATCAACGCACAGCCCAAACCGCTGCTCCTAGAGTGTATTCTTTGAGAGAAGTAGATATCCGCTAAGAAAAGATTTATGATGAAATATAATTTAGGATGAAATAGTGGATGGAAGAACATCTACGTGGACTAGCCGCGGGAGAAACAGCTAGTAGTTTATAGTTTATACGTTTTTAAAAGATAACTATAAAGTGCCAGCCCCTCATGCAATAGGTTCGAATCCGAGCAAGTACCAATGTGACTTTTTCAATTCATATGTACCTTCTAAAGTTTATCTTGGACATCACAGGCATCGGTGATGGAAAACATCGTGAAGGAACCTGGACTTATGGTGAATACAAGTCCGAAATCGCCAATCCGCCTTGAGCAAGCGTGGTGACAAATGTATGAGAAGGCACGCAGGGTTGCTACGTTTATATCAACGAGCATCAGTGGCATTTAAATACATATTTTCCAAAATGCAGTTGTTAGAACATTTTAGGATACTAAAGTTAACAAGCGATTTATTTCACCTCTCAGTTGTAAACAAAACATGACAGAAAAAATACTTTATTATTGATGTTATTGGTATCTTTTTCCCTGTACGCTTAGTGGAAGATTGCTCCTGACATGTCTCGCGAACTAATGCTCGATGTCACGACAAGCGACAAACTGGATACGACAAAAGGTTCTACCCAGACGAACGCTTGAAATCGTGACACAATTTAACTGTGACAAAGGATCTGTAGATGTATCGGGCTCAGTGACGTGATTGCTGAGCATGTGAGCTCGTTCGTTTACTAGATCCGTTTGAATTTGCGCTCGGTTAATGATTAACGGTTCTACATCAAATTTGAGTTACAAAAATATGCGAAACACTTCTAAGTACACTTGCAGACGTGATGTTGTATTCTTTTTGTATTTATTACAGCGGTCGGCATCCGAACTACATGAAAACAAATATTTTTTTCGATCTATAGATTGTCTGTGCCGTCGTCTGTCGCTCCGACTAGTCGTAAGCGTGCGCCAGTCGTCACCGTGTCGCCGACACACCGCTCGGCGAGTGTCGAACTATATTTATTGGTCACGACGGAACAACACCCGTTTGTACAACTTTTATTTTCTTTTTCTTGATTTATTTTTGTGTTGTAGCGCTACAGTCGTTATGCGACAAAATGTGATTTCAACAATTAGGTTAGGTTATATAAATCGTAGTGTTTTCTAAATCATGTTATGGTGTGTAAGTGTAATAGGTTAAAGGTGATATTGGTGATTTTGTGATCATCGATCTGTTTTCAAAAACTAGTGATTTTGAAAAAATCTTTGTATTTCCAAGGCGTTAAGAGGCAAAGCTAGCTCGTTTTTGAAAAAAGAAATGTAACACGGCACACGCGAAGTTTTAAAGCGATCTAGTAAATCAAATGAAAATCGTACCATTTAATCGTATCTCTGCCGAGAGACATAGGTAATTAAATAGATTTGCAAATCATGAAATAAAGTCTGATTTCACGCTGGTAGAAGCAATCATATAGAAGTGGATTAAGGTTCCGCGTAAACGAGCCACCAACTACAGCCACACCGGTGGCTGTCGCGCGTTACCGCGCTACGCGGACACTGCTGTAGCGAATGGCCGCTACCGGCTAAACGTACTAAATATATGAAAAAGTATGTTAAGTGGCAGGCCACCCGTGGCCGTGGTGGCCCGTTTGCGCGGACCCTTAGTGATGGAACCGAGTTTGAGCTGCTTATAATACAAGCCATATTATAGCCACCTGTAAGCTTGCCCTGCGTACTGCCTGGATGCCACCGGCTACCCACAGTCAGTCCGAGTCGCCAAGATCGGGACAAGCTAGGAAGTGCAACAAGGGTAGACAATACACACGCTGGATACTTCTTAAACCACCATACAAAATCGATAGTATTGCACATCTATTTACTGTTCAATAATATTAATAATACCAGTCTATAATTGTCCCACTGGAGGGCCTCTTCTCATACAGAGAAGCTACGAGCATAAATCACCACGCCGCTTCTCAAGCCGCCTCCGCTTGCTCAAGGCGGATTGGTAATTTCGGATTTATATCACTACAAGTCCAGGTTTCCCTAGGATGTTTTTTGAAGTACATATTATGAACTGAAAAAGTCACATTGGTACTTGCCCGGATTTGTACATACAACCTCTTGCATGAGAGGCGTCTTAACCACTAGGTCATTACGACATGATAGAGCTTTAAGTTATCAATTTCCTGGCAACTTTTGCCTCTAAGATGTAAGTTTTTTCGTGTAAACTGATCTATTTACGGTAAAAATCTAATAAACAACGGAGGAAAGCGGTTGAGGACGTCGTATTCAAGGTCAGATTCCATGTACCTACCATTAAGTACCATACCATTGCATTCCATTCCATTTTCCAGCAAGAGCATTCTTATATATTAACAGCTCAAAATCTGATCTAGTTGGAAAATATCCTAGTTGTAAAATGACGTAAGCACATTGAATTGGACGTTTATTATTACCGCTTTCAACGGAATACGTAAACTATTAGTACGTTATGAGGTAATATAGGTACTTATTGTGGGATACTAGTAGTAAATATTATAGCCAAGAAAAGTAACAGCTCTAACTACTAGCTACCCTTTTGTTTTCGTCACTGACCGCTGACCATTTTATATGACGCTGCAGTTATTCTGCGAATTACCACAAAACAATAAATAATATCTAATTATATTCATATTCATATTCTTTATTTGCGTTCCATAATATTTACAGTGGTCTTACAGAGGGCTAAGAGCTAAGGTGCAGTTATGGACCCTGTAGGGCACAGCAAAATCAAAAAAACAAAATCAAAAGCAAAATCTATGAGAGATGTATATTGTCAGAGAACCTTTGTGATCAATGATTGTAAGGAGAGGGCCTGTCTATGTCGATGAGGCTGGCCATAGATCGAAGAGTTAATGCTAGTTGACGATTAATTTAAAGTCGTCAGGCAAGAGGTAGATACGCTATAAATGAGTAGGATAGACAGAGATAATTGTCCTGTGGTAAAACTGCATATAAAATGTAAGATTTAATCCATTATTTTCCAACTGCAGAGGAAAAGCCTCTTCTCAAACAATGATAAAAAAAAAATAGTTAATTTACACAAAATACCTTTGTTTACATTATTAACACATGTAGGTACAATCCAGATATTGCAGGAAAAAGGGTGCTTAAATAATTAAAAACCCTGCCTCCTAAACTAGGGGAACCCTGTGACTTAGGAGTCAGTGTTCTACTGTAGCTTGGTGAACAAAAGAAACGTTTATTTATTTAGAGAAGACACAAACATTGCTCAAAGTAGATTGATTTCATTTTTTATGTTCATGTTAGGTAAGTTCAGGTTATATCAAGATGTTCTCTTTCAACGATGTATCTGTTATTACCTAGAATTCCTAGATAATTATAGGAAGTATAAACTAAAATAGTCACGAGAGTTACTTGTTCTGTTTTAAAGTCACAAAATTGAGGTTTTTAACTAGGATTTTCTCTGCAGCATCTCAAGGATGGAAGTTGGTGTGATACTCCTGTTTTTATAAACTAACTAGCTTATGCCCGCGGCTTCGCTCGCGTTAAAAAGAGACAAAAAGTAGCCTATGTTACTCTCCATCCCTTCAAGTATCTCCACTTAAAAAATCACGCCAATTCTTCGCTCCGTTTTGCCGTGAAAGAAAGACAAACATACAGACAGACAGACATACACACTTTCCCATTTATAATATTAGTATGGATAATAATAATAATATTCATTAATAGATTAATGATTTGATTGCTTGTAGTTACAACAATATTTTTTTAAATTTTTATTGGAAACTTCCATTCCCAATTTTACCCCTCCAGGGTTGGAATTTCTTAGTGGATACTTTTTTTTTTTGGTGAATGGGAAATCATCCAATGACTGCTCCCGTCGTGGGTGCGGCGGGAGGGCGTGTCAGACTCTTACTGACTAAAACCCACTCATGTTCCTTCGACTGCCCTTTATGTTCCAGGGTCACGGTAACTATTATAAACATTCCGCAACTCCGGCAGGCGTTTTCTTAGTGGACACTTATTCTTCACAAAGAACAAACTCTTCGAGTTTCAGTCCCTGGCCCTGTGTCTAGGACCAGCGGTTTGGGCTGTGCCTTGCAAAATTAGATATAGATTAATTTATGTATTTTTTTTCTATAGTTACAGAATATTTCGATGATTTCGTCCAATTACATAATAAAATCACAAAATGATAATATATGTATACTAGTCTACTGACATCCTTATACCCAAAATAATAATACGACAACGCGGTCTGACAGTGGAGAGGCCAGAACGCTATTATAGCAGCAGACGTTTAAATTGTTGACAAAGGCTTGACGCCTTTGGAGCAGAAAGAACCAAATAAAATGTAAAAGTCCAATGATCGTTTTATACTTTTATTTATATTCTTTGACTTCGATTAACTTTTAAACTTATTGTACCAAGCACAGTTTATTTAGAACTAGCTGCCCTCCGCTGTTTCACCCCAGTTCGTTATGTTTTTGATTACTGCTCCGCTCCCGTAGGCGTGATGTTATGTGGCCTATATGTTATTCAGCTGTATAAGCTATATTATTGTAAAGTTGCATCAAAATCCGTTTTGTAGTTTTTGCGTGAAAGAGTATCAAACATCCACACACACTCACACATACAAACTTTAATATTTAAAATATTAGTAGGATAGGATGGGGGGCATGAGATCATCTCATCGTCATGCTAGTCGTGCCCCGCAGTCCCGCCTGCATCGAGAACGTGACCGCCCCCATCTGATTAAGGAAAACTGCACTAATCATCTCATGTACGTTGCATTTTGTTCATAATTAGCGTATGTAAAAGCCCAGACCACAGCAAATCCTAAGGTTTTCCAGTAAAAACAAAGTGTTTTTGTTTTCCTTTAAAGTTGGAATATTTTTCGATCACCGTTTGTTTTTCTTTAAAGTTGGAATATTTTTGATCACCGTTTATTTTTTTGGCACCATTTCCATAATAAATCTTTTGTAAAACCCAAGATTAGCCAATTTTCGGGTTTTCACAATAACATAATATGTATATGTCGCAGTCAAACCAGAGGTAATAAATATTTATTTTTTTATTTATTTTTTTATTTTTAGTCATCTGGTTGAATCAGCTATTTGATTGTATGACTAGCGCGTTCATTGAATGACGACATTTAATTGAATGACTAGGCCGAACGTTAATTGAACAAGCGTCACTCAACGTCCAACTAGATAGCCGATGGTAACATAGCCCTTTGAACAGAGCGGACGTAAAATCAGTGAGGTGATTGTAATTAAGTTCATTTTTTTCCCACTGCGGCGTTAGTAGTCCCCAAAACAAATTTGGCGTAAAATAGCTCGCGCAGTTAACAGTGTCTTGATATTTTTTTAAATAAATTTACTATAAAGTGACTTATTCGTAATAAAATAGTGTGACAGCATGGATTAACCTATTAAGACGCCGCCGCCGGATACTTTTAAAGTTTTTTTTTTATTAAAATCATAAAAAGGTGTGTCATGTCATGTCCTTATTTTTAAAATGTAAAGGAAGTTAAGTTTTTAAGTTGGCCTCTATCAATGAACGCGCTAGTCATACAATCAAATAGCTGACTCAACCAGATGACTGCGACATATATATATTTTAAAAGCTCATTCGGCGCCCTTTATCATTCATGAGGTTCTGGTTTTAAAAGTACCAATGTGACTTTATTTCGTATACGTATTACGTAATTGTAAGTTTACATTGTTAACATTGGTTCAGGAAAACGTCTTGATGAAACCTAGTCTTGTATAAATAATATTTATTTTGTAAATCGGTTAAAAACAATACTTTAACACGTCAATATTTTTTTCTTATTTTAAGACAACGATGGAACCGGTGTTTCTTAGCTGGCTACTCTGAGAAGAAACAACCGAAACAAAGTCAGAGATCAAAGTCTCTTTTAAAGTCAAAATATTGTATTGGTTCAAATTATAGGAAGACTATTTAGGTTAATGACCAAGCGGTGCTTTCTCTGTCAAGCGAGTAAGCGTGGTGAAACAATGCTTCCCTTCTCTGTATGAGAAGAGGCTTTTTTCCTGCAGTGGGATATTCTAAATGATAAGGTAAATTGTACAATCTTAATGGATCACTGAGACATAAGGACAAATGAAACATGGACTTTCAAGAAAAAACACTTGAATAATTTACCACAAAATTATTATCATCAAACAACCAACCAAGTGTGTGTCGGGCCACGCGTATTGTATGGTTCCGTAGTGCCGTATTAGGTTGACTATTTTTCACTTAAATTTGTAAAGCCTTATTTTGTGATTTTACTGTAATTTTGTTTATTTATTTATTTATTTATTTTATTCCCAACAATATCCTTACAGACTAATCCAAATCGATATTGAGGTTTCTTATCACTAAATTACAACTAAATCTACGTATAACTAATTTTAAAAAGTGCTATCTTCGTAAATTCACTCAGAGTACAATAAAAAATATCCACGTCGTCAGCTATGAGATTGAGCGTGCGCAGCGCGCGCGTCAGAGGCCAAGGTTATATGCTTAAGTCTGACAGACTGACCCCTTGAAATTTCAAAAGTACCTATAAATAGTTTATTTAAATAAAATAGTTTTGAGATTGAGTTTGAAATGCTGTGAATGTTCAAATATCTCCGAAAGCAAACATCGGCGTAGTGGCCGTCGGCGTAAAGTCTGACACTCCATTTAGCTGGCAAGGGGAGCAATGTGGACTTTAAAAAAATAATAACTAAAAGTTTTGTACGTCAGAATTTAACTCTTATAGAATTATGTATAGTGTGTCTGTCCTATCTCTCCCCCACTCCTTTTATCTCCAAAATTATTATAAACTAAGAAAATAGAATCTTCTATGTGCGAATTCAACTCACATTCGACCTGCTTTTATTAAAAGCCCAGACTTTGTATTGCGGTCCATAAGTACATCCAATTCAGCACGTAAGTGTATTCTTAGCTCACACGTCTCGCAATATTTTCATCTAAATGAAAATGCTCCGGCAGGACGACGCGTCATTCTCCGGAGCACCAACTGACGTCATCGCACTGCCGAGCACTCTACACTCGCTAAGAGGGGTGTTACATAATGCATCACCTCGTGGAGTTGGTGACACACCTGAGATATCAGGGGGGACAGGAGGGAGGGATGAGGGCTAAATATCAAGACACATTGGTGTCGATACCCTTGGTCACAAACTAAAATACATTTAAGTTCACTGCATGTTGCACTGCACTGGCTTTCTATTTCGTTAAGAAAAGAACAGAAGAAAAAGTTTAGTCTTGTCATATAAGGACACTACATAGATAATTTAGACGCGATGTAAAACATGACTACTAATAAGACGTCGATTTACTTCAGGCGCTGTCTAATTTGACAGGACTAATATAATAATTATCTTTTGTGTTTAATGAAATGGAAAGAGAAAGATGCACTTAAATTAAATTTAGTTTAATTTGTGATCAAAAGAATCAGCATCATTTTGTGTTCTTGGTTCTATTCCAACAGACCAGAATTGAGATTATTTGAAGCATGAAACAAAAGTTTGTGTCTTTAGCTGTGCCCGCAGCTTCGCTCGTCTTGGTGGTGATTTTTAGGCCTGTCTTTTTTTAACAACTGACGAATATTGACAAATCGTCTCGTCTTGGTCTCGTTTCGTTATTGCGCCATATTTTTATGTAGGGGCATAAAAATAATATGACCATGACACATATTTTAAGGTTTCAGCATTGATACTGAATTTAATATCCTTATAAGAGTAAGCAGTGATAATGTTAGATAAAATATTGTTACTATGAATAGGATTAAGTTTATTAGTATCCTGTAATTGAACAAGCAAGTGCCGACTCACTTCAGCCTCTCTCAAATAAATATACATATTTGACTGACTTAGCACGCACTTAACCTTAGCTACTCTGCATCTCTCTCTAAACATCGAAATTCGTCAGTTGCACACAACTGACACAACTGACGAATGCTTTGAAAAAGATCAAAATATCTTGGCCTTAAAAACAGTAATATTCGGCTAACACAGTGTTAACTCATTCTTCCATACAGTTCTAAGTAATAAATAAATACGTCGGTTTCTTCCTAAATTCATTTAATAATACTGATACAGTTATTCTCAAAAACAACATCGTGTTGTTTACATGATGTCACCGCACCCGTAAGTACACACAAACTGCGACTCAATGGGTTTGTGGTGACATCAGTATTGAATAAATATATAATTTACATCAGTTACGAAATATTACAAAACTTATGAATAAAATAAAGAAGTATAGTAGTAGTGTATGCAGAGTTGCGATATCCCATTGGGTCCCGTAAGTGGACATCCTAAAATCGTATGTACTATCGACCAAATTGAATCATGACCCATTTCGACGACAAATCGTTTGAAGCTGTCAAAATAATAAGACTAGACGTGTGACATTTTTAATTCATGTTTACGCGATTGTCGACCTAATTGTATTTAAATGTCTGTAGGAAAATAAGCTTATGATGGGTCATGATTCCATTTTGTCGATTGTACTTTCTTAAGTTGACACATTGACATCCCGTGCTTCGAAAGGCACGTATTGCCTTAGCGTCCAGATAATTATCCTCGATCTTTGACAATCAGAAGTGACGTCTGACAATCAGTTTTTCGTACATCGTATAAAATTTAGAGGGTATCGTTGTTGAGGTCGACCGTAATGTCCGTAATATAGTTGACAAAAGGCTTGGCTTAGTTGTGGACGTTCTAAAGTAATAAATTATAACAAAAACGTCAGAATTCAGAACCTTCTCCTTTTTGAAGTCGATTAATTTAACAGGTAGAAATTCTACGTTTTTTACGAACAGTAAGTTTAAGTATTTTTCCATTTATTTATTAAAAGAAATGATTCTGTTAAACTCCTAAACACCGAGAAGATACCATTTTTTTTTATAAATTAAATTATATAACACTCGCCTATACTGTAGCTTTCTTTAAAACATACATAAAGCTTACAAACAACCAATTTTCTTTTTATATTACTACTAGCTGTTCCTCGCGGTTTCACCCACGTTACATTAGGTTTCTGGTTACTGCTTCGCTCCCGTGGGACATAGCGTGATTTTAGCTTATGTTACTCGTGGACCATGTAGCTTTCTAATGGTGAAAGAATTTTTAAAATCGGTCCAGTAGTTTTTGAGCCTAATCCTTACAATCAAACAAACAAAGTTTTTCTCTTTATAATATTAGTGTAGATTTAGATTTGAATAGAAATATTCTCTCAAGAATATACCAATTCAAAATGTTGAAAACATAGCTCTACCTACTTACTATAACTAAGTAACGTCACACATTTAGTCACAAAAAGAAACAAGATATTTGAGAGACACAAAAACCTTGTGTTCGTGACACTTCACAACACTGCCTGCGTCACTGTGGCTTCACACACGCGTCTCCGAGCCGCACCGTGCCGTCCACGCACTTGCCTTCAAATGCCGTTCTATCATCACTTTGATTATTCGCAGGAAATCGAGAAAGAACCTCCGGGATGCAGTTCCCAGAATTTTGTATCAAACGATTTCCAACGCCTGTTAAGCTTGCATTCTTATTGTCGTCAATAAAAAATATTTGCTTGTCACAATCGTTGCTTACTGATTCAGGGACTGCAACAGGAGTTTCAACTGCCAAAGATTTCGTTGGCACTCCGAAGATTATTTCCAGTTGTTCTTTAGTTGGCACGTAGTCGCCATTCGGTAGATTTCTGGATGCTACTGCAGCGAATAGTGCTCCAAATATAAGTAGTACTTCCATTATGTGAACACCGGTTTGTTGACAGTTGAACGAGTTTGTGAGTGAGCGCCGTCACGGTCGCCGTCCGACTGTTTACCTCCCAGCAACGTCTTAGATATATATCAATTTTATATTTGTTGTATATGTTTATTAAGCCGTGCACGATTTAGCGGTTAATGCGGTAATCATGTGGATTTGATCTTTCTGGGTATACTTCTGTTTTAATTGGGTACATATAGTACGTGCTGCTGAGGACTCTCTCCAATTAGAACACTAAAGTTATTATCGGCAGTGTAGGTAAATTCAAGACTAAGTTCTTTGTTTTATCTAGGTATATTGCCGATATTATCGCCACTGTGATAGGGTTCAATTGCTTCAGTTGTGGCTGTGACTGGTTGCTCGGGGTGAATGTATGACTTAACATAATATATTATTTCATCTATAAGAGCAGCGGGATGAGATTAGTTTATGTTTTTAATAGACGAAGGAGACATTAAAGGAGGCTATTTAGTGATCGATTCTCATTTCGAATATCTAAGAAAAAACAATATCCTAATTGTTTTACTTTAAATGCCTCACGAAATTAATTAATTGTTGACACGCGCGGTCGTGATGGCCTAGTGGATATGGCGCCCGCCTCTCGTGTCAGAGGTTGTGGGTTCGAATCCGGGCAAGTATCAATGTGACTTTTTAAATTCATATGTACTTTCTAAAGTTTATCTTAGACATCACTGACATCCCGTGCCTCGGAAAGCACGTAAAGCCGTTGGTCCCGGTTGTCATTTGTAGAACTTTGACAGACGTTACTGGTTAGTCAGAAACTCAGACCAGTCTAACCAAGAGGTATCGTGTCGCCCAGTTACTGGGTTGTGGAGGTCAGATAGGCAGTCGCTCCACGTAAAACACCGGTATCCAGCTGAATCCGGTTAGGCTGGCAGCCGACCCCAACACGATTGGGAAAAGGCTAGGGAGATGATGATGACGCGCGGTACATACCCATCGAAAGAACAACGGATACCTACTTCACTCTCGTGTAGGTAGATCTATACGCAAAGAATATAACAATCGATGACCCTTGATGACCAAAGATAGAAACGGATTGGAATGACCAATACAATTGTATGGACTTCAAAAGAGACTTTGACCCCTGAGTTTGTTTCGGATGTTTCTTCTCAGAGTAGTTACGAACTCACCGGCATCATCGTTCGATTGAAATAAAAAAAAAAATTGACGTGTAAGAGTGTTACATATAATATAACCTATTTACAAAATAAAGTTCATTTATTTTAATTTAATGCATATTGTTCTATTATATTCTCCAGCGAGCTCGAAAGCTTTCTTCAAGACGTAAGAAGCAAGCCTTGAGGTTGAAAGCAAAAATAGGCAGGAATACCACAAGGTCAGAAATATTGGATTTTTCCCCAAATTCACCCTAAAACCTATTGCTCTTTACTTAGGCCAAGTAGTCCTATTTCTAGCGAGGGAAGATAAAAAAGCTGTGTCATGTAAACCGAACGAAGAAGAAGAAATATAACTACAGAGACGATTTGCCCCAGACACTTTGTGTTCGCCCTATAACTAATGGCTGACAGATTTGGTCATTGCTTATTACTAAGAAGACTTAACTGATGTTTTACAACGGAGTGTAGTAAGCTAGGTGTTAAGTTAACCAGACCAAGTTTAACGTGCTCACATGATTGGTCACCATTAATGGGGCAGGACTAGAATATGTCTGCCGCGTGCTAACTGTGGGCTGGAGCACGCAAGAGATGGACGGAGTGAATGGTCGCCTTTATCCAGAAGTGAGATGGAACAGTAAACAAAGTACTAAAATAATACGTCAGTTTAATAGATTACTATATTTTTTAATAACACAGTTGTTCATCCGAATCCATACTAATATTATAAATGGAAAAGTGTGTCTGTCTGTCTGTCTGTCTGTCTGTTTGTCTTTCTTTCACGGCAAAACGGAGCGACGGATTGACGTGATTTTTTAAGTGGACATAGTTGAAGGGATGGAGAGTAACATAGGCTACTTTTTGTCTCTTTCTAACGCGAGCGAAGCCGCGGGCAGAAGCTAGTACTTAATATTCATCATTCGCGTGACGTCATCATACCTTATATTTTACAATGCGTGATCTTTTTCTGCGAGTCTGGAATTTATCGAGATCACTTCTTAGAAACAAAAATTTAGTTATATCTGCTTACAAATTTATATGGCTTTTCAAAAATATAAAATATTCAAAACTACTTAATAATACCTGAGCTATAAATTACCACAATCCGACACAAAAAAACCAAGATATTTTTATTTAACGCTCTGACGCAAAGATCAGAATGACACAGAGTGAGTTAGTCATTATCAGGTGCTATGCAAATCTCTCTCAACCGCTCCAGATCGGGGGTACAGTTCTTCACTTCGAAAGCCTGTCACCATTAAAATCTAACATTTATTTATATATTTATTATATTCGAGAAAACAAACAGTAGTATATTAAGGGTAAACAGTGTTGGCTTAACATTAAACTTAACAAATATACTACCCATAACATTTTCCACAGATTACTAAAAGACATAATACATAGAAAATTATCCAGGACCCAGGGTCAAACCTTTGTGTTTTCGTCCGAAAGTTTCTGTTTCTCATGTTTTGTGTTAGAATTTTCTTTTGCATTGTCTCCTTGCTTGTCACGAGCGTTCTTTTGTTGTCGAGTGTGAATCATCTCCATTACACACCACCCCTTTTCACGCCACACTGGCGCCCAACGTGGGGCCGAGGCTGGTCCGCTGCGGCTTAAGTAGGCACCCGAGGTCCGGGGTGCGCGGAGAGGTGAGGCCGCTCGCGGTCGTGGTAGGGAGTTTGGGCGATGTCACAATGTGCACTGTTACAAAGCTGGTTTTCTCAAGAGATATCCGTTTATTCTTTGTTTCACAATAGCTGGAAGGTCGACTGCTGAAGGATTTAACAGAATCGGGGAGGAATCTTCAAAATGCATTTTACAGGCTTCCAAGTTCGAGAAATAGTCTGTGTTCGGTATTTATTTGGACGCGGCTGCAGCAAATATCGAAACTAATATTAGAACGAATAGACTGTTTTTTTTCACAGTTGTCCGGGAGTATGTAAGTCTGTGATTAACGTGATCACGGTCTTTACCTGAAAGATAATATTTGACGATTTTTAAACTTGTTTTTCATATTTAATTTTCATTATAATTTGATTACCGCGTGATGTTATTTATGCCTTGTTAAGGCTAAATTATATCATTTGGCGGTATTACATCTAAAGAATTATCTGACATTTATTAATGTTTCAAAGAAATAGTATTTGAATGGCCTGGCTTAGTCACCGACACTAGATAGCGATTGGAAAAACCTCACTATTTAGATCATTGTTGATGATTTTATGCAATCACATTTTGAGCCAATTATGATTTAATCCTTTGAACACACGTGATTTGAGACACAATAGAAAAACAATTGCAGCCCGACAGCTGGCTGTCGGTTGGTCGTTGAAAGGTTAAATACAGAGAAAATTTTGATTCCGTCATTAAAAACACAAAAAGTGACGCAAATGCAACAAACAAGGAAACACTTAGTAAATGTCGCGTCCGATTTCTACGAAATATTATACGGCGATGAATACAACAATAAGTTACTTATGACCTTTCAATAAAAGAGAACCAACAATCAAAGGGGAAGAAATAATGATAAAAAAGAGAAGCTGACGATAGAGAACAATAAATTTATTATTATTAAGTATTATAGGCACTAAGGCAGGGCATATTTTAACGAATAACAAAGTGGACAGGACCTGGAAATGAAACAGCTAAGCGTAGACTAGAGACTCGATGACACAAAGATAGCTAGATAAAGGATATAGATATACTGGATAAAGAAGCAAAAGATAGAAAAAAAATGAAGCAGTTGGAGGAGGTGTATACTCGGGGCCAGGACAAGCCTAAATACATTAGAAAAAAAATCTTTTCATGTATTGTATTATTTATATTACACTTTTGTCACGATATATTTGATCAGGGCATTCAGGAAATAGACTGACTACATTATAAGAAATAAGCTGCTAAACTGGAAGTAACCCTTCCACCCCATCTATAATATTAATTCTGCAGCAAAAATCATCTGTTTACAGTCGAAAGTACTGAACGCAAGACCAAATTACGTAAAAAGTGCATTTAGGTGTTAGTCCTATATTGTCTTTATTTAAAAAAAAAATCTTTATTTATTATCGGTACTTTAAACAACTTAGTTCAAATATAAGAAAAAGTTAGTAGTAATATAAGCAAATTACACCGTGTGACTTCGACGTCACGTCACTTTATTAAAACTCGTCATTAAGTTGATCGTGACGTCTTACCGATGCATCATCAAGTAAACAAGTTTATCAACGTTACAGTGAAAACTCTTCACCAGCCAAAAGTACTTTTGACTAGCAAAATCAGTGAAAAGTAGTTTTAACCTTTTTTGCTATACAGTTTGCTTTTATGCATTCGGCAAAGCTAAGGCGGAGCTCCGATTTCTAGGTGGTAAAAAAAACACCACGAGGGTCAGGCGGGAGCTCAGCCTTCTAACTTAATATATTCGAGTCGGATGATTGCGCTGGATCGGAATGTTAATTAAACCTTTAAATTTTGTTAAAAGTTGACTGTTTAAAATTGACACTTGAAATTACTGTTGTTTGTTGTTGATTGTTAGTAAAAACTACTTTTGACTGGTTAAGGTATTTGACTGCAACATACGTATATAAAGCTTAGAAATCGTCTAAGATTCCCAGTCAGGCGGAGACCTTGACCGCGCACCACAGACTCACAAATACTCGACAATCGAGAAAAATAAAGCAGTATTTTGAAAATGGAAGGTGTTCTAGTATTCGTAATGATATTCGCCGCAGTTGCGTCCAGAAATATACCAGACACCGACTATTTCCCGTCCGTGGAAGACCTTGAAGCGGTTTTTGAAGATTCCTCGCCGAATCTAACAAATCCTGTAGAAGCCGTCCCTGCTGCTACCGTCCCCGATGAAATTATCTTCACAGTGAAGAAACCGACACCAACTCTTCAGAAAACCAGTTTAATACAGCCAGCTGCAGCCCCCATAACAGTGGCACTGGACATCACCATCAACCTCAACGCTTGTGACAAGCCAGGAGACGCTAAAGAGAACTCCAAGACTCCTTACTCAGCAGATGATGTAACTACACTGAACCAGACTCCAGTGAACGGCATCCCAAAGGTCCTAACTCGACTGAATGGTGACAGTGTGAATGATGACAAGTGGGCTCTTGGAGTGAAGGACTGTTCCTCCAAACAAGTGAGGGTGGGGGACACCTGTGTAGAGCCAGACAAATAAATAAATAAAGACAATTTATTTCTCACCATTAAAAATTATAAAAGAGGTGCAAAAGAAAAAAATCTGTGGTGCTCTACACTCCATGAACATAGTGCTTGCGTCAAGGTCAACCAAAAAATAACTTGTTTCTTTTTTGCAAATTGTGTTAATTTATGTGTGGTATGTTTTGAGCATTTAATATTTTTAGAAACGTGTATAATCTTATTGTGTATTAATGCAAGTATTATTAAAAATATGTTTAGTAATGAAACTGACATACTGTTTTAGTACTTTGTACTATGCACTCTCACTCTTACTCCTGACAAAAGCAGCTAGCACGCGGCAGAAATGTCCTGCCCCATTATGATTATGATGGCTAGCCATTTGAACGGATTAAATACAGACTGGTTATATCTAGCACCTAGTTTATGCACCTGTTTGAATTACTGCAGATAAGTTGTAGAATCGGGCGTTTGTTTTCGAAAATTCATAATATCTAGTTATTATTTTGCAATTTAGAAACAAGTTTTGGATGCAAATTTCATTTAACTACTGCAGTTTTCTGTCTTATTTAATCATACCAGTTGTGCAACCCAATGTGACTTAATTTGATGGTCTTGTTGGTCTAGTGGTGAGTGACCCTGGCTGCTAACCCGGAGGTCGTGTGTTCGATTCCCTGGACAACCTTCGTATAGGCTCCAGGAGGACCACCAGATTTTGGTAAGCGACTAAAGCGTGCAAAGGTGGTTGCATGAAGTCTTGTGCTCGAAGACCGCTAAGAAGAATTCCAGCATTGCAACGTGGCAATCGCGTTTGGCGGATTTCATGAGCTTGTAAGCATTTACCATGGAGTTACCAACGATGGTCTTTGGTGAAATGAAGAACAGAGCGTAATGTCCCTCGTCCTCCATTGAAAAGGGAGGATCCTCCGACCAGACGGGTGTCGTATCTAGTAGGCTAATACCCGACGGTTCTAGTCGGTATTGATGTATATGTGCCAATATTAGCGAAAACTCATAGCGCCTTACTAATAAACGCTGCATAAAGTTATGACAGGTTTATACGTCAAAAAATATATGGTTACACAAGCTTTATTCATTGCATAACTTTACACAGTGATTATTAGTAAGGACATTAATTATTATATCGCGATGTACTGTCAGTTGTAGTTCACATGATCGGCGATAGATGTCGCCACAGGTCTTTGGTGTACCGGTTTGGGTTTAATAAGAATAAGAATCATTTATTTGTTAAACATACTTATGTTTGGGTTTAATAAGAATAAGAATCATTTATTTGTTAAACATAAGTATGTTTGTTGTAATAAGATTATGAATCATTTATTTGTTAAACATAAGTATGTTTAACAAATAAATGATTCTTATTCTTATTAAACCCAAACCGGTACACCAAAGACCTGTGGCGACATCTATCGCCGATCATGTGAACTACAACTGACAGTACATCGCGATATAATAATTAATGTCCTTACTAATAATCACTGTGTAAAGTTATGCAATGAATAAAGCTTGTGTAACCATATATTTTTTGACGTATAAACCTGTCATAACTTTATGCAGCGTTTATTAGTAAGGCGCTATGAGTTTTCGCTAATATTGGCACATATACATCAATACCGACTAGAACCGTCGGGTATTAGCCTACTAGATACGACACCCGTCTGGTCGGAGGATCCTCCCTTTTCAATGGAGGACGAGGGACATTACGCTCTGTTCTTCATTTCACCAAAGACCATCGTTGGTAACTCCATGGTAAATGCTTACAAGCTCATGAAATCCGCCAAACGCGATTGCCACGTTGCAATGCTGGAATTCTTCTTAGCGGTCTTCGAGCACAAGACTTCATGCAACCACCTTTGCACGCTTTAGTCGCTTACCAAAATCTGGTGGTCCTCCTGGAGCCTATACGAAGGTTGTCCAGGAATCGAACACACGACCTCCGGGTTAGCAGCCAGGGTCACTCACCACTAGACCAACAAGACCATCAAATTAAGTCACATTGGGTTGCACAACTGGTATGATTAAATAAGACAGAAAACTGCAGTAGTTAAATGAAATTTGCATCTAAAACTTGTTTCTAAATTGCAAAATAATAACTAGATATTATGAATTTTCGAAAACAAACGCCCGATTCTACAACTTATCTGCAGTAATTCAAACAGGTGCATAAACTAGGTGCTAGATATAACCAGTCTGGATTTAATCCGTTCAAATGGCTAGCCATCATAATCATAATGGGGCAGGACATTTCTGCCGCGTGCTAGCTGCTTTTGTCAGGAGTAAGAGTGAGAGTGCATAGTACAAAGTACTAAAACAGTATGTCAGTTTCATTACTAAACATATTTTTAATAATACTTGCATTAATACACAATAAGATTATACACGTTTCTAAAAATATTAAATGCTCAAAACATACCACACATAAATTAACACAATTTGCAAAAAAGAAACAAGTTATTTTTTGGTTGACCTTGACGCAAGCACTATGTTCATGGAGTGTAGAGCACCACAGATTTTTTTCTTTTGCACCTCTTTTATAATTTTTAATGGTGAGAAATAAATTGTCTTTATTTATTTATTTGTCTGGCTCTACACAGGTGTCCCCCACCCTCACTTGTTTGGAGGAACAGTCCTTCACTCCAAGAGCCCACTTGTCATCATTCACAATATGTTTAACAAATAAATACACACCTAACCTATACACACTTAGCATGCAAGATGTTAAAATTATTACATTCAGCACTGTTATGTTTTGCCTTAACGGCGTACAAATATTTTTTACTAGCTTCTGCCCGCGGCTTCGCTCGCGTTAGAAAGAGACAAAAAGTAGCCTATGTTACTCTCCATCCCTTCAACTATCTCCACTTAAAAAATCACGTCAATCCGTCGCTCCGTTTTGCCGTGAAAGAAAGACAAACAGACAGACAGACAGACAGACACACTTTCCTATTTATAATATTAGTATGGATTTATTGGAATAATGGAGAACACCGTCTCCACCACCACCGTCACCGTTAATTCTGCAGAACACGTGTTTGGAGAACTCCGTCTAGAGTTAGCCGTCTACGGCACCCTCAGGAGGTCCACTAATACTTAAGGACAATCATGGTGGCAGGAGTTGGTCTCGGCGGACAAACAGCTCTTTAAATCCAAGGTAGCATGATATAGGAGTACAGAGTATATTTAGATGTTGAATGTTGACTCTTTGGACAAGAAGCTTTAATAAATACGCTGACGAAAATAAAGCTACTTCTGATATAGATTCAGATAATTTATTTGTCTAATTATATATTTGCATAGCAGTTGATAAAACAATAGTAATTTTCCTTCTGTATTACATAAGTGACGTTACAATATAATTGTTGGTTTATTAGAAGGTAAATAATTGCTATTATTACTTGTAATTAAAATGAATACACAAAAGCTTTTGTCAATTGTAAAATGTAGTTCGGAAATCCTCGATCATAATTGACATGTGGTAATACCACGTCATTTACCTCATATTTAATTAGCTTGTTATAAATATTTTTGATAGGTATCTAGTTATATACTATTTTTAGGGTTTCGTAACTGTAGAGGAACGGAACCCTTATAGGATCACTTTGCTGTTCATCTGTCTGTCTGTTTCTCAAGTTTAATAATTACTTTACCTCTAGAATTCGTGGACGTATCGAGTTCAAATTAAAATTATTTTATTACTCAGGTCTGCGGTTCCTTGAAGCTGTAAAAAAGTCGAACTTCTAGGTTAACGAAAAAGTTCTTAGTCGTTTTTGTCGTAAAAATCGTATATTTCGACACTCTCAAGAGAATCAAAATTCATACGGTACCTACTGTTGACCTAAAAAAATTAAATTTGGCACAATGCAATATCATTTAGCACCTGTAAAGGAAAAAATAAAAAAACCGTAAACTTGTAGTTCCATCTGAAAAAAAAATACAATAACACGATTTCTATGACTACAAGTATGTCTGATTCGCACTTCACCGGTTTTTAAAGACCCCTCTCATTAAACCTAAACACACGTGGAGACACAATAGAAAGACAATAGCAGCGCGACAGCAGACTATCACTTGGTCGTCGTTAGGTTAAGCGAAGTGTGGAATGGAGACAGCGACTGTCGCAACCCAGGGCTGGGCACGCCGTAATAGCGGTAAGACCCCTCTTTGAGGAGTGGCTGGAGAGGCGCCACGGCGCGCTCACGTACCGCCTGACACAGGTCCTCACCGGACACGGTTAGTTCGGGAGGTTCCTGTGTCGGATCAGGGCGGAAGCGACGCCTGGGTGTCACTGCAGCAACGGTCGCCTGGAGGACACAGTCGAGCACAGGGTGGAGGTGCACGCATGGGCGCACCATCGACCTGTCCTCGTAGAGGCGATCGGCGGCAGTGACCTCTTGCGCCAGGCGCTGGTTCAGGCCATGCTCCGTGCGAGACTGAATAGGAAGACGGGGATGCGGAATGTTTATAATAGTTACCGTGACCCCGGAACATAAAGGGCAACCGAAGGAACATGAGTGGGTTTTAGTCAGTAAAAGGTCGGGAGAAGTCATTTGATGATTTCCCACTCACCAAAAAAAAAGTTAAGCGAAAATGACATCAAGATATTAATTACACGTAATATGACGTTTTTACTATTAACAGGATAATATTAATGTCATAATTATAAATAAGAGTAAGTGTGTCATAATTAAAGCAAAATCAAGTATTACACATTTCCGTGTTTACAGACTTAACTTCTTAGTTAACATTGGGAAGAAAATAGCCCATTTATTTCTTCTCTTAACAGAAAGAAACAGTATCATCATTTGATAGACCGCACTTAATTCACTCATTTACTTATATCAAAGGCGCAACACCGACGGAAACAGTACGAAAAAATGTATATGAATAACAAAACTACCCTGTTTTCACAACACACATGACATACATAATTAACCCGAAAAAAATCCACGGTTATTTTCTCAACCCAGTAACAAGTCATATAGACCTTGAGTAAATGTGGTGGTGGTGGGAGGCATGCTTGGCTTGTGTCCACGTGGGGAGCACGTGGCTGTCAGCCATCCATCAACCGTTCAGCCCCAGTGTAGCGCCTTCACACAGGCCAAACATTTATTATTAAACACTGTTTGTTAGCACGATGAAAGCGATACAATTTGTATTTTCAGGGCTTATTAAGTGGCAGTAGCTAAAACGAAAGTCAAATCATTTATTTCCATTAAGGTGGCCATTGACGGTCATTTTGGCGCGTCAGTTGACGTCAGAATGACATGAAGTACGTCAAAAATTTGATCGCGAGTGTCGAATCGCCTTGCCAGAGTTGGTTAGCCGCCTACCATTTGAAGTGACGTCAACGTCGACCAAAAAGGCGCGGTGAAACGTTATTTACAAAACAAAAGTGAATCTAGTTGCCCATTTCAAAATGTGGTTTCGTATGGAGAAGAATGGGCAAGAAATTTCATACCTACTCATCATCTCCCTAGCCTTTTTCCCAACCGTTTTGGGGTCGGCTGCCAGCCTAACCGGATTTAGCTGGATACCGGTGTTTTACGTGGAGCGACTGCCTATCTGACCTCCACAACCCAGTAACTGGGCGACACGATACCTCTTGGTTAGACTGGTCTGAGTTTCTGACTAACCAGTAACGACTGTCAAAGTTCTACGAATGACAACCGGGACCAACAACTTTACGTGCTTTCCGAGGCACGGGATGCCAGTGATGTCTAAGATAAACTTTAGAAAGTACATATGAATTGAAAAAGTCACATTGGTACTTGCCCGGATTCGAACCCACAACCACTTGCACGAGAGGCGGGCGCCATATCCACTGGGCCATCACGACTTACCTACTAATAATTACATACCTACTGTTTAAAAAAATAATAGTGTTACAAAAACTTTTTCACATGTAGTATGAATATAATCTAAAAACTATTACCGGCAATAATTACATGTATAAATTTTTTTTTTTGTCCATTAAAATCTGCAATCAGCCCCAGAGCTATAATCAGATCTTTTGAAGTACTAGTACTGTTGAGATTGCATATCCATCGATATTTAATCTCTTATTTTTAAACTCGTCTTTGTGTTTAGATTGACGCCAGTCGCGTTCTTTTCAGCCGAAATATGCTGTCATTGGTATTTATTAGTTTTGCAGCTAGATGATTTCTATGTACTGTGAGTCTTTGTTTATAGGTTGAAGAAGAACTTTCTATTTCTTCCTTAACTGTCGGGATTTCTAGGTACTCATGGACTTCAGTATTTCTTGTGAACCATGGTGCGTTGCAGAGAATTTTCAGAACTTTATTCTGGAAGCGCTGGAGGATTTCTGTGTTTGAGTGGCTCGCTGATCCCCACAGTTCTATACCATATGTCCAGATCGGTTTAATGATACATTTATATATCAGGAGTTTGTTTTCCAGACATAGTGCCGAGTGTCTGCCCAGTAGCCAGTACATGTCTGCAAACTTTTTATTTGCCTGTTCTTTTTTTGCCTTTATGTGATCTCGCCATGTGAGTCGTCTATCAAGGTGCACGCCCAAATATTTAACGGTCGTTTGGTGTGGTAGGATAGTTCCGTCAAGAGTGACCGGTGAGCAGTCGCCTCTTTTTAGTGTGAAAGTGATGTGCACTGATTTCGCTGGGCTTGCTTGGACTCTCCACTTCTTGAGCCACAGTCCAATTTTATCCAGGCATTTTTGCAGTTTTGTAGAAGCTGTGTGTGGATCTTTGTTACAGGAGAGAACTGCAGTGTCATCTGCGTAGGTTGCAGTAACTATTTCTTCCGAGATAGGTAGGTCAGCAGTGTAGATTGTATATAAAATTGGACCCAGTACGGAGCCCTGCGGTACACCAGCTTCTATTTGATTGATCGGTAATAAACAATCTTCGCATTTAACCTGAAATATTCGGTCTTGCAGGTAGGACTTGAATAGCATGAACACTGTATTTGGGAGGTGTAGCTTTAGCTTATATAAAAGACCCTTGTGCCATACACGGTCAAAGGCCTGTTTTATGTCGAGAAAAACGGCTGAGCAGTATTCTTTCCTCTCCAGCGCTTGCCGTATTGTATGAGCCACCCTATGTATTTGCTCTGTAGTTCCATGGTGCGCACGAAAACCGAACTGGTGATCTGGTATTAATTTCTGTTCTTCGAGTATTGGGAGTAAGCGTCTCAGAAGTAGCTTCTCGAAGAGCTTTGATAGTAAGGGGAGAAGACTTATGGGCCTGTATGATGTTACTTCTGTGGCGGGCTTTCCTGATTTAGCTACCATGTTTATAATAGACACTTTCCACAACTTCGGAAAATATTGTATTCTCAATATTGCATTGAAGAGGATTGTAAGCAGAACAATGCCTTTTTTGGCAATTGTTTTAGAACTTCTGCCGTTATTAAATCAAACCCTGGTGCCTTTTTTTGCTTTAGACTTCTTATTGTTTTTTTAACTTCTGTCGGTGAGACTGATTTCAGTGGTAGAGACATCTGTTGGTCACTGTTGAGGAATTCATCAATTTCTTCTTCAGTCTGGGCGGTGTCGGGTTCGTTAGGTTTAAACACGTCTTTTAGATAGTTAGCAAATAGCTCAGCTTTATCTTGAGGTTTTCGTGACCAGTTACCAGCAGATACATGTATAAATAACAAAAACGTTATACTTATTTGTATAACTTAGGAAATGGAAAAGTATGAGATAGAGTAATATTACAAACGTATTGGACTTAATTGTAATCCCACAAACGCGTTTCTAACTTCTTTTAAAGCCACTACACTTCCGCTAGTAATAGCTACTTTCTGTGCAAATGAAAAAATATTCTTTTCTATTATAAACTCTTATGTTAACATGAATACCAATACTTACAATTAACACAAGTTTAGTATTTTATTAGTAGTTAAATTTTAGATTAGTGGTTAAGTAATAGTAATTAATGTATGTATTTGTAACCCTAGCGATTACTCTTTTTAGGGTTCCGTAGTCAACTAGGAACCCTTATAGTTTCGCCATGTCTGTCTGTCTGTCCGTCCGTCCTCGCTTAATCTCTGTGACCGTTAGCACTAGAAAGCTGAAATTTGGTACCAATATGTATATCAATCACGCCGACAAAGTGGTAAAATAAAAATTGGAAAAAAACGTTTTATTAGGGTAGCCCCCCTATATGTAAATAGGGAAGTAGTTTTTTTTTTTAATTTCAACCCTTTGGTGTGATATATTGTTGGATAGGTATTTTATAATATTGCACAGACGGATCTGGTACACTTGCGCGAAAGACATTTGCGCGAAAGACACTTGCGCGCGGCCGTTTGGGCGAATGGACACATGCGCGAATGGACGTTTGCGCCCATAGACATTTCCGCGAATGGACACTTGCGCGACTAGACGTTTCCGCGCCAAACCACTTGCGCGAAGCCCTTTGCGCGACGGACATTTGCGCGCCAGACAGTTTCGCGAGAGACGTTTGCGCCCAAACAGTTCCGCGACTAGACACTTGCGCGAACTTTTTTCCAAAGGACATTGGGCAAATTTAAAAATATTATTAAGGGGTACCAATATTTTTTTATTTACCTAATTTTTATTATATGGCGTCCACATACCTACCGAGGGTGGTAAGTAGTTTTCAAAAGCAAGATGGCGGCCATGATATTTTTCACAAAATACGTCATGGGTGTCAATTTCAAGGTTTTTTAGGGTGCTAAGGTCGAAAATGAGGTCCATTTGAGAATCCAAGATGGCGGTCGTGACCTTTCTCACAATATGCATCATGGGTGTCGTTTTCATGGTTTTTTGGGGTGCTAAGGTCGAAAATGAGGTCGATTTGAGAATCCAAGATGGCGGTCGTGACCTTTTACACAATATACTCAATACTCAATAACTTTATTGCATCCCATAATGTATACAAGGCTGGTAGGTAAATTAAAAGAAACAATTATGGACCCTGTCGGGCACAGCAAGATAGTTTTTTTTTTTTTTTTTTAGAGGAGAGGATGAAGAGCGCTCTTTGTTCAAATACAAAAATAATATCGAAGTAAAGGCAAAAATAAAAAAAAGACTTGTGGTTAGATCTTAATGTCAGTATTGCAAGTAGATATTATTTTATTGTAATTAGATATTATTTATGTGTAGATTTATATTAATTTTATTTATTATATTTTTATTTATTATTAATAGTTATATTTTAGATTATATTTTAGGTAATTATTTTATATACTTATTTATATATTTTCTGTATTTTTTTTTTTTATTAACTACATAGTAGTGAATGATATTGCACGGTAGGTAAGGTAAATAGATGTATTAGCACTACTTGTATATTTCAATTATCCTCGATTCTCTAGGTGGAATATGCGTCATGGGTGTCGTTTTCATGGTTTTTTGGGGTGCTAAGGTCGAAAATGAGGTCGATTTGAGAATCCAAGATGGCGGCCGTGACCTTTCTCACAATATCCGTCATGGGTGTCGTTTTCATGGTTGTTTGGGGTGCTAAGGTCGAAAATGAGGTCGATTTGAGAATCCAAGATGGCGGCTGTGACCTTTCTCACAATATGCATCATGGGTGTCGTTTTCATGGTTTTTTGGGGTGCTAAGGTCGAAAATGAGGTCGATTTAAGAAACCAAGATGGCGGCCGTGACCTTTCTCGCATTATGCGTCATGGGTGTCGTTTTCATGGTTTTTTGGGGTGCTAAGGTCGATTTGAGAATCCAAGATGGCGGCCGTGACCTTTCTCACAATATGCATCATGGGTGTCGTTTTCATGGTTTTTTGGGGTGCTAAGGTCGAAAATGAGGTCCATTTGAGAATCCAAGATGGCGGTCGTGACCTTTTACACAATATGCGTCATGGGTGTCGTTTTCATGGTTTTTTGGGGTGCTAAGGTCAATAATGAGGTCGATTTGAGAATCCAAGATGGCGGTCGTGACCTTTTACACAATATGCGTCATGGGTGTCGTTTTCATGGTTTTTTGGGGTGCTAAGGTCAATAATGAGGTCGATTTGAGAATCCAAGATGGCGGCCGTGCCCTTTCTCACAATATGCATCATGGGTGTCGTTTTCATGGTTTTTTGGGGTGCTAAGGTCCCATGATGCATATTGTGAGAAAGGTCACGGCCGCCATCTTGGATTCTCAAATCGACCTCATTTTCGACCTTAGCACCCCAAAAAACTATGAAAACGACACCCATGATGCATATTGTGAGAAAGGTCACGGCCGCCATCTTGGATTCTCAAATCGACCTCATTTTCGACCTTAGCACCCCAAAAAACCATGAAAACGACACCCATGACGCATATTGTGAGAAAGGTCACGGCCGCCATCTTGGATTCTCAAATCGACCTCATTTTCGACCTTAGCACCCCAAAAACCATGAAAACGACACCCATGATGCATATTGTGAGAAAGGTCACGGCCGCCATCTTGAATTCTCAAATCGACCTCATTTTCGACCTTAGCACCCCAAAAAACCATGAAAACGACACCCATGACGCATATTGTGAGAAAGGTCACGGCCGCCATCTTGGATTCTCAAATCGACCTCATTTTCGACCTTAGCACCCCAAAAAACCATGAAAACGACACCCAAGACGCATATTGTGAGAAAGGTCACGGCCGCCATCTTGGATTCTCAAATCGACCTCATTTTCGACCTTAGCACCCCAAAAAACCATGAAAACGACACCCATGATGCATATTGTGAGAAAGGTCACGGCCGCCATCTTGGATTCTCAAATCGACCTCATTTTCGACCTTAGCACCCCAAAAAACCATGAAAACGACACCCATGACTCATATTGTGAGAAAGGTCACGGCCGCCATCTTGGATTCTCAAATCGACCTCATTTTCGACCTTAGCACCCCAAAAAACCATGAAAACGACACCCATGATGCATATTGTGAGAAAGGTCACGGCCGCCATCTTGGATTCTCAAATCGACCTCATTTTCGACCTTAGCACCCCAAAAAACTATGAAAACGACACCCATGATGCATATTGTGAGAAAGGTCACGGCCGCCATCTTGGATTCTCAAATCGACCTCATTTTCGACCTTAGCACCCCCAAAAACCATGAAAACGACACCCATGATGCATATTGTGAGAAAGGTCACGGCCGCCATCTTGAATTCTCAAATAGACCTCATTTTCGACCTTAGCACCCCAAAAAACCATGAAAACGACACCCATGACGCATATTGTGAGAAAGGTCACGGCCGCCATCTTGGATTCTCAAATCGACCTCATTTTCGACCTTAGCACCCCAAATAACCATGAAAACGACACCCATGACGCATATTGTGAGAAAGGTCACGGCCGCCATCTTGGATTCTCAAATCGACCTCATTTTCGACCTTAGCACCCCAAAAAACCATGAAAACGACACCCATGACGCATATTGTGAGAAAGGTCACGGCCGCCATCTTGGATTCTCAAATCGACCTCATTTTCGACCTTAGCACCCCAAAAAACCATGAAAACGACACCCAAGACGCATATTGTGGGAAAGGTCACGGCCGCCATCTTGGATTCTCAAATCGACCTCATTTTCGACCTTAGCACCCCAAAAAACCATGAAAACGACACCCATGACGCATATTGTGAGAAAGGTCACGGCCGCCATCTTGGATTCTCAAATCGACCTCATTTTCGACCTTAGCACCCCAAAAAACCATGAAAACGACACCCAAGACGCATATTGTGAGAAAGGTCACGGCCGCCATCTTGGATTCTCAAATCGACCTCATTTTCGACCTTAGCACCCCAAAAAACCATGAAAACGACACCCATGATGCATATTGTGAGAAAGGTCACGGCCGCCATCTTGGATTCTCAAATCGACCTCATTTTCGACCTTAGCACCCCAAAAAACCATGAAAACGACACCCATGACGCATATTGTGAGAAAGGTCACGGCCGCCATCTTGGATTCTCAAATCGACCTCATTTTCGACCTTAGCACCCCAAAAAACCATGAAAACGACACCCATGACGCATATTGTGTAAAAGGTCACGACCGCCATCTTGGATTCTCAAATCGACCTCATTTTCGACCTTAGCACCCCAAAAAACCATGAAAACGACACCCATGACGCATATTGTGTAAAAGGTCACGACCGCCATCTTGGATTCTCAAATCGACCTCATTTTCGACCTTAGCACCCCAAAAAACCATGAAAACGACACCCATGATGCATATTGTGAGAAAGGTCACGACCGCCATCTTGGATTCTCAAATGGACCTCATTTTCGACCTTAGCACCCTAAAAAACCTTGAAATTGACACCCATGACGTATTTTGTGAAAAATATCATGGCCGCCATCTTGCTTTTGAAAACGACTTACCACCCACGGTAGGTATGTGGACGCCATATAATAAAAATTAGGTAAATAAAAAAATATTGGTACCCCTTAATAATATTTTTAAATTTTCCCAATGTCCTTTGGAAAAAAGTTCGCGCAAGTGTCTAGTCGCGGAACTGTTTGGGCGCAAACGTCTCTCGCGAAACTGTCTGGCGCGCAAGTGTCCGTCGCGCAAAGGGCTTCGCGCAAATGGTTTGGCGCGGAAACGTCTAGTCGCGCAAGTGTCCATTCGCGGAAATGTCTATGGGCGCAAACGTCCATTCGCGCATGTGTCCATTCGCCCAAACGGCCTCGCGCAAGTGTCTTTCGCGGAAATGTCTTTCGCGCATGTGTCCTGATACCTGCACAGACAATCTGTGAACAGCGTTGTGGGCAACAATATTGTTTATAGTCTCTGTGTTTAAATTTGTGTGTTATACTTTATATTTATATTTATTTTTTATTTTTATTTTTATTTACTTTATTTTTTTGCTTGTTGTTCCATTTGAATATAAAAAAAATATATATATTCTAGGGCACCCCGTCCCTCGGAAACCAAAAAGCTCTAACAATCAGACAAATCAACAGGTTATCTAATATCTAGGTTATGTAGGTCTAATAAGCAGTAACTTCATAATTGGGTAACGGGGTCCGTTTAGACTAGAGATCGATCTCTAATAAGTATTAAGAGTATATGTATATACCTTCCTTGTATGCCTTTAAACTTGCTACACAAAATCCATACTAATACTAATATTATATGCCTTCGAAAACACAGCAATGATGTGAAGAAAGCATTTCTATGATTCGTTTAAAACATCGAGAATATCCAACCAAATGTGATTTATTGAGAATTCAATCCTTTATTTCTGGCACACGAGGGCGGTGTCTATGTACTTTGCCGCCAATATAGCTGTCAACTTGACATTGCATTCTTGTGATTCGAATCGAGCGGCACGAAAAGTTTTGAAAAATGTTTTCTATAATTACGTTCACATATTATTGGCAAAATTGTGGTGTTTTTTCCACAAAAGCCATGAATTAAGAGTTGAAGTTGAAGTTCTTCAGTTACACGAGTGTTTCTGTGTCTCAAGATAGTGAGTGTAGTGCGTTCTGGAAACACAGCAATGTAAAATGTTCCAGTTGAAGTCGGTAAGTACGAACGATCGAGCCTTAGACGTCGCTTCGGTGAAAGGACTCTAGTGAGCTCGGGTTCTGTCTTGAGTTTGAGCTGTGAATGTTACGCGGAGAACATTTAACGAGCTCCGGGTCTATCTCCATTTTGAGGAGGGGACATGACAGCGTCACCCCTGCCTAATAGACGTTTCCGTGGTTCCTCGCAAAAGTGCAAGTCTGAACAGGTTCTGTCCAGTCCGACAGTAAACCCTCTAATGTTACAAATTTCGTATATGGTGAGTTACTTCAATCAATCAATATTCCGTGTACACAACACGGACACACTCAACAGATAGTTATGAATAACATTAAAAACCAAAAGGAATTTCATTAGGTATGTTACCTACTCAATCCGAACTCTTTCCCTCAAATAGTAGTTATACACATAATAATATATAATAGATAATAACAGAATGTCAGTCAGTGGGTACAACAGATTAGAAGAAAGGATAAAATTGCAGTAATTTAACTCACAGGCCTGGAAAATCATTAAGTACCACGAAGTCCTATTTATGACTTAGCTATCATAGCTTTAATCAGCTACTATGCTTTTAGCTTGCTTATCACATAAGGCAGCAGAGAAGAGACAGTTATTAAGGTCTGTTTGGCAGTCCATTATTGTAGTGAGTGTGGTGTTTAACCCCTCAGGGCCTAAAAATCTAAATTTAATATACCTACTTAAGAAGATTATCTAGATAGATTTACGACTGGCATCTTCAGGTTTAAATGATTTTTTACTAATATGTGAAAAACAGTCGGAGCCTGGTAAACTTGTAAACTACCATAATTATAATTATGTACATTTACCTTATTGTTTAAAGTAAAATTGACTAATATTTATTTACATTTTTAGTTACAATTGTCAGATCAGTAGATCAGCATTTAATTAGGAAATATGTCCCACCAGCTCTTAGTGCTAGCTCCAGTAGAGAAGCTTGGCAGCCTATAATTCGTCCCGCAGAGGGTCTCAAGCCTGGTTTCACACTTCTACTTATTTAGAGGTGAGACGGGGTCAGAGTGAGGTGGTAATAGTTGACCAAGATAAATAAAGGTTTAATTCTGTTAGGAGTCAGATTAAGAAGTCCAATAAGAATTTTTCAAAGTAAATAAACAACATAAAGATCTTGGATCAAGTAACACAGAGCTATAGAAATGAATTTCAGGTTGTACTATGGTTACCAACCAGAAAACTGATGACTATACTTATATTATTTAAGTGTACACACCTACTACCTACACAATTATATAAAACCAACACCCAGACACACAACAGGCAAACATGCTTATCACACTGTGTTTGTCCTGGGTGGGTACCAATCCCATGACCACCGGCTTAGCAGTTGGGTGACTAACCACTGTATCAAAAAGTCCATTAAAACTTGGTTAGTTAATATAATAGTTAAAAGTAGTAGACTTTCTTCAGGCCAAGGACTGGCTAGAGAAGGTCAGACCGCACCAGGCCTATTTTAATCTGAGACGATTTTTGATATTAAACTCAGAGACTAGTTTTAAGGGATTGATTGATTGATTGATTGATTGAGAGGTGGTGGACCAGGGAGTCCCTCAGTTGCCCTTTGACCGGTGCTCGGGCACCCCGCACTTTTGCAGAGGTAAACCAGATGTCTGAGACCCTGAGGAACAATGGTTCATGTAGCGAGACGATGACCATGTTCAAATCTTTGCCAAAACGACTTCTCAAGACAGATCCAAACCTATGGTTCAGGTTGCGGAAACACTGACTAGGTTGAAATTTTTTGGCAATTCAATGTCTGAAGGAAGGGGTCTTCCTTTCAGAACAGATCCAAACCTATGGTTCAGGTTGTTGCGATAATGCTGACCAGGTTGGAATCTTTGGGTTGGTAGGTTAATTACCAAAAATCCCAGCTTATACAGAAGTTAGAATACTTGCTGGGAAACCCAAAACTGGACAATGACCTTTTCATTGCAGAAAGTTCTATAGGTACAAAGACTCTCTTAAGCATGTTGAGACACAACAACTGCTCATTGAGAGCCAGGCAGGCCCTTGCGGCTACCTTTACTGACCGGGCACATCTCTCTCAGAAAATTGTTTCGGGGAGGTCTGAAACTATAAACACTGCCCTAGTGTATAAGAGGACTTGCGGTGGTGGTTGGATGCGCTAGTCGGCAGTCCAACCCCCCCCTAAAAACAACAGGGAAATAGCATAATTGTTCCTGATCACAGACACAGCAGATGCAGGCTGGGCCAAGACCTGAACAGCCAATATCTTTCAGGCAAATGGGCATCAAACCCAAAGGCTAGCGGTGGTGGTTGGATGCACTAGTCGGCAGTCCAACCCTCCCTAAGCAACAGGGAAGTAACATATGTTCCTGACCACAGACTCAGCAGATGCTGGCTGGGGCAAAACCTGAACAGTCAATATCTTTCAGGAAAGTGGGCATCAAACCCAAAGTCTTGCCAGAGCAAGTCAAGGGTAAGTTATGTTGTATTTACAATAATCAGGTCCGAGAGGTCCCTACTATGGATGTCCACTAGTTCAGACGGACAACAGGGTGTTAGTGGAGTACATCCGAATTGAAAATGGCAATTGCTTACTCAAGCGTCTGGGATAGGCAAGCAGTTTAAAAGTAACCATGACAGAGTTCCATTTGCCAAGGAACCTCAATGGCAGTGCTGAGTGCCTGTCAAGGAGAAAAGCAGTATCAAAGTGGTCCTTATCCATTAACTAGCCGCGGAGGCAATGTTCAGACAGTGGGGCTCCCCATAAGTGGATCTCTTCGCCTTTAGATGCGACTGCTATCCTCCCAAGGTATGTACCTCAATCATATCTAATAATGCCACGGTGGACCCAGTATTTCTGGTTTCTGGATGGCCAAGAACCTCCTCCTGCCAGTAGAGAACCTGAGAAAGGTTATGTTGGCTTAAGCTGAAGCTGGAGGGGGGGGGGGGGAGAGCCAGGTGAATTAATGAAAAGAAGATGGCACCCTCGATTTTGAACACCTATAGTTTCAAATTAAAACTAGGTTGCACTGCTGATATCTACATTGTATAAACAAACAGTAAGAGCCCAGCCCAAGGGTACAGATTTTACTAGACCTTTTGGCTAGTTACAAAAATAAATTGCATATAATGATTCTATTACATAAATCAGCTAAGCTGAAGTAATCTAATTCTTTATATTATTATAATAATAATAATACCAGCCTATAAACTGTCCCACTGCTGGGCAAAGGCCTCTTCTTATACAGAGAAGGCACGAGCATTGATCACCACGCTTGCTCAAGCTTGCTCTTTATATTATTATTATTTTTTTATTTAAGCAGACAGACAACTGCTTTAAGATTTTTCTTAGCTTATGGTTGTAGATTACACAACCTTACCTTTTGGAAACTCAATGTGCGCAAAGTTTGCCAAGACCGAAGAGACTGACCATTCTGGCCCAGATTTGGGTTAAAATCTGCCACAGGTTCGCATAGACAGTTTGGCTGGCTCCTTTTACAGCATTAAGATCGCAAAGAGTCGATTCAATATTCAGTTCAATATTCGTGGTCAGTTGCTACCAGGATAGTTAGATGAGGTCACTTTTTATATCCATCGGGAGAGTAATGTGATATGCATCCAAAACGAAAATTTCAGGTTGGGTATGAACATGTTGAAATTAATACATCTCTCTCCAGATAGTACAAGGTCAGCTGTAACCTCTCGTGGATGACTGGTCCATGAACCAAGCAAGACCAGTACTAGACAGAGGTAATTGGAAATGTGTAGAAACATTGTCAAAATATTACTGTAAAGAGGTAAGACCGTAAGTAGAACCAGTATTCATGTTTTAGAAGGCTTATTTTATGATGATACTTGATGGTTTTTAAAAACTGTTTAATTATATACATGTGATCTTAATTTTGATCTCAAGAACAGGCTGATCTTTCTGTATTCTGATGTTGTATATTATGACTAATTCTGATTGTGATTTAATCACTGATTTGCTTTTAAGGGAAGCGTTGGAAGCTTTATAATTTATTTTTATTTATGAAAGTTGTATAACTTAGCAGTGAAACTGTATAACTTCTTTAGTGGTTTAAGGGAACCAAGAGGTTTGAGTTCATTTTCCTTTAAATTTTTTAAATGTTATTTTTGATAATAAGTATACTCACAAGGAGGTTCGCTGCGCTGGAATGGTTATTAGAAATTTGTTAAATTTGTTTTGATTAAATGTTTTTGGGTAAAGAACTATACAAACCTTTGAAGAGTTTGTTAAAGGAGAATGTCATTAAAGATAATGATGAATTTAATATTGGGCTCAAATTTAACAATTTATATTCACATTGCATTCTTGTGCTTTATTATTTCTGATCACCAGCAGATATCAAACAGGTCTTCACATCATTGCTGTGTTTTCGAAGGCATATAATATGACTGTTTTGCATTAAGACAAAACAGGTATTATATGTTGAAGAAAACACAGCAATGAGGCAAGGAACTTGCTGATGATGAAGACTGCAATGACACTTGTCAAGTTGACAGCTATATTGGCGGCAAAGTACATAGACACCGCCCTCGTGTGCCAGAAATAAAGGATTGAATTCTCAATAAATCACATTTGGTTGGATATTCTCGATGTTTTAAACGAATCATAGAAATGCTTTCTTCACATCATTGCTGTGTTTTCTTCAACATATAATACCTGTTTTGTCTTAATGCAAAACAGTCATATTATAAATGGGAAAGTGTATCTGTCTGTCTGTCTGTCTGTCTGTCTGTATGTTTGTCTTTCTTTCACGGCAAAACGGAGCGACGAATTAACGTGATTTTTTAAGTGGAGATAGTTGAAGGGATGGAGAGTAACATAGGCTACTTTTTGTCTCTTACTAACGCGAGCGGAGCCGCGGGCAAATGCTAGTAAACTTATATATCAGCGGAGATTTCAAGATAAATCTGAATCAGTGTGTTCCAGGAATATTTTACAGTTGAAGCAGTATTATCCTGTAGATGTGCATTGTTGACTCACCAACTGATACCAATTAGCGTAATTAATATTATTAATATTCATCGAAATAAACGATTTTCAATGTTTTTGCCTGAAGCTACGTGTTCGGGCTCAGGTAATCCTCGACTCCTTGTTATTGTATTCATATCTTTCTGACAAATATTCACATGAAGTTATTAAAATCACGAATTCTGCTAATAGAGACATCAAAACAGCTGAATTGATTTTGATGAATCATGTCGGGATGACGGGCCTGTTGGTCTAGTGGTTAGTAGCCCTGACTGCTAAGCCGGAGGTCGTGGGTTCGATTCCCACTCAGGGCAAACTTTGTGTTATGAGCATGATTGTTTGTTCTGTGTCTGGGTGTGATTTATCTATTTATGTATGTATTTATAAATTATATAAGTATGTATATCAGTTATCTGGTTACCATAACACAAGCTCTGCTTAGCTTGGGATCAGATGACCGTGTGTGAGTTGTCCCAAGATATTTATTATTTTTTATTTATGTCATCCACATCAAAAAAATTTTTTTTTGGGAGTGGGATATCTTCAAATGACTGCTCCCGTCCTGGGTGCGGCGGGAGGGCGTGTCAGACTCTTACTGACTAAAACCCACTCATGTTCCTTCGGTTGCCGTTTATGTTCCGGGGTCACGGTAACTATTATAAACATTTCGCAACCCCGGCAGGCGTTGGCCCTGTTGGGCCCCTTCCCGGCCTGGTTCTAGCCGGGCGGCGAGCTACCCATCGCTCGCCATCCGCAGACCCGACATCAAAACTACATCCAAATCGGTACGGTGCCACTGACAGACTGGCCGACACACGAACACACGAAACAGTCAACTTATGAAACCCATCTTTTGCGTCAGGGGTTAAAAATGGAAATGGTCTCCTTCTTTTGACTACTTATACGCATAGATCTTCAACTAACGCAATATGAATTTAATGTAGTTATCTTCACTAATATCACTAATATCACTAATCATCACTAATATCACTAATATTATAAAGAGGAAAACTTTGTATGTTTGTTTGTTTGATAGTAATGAATAGGCTTAAAAACTGCTGGACCGATTTTAAAAATTCTTTCACCATTCGAAAGCTACATTATCCCTGAGTAACATAGGCTATATAATATCACGCTATGTCCCACGGGAGCGAAGCAGTAACCAAAAACCTAACGTAACGCGGGTGAAACCGCGAGGAACAGCTAGTCAATAGTTAATTGTAATGATTCCTCTTGCATCGCCCTATCTATTGAAAAAACCATATATTATCCGTTTCGTAGTACAAAATATTTGAATATGTTTAATACATGCATATTGTAGCGAGAGTAAAGATTTCGTAAGTAGGGGCGGGTCGCTGCAAAATTATTTTTCATTTATTATTTACCAACAATAGAATGTAGCAATAGCCAGCCAAGTTTCAACTTCAGGACGCACAATACCCTCAATTTTATATTTATTAATATTTACTTTGTTATACTTTTTATGAGGCGGTCAACTATTACCCGTTAACCTATAAACACTACTTAGCTGTAAAAGTTTTACTTTATACCACAGATTATACTTCATTGTGTACAGTCTGCAAAGGAGATATGTAACCAACTCATACAACGAAACTATAATGTTACTGTTCAAACTATTCACACAATGACATTTACACACACCATCATGTCGTGCGGTCCGACCCATTTATTATAGCAGAACATAATTTCAAGCACGATCTCAACAGTTGTGTTAGCGGAACGCAAGACTGATTCACCTTCCGTGAGACGGAGTCCGAGTTCGAACCACAGCACAGGTTGAATATGATGTTCTTTTCGAGATTTCTAATTTCTAGTTTAAGTGATGAGGACTATACTTACTAAATACATTTTATTTATATGTTTCGGACCGGTTTCAGACACCAAGTAACAAGATGTTCGCTTATTTAAAATTATTTGCCAGTTTAGCAGTAAACTACCCACTTACGAATAAATGTTCTTACGTTTAATTGTGAATATAAGTAAAGTTAGTCTGCATAAGCAACTACACCCAACTCCTTCTTTGCTTACCTACACTATTACGATTTTGTTTAACTTTGACCAGTATCATCTAACAATATTGCAAAAAGCTCAGATTATTGTTTTGCATGAGCAAAACATTTCTATTAGTGAAATAGCAAGGCAATGATATCGGTGAGTAACGATAATATTAATAATGTAATTAGATAACGAATAGAAATATAATAGTTTTTACATAAATATCTTATTATTATTAATATTTATTTTTAACATATTATTCATATTTAATAGGTATAAATGTTTTAGATATCTTTTTAAAGTTTGTTATTTTGGTTATTAGTATAATATAAATCAGTGGTAGACAACCCGCGGCCCGCGACTGTATTGTAAATAAATACCTATAATAATATATAAATTGCATTTACATTATATCGTATAACATAACTTACGAAAATAGAAATAATACAAATAGTTATATAAGTATAATCACTAAAGTAAACAAATATATTCCCATATCTTTATTTATATTACGTTTTTTTTTTCTTATTATAAATAATGTAGGATGTTTCTAATACTTATATTTATTTTTTGCAGAGAAAAACTGTTCGACTATGCATCGTCACGTTAATAAAGGTGAAGTAAACCGTCGCCTGCTAAGAGTCCAGATTGAAACCTCATAGAAAATTTGTGGGGTCAAATGGTGCCTGGGACCCTTCTCAAGTTAGAACTAAGTCTAATCTGGATGACGTAGTAACTTCGACTTGGGAGTCGTTACGTGGTAGTAACATTTAATTTTGACAATATAGTTGCCAGTATGAGCAGGCGATTGCAACTCGTAGATAGACAGCGAAGGAGCACCCATTATTTTATATAAAAAAAAATACTTGAAATGTAAAATGTATTTAGATTTTTTCATATGATAACAAAAGTCTCCGCCGACTTATAGTAAACAACATTTTATACTTTATTGTATTGGCGATTTAAATTTCACAGAACAACAACAACTACACAGTAACAATTTAATTTAAATAGTATATAACTTCAAACATCGTAGTTTTATTCTAACTTTCAATGTAACAACTTCTTATATCTATAAAAACATGTAAAATAAGTCGGCGGTAGTGGAATGTGAGTGATGTTATTGTTACTGGATCAAAAATATTATATTTTTATCTAGTGACATGGTTATTCACTCCGTCCATTGTTTATTATAATTGTATAAAAACAAATAATTGAATGTTTCTTTATAAACATAATTATTGTTGTATTTAATAATAAAACAAGTTAAATTGTGAAGTTGTTTTAATTTCCTAAATAAAAATAAAATGTTTATTTCAAAAAGTGTTCTTTTTTGTTCAATGTGCTGTTTTAAATAGATAAAACATTTTTACAAAATCAAAAAGAACAAACGGTATCGTGAGGTTCGAACTCGAACCATTCCACGTCTCGGGTCAAATGCTTTTTCATCGCGCTACGAGAACGCTAGTTACATGAGCGAAATTAAGATATGCTTCATGGGTGTGATCGTATTCTATATCTGCGATGTGTGCGTTGTTTTGTCAATGAGTGTTATACTGATTATGAGCAGAAATGTTTGAACAGTAAATTGTAGTTTCGTAGTGTGCGCGCATGGATACATATCACCTTTGGAGACCGTACATGCCATGCCTCGAATTTTCCCAAATATGCTAAAAATAAAATAAGTGACCGGGATTGGTGATACTTCACTCGAACTAAAATGAACACTATAAATCTCTATAATTATTTTAATATAAGTAGTAGATTCCTGAACTAAAAATAATCACTTATTCTATTATTATTCTAGATGTATTTAGCTGTAGGTTTTCCATGCTCTAAATAAATAAATAAATCACACATCCGTACTAATATAATAAATGCGAAAGTAACTCTGTCTGCCTGTCTGTCTGTCTCTTCTTCACGCCTAAACCACTGAACCGATTTGTATGAAATTTGGTACAGATATAGTCTGGGACCCGAGAAAGGACATAGGGTAGATTTCAGCCCGGAAATCTCTCGGGAACGGTGGCTATTATTCCACGCGGACGAAGTCGCGGGCAAAAGCTAGTCTGAAATATTTTTACTAGACTGCCGAAAGGTCATTAAAACGTCTATTCAACGACACTAAGCAAAAACACTAAAATGTCTCTAACTCTCGACATGCAGCTAATAAGGGTCACTGAGTTATCTGTGGTTAGGCAGGTAAACAGTTACAACATTCTTGACAAAAACATTTTAATTTTTTTGATTGCATTGCATCAACACAGCTCACGACACAGGAAAATGCAGGGTTTATTGAGGGGAAGATGAATAATGCTATAACTATGTATATTTACGACATACGCTTATGAGGAAGCCCAGGAAGCTACATATATACGTAATAAAACTTAATGACTCTGAACCGGTAAATATAAAGTGAAATATTTGTAATTGGATATACCACTACACGTGGGTTGAAAGAGCATTGAAATTACAATTAAATACCAGTTTTTTACATGGAGCCACAACCCAGTTACTAAGTCAACAACACCATACATTGATTGTCAGTCCTCCTGGCTTGATTACCTTTAATGATTGTCTACAAAAGGCAATTGAGTTCAAAGACTTTGCGTGCTTTCCAAAGCACGGGATGCCAATGATGTCGAAGATAAACTCATTATCTGTTATTTATTCCAATGTCATCACTAAAAACTCGAAATTAATTTTACTATTATACAATAATATTTATAAAATGGTCTACAAAAATGTGAAAAGTATAACAAATTATAAAACAGAAAGGTAATTATCAGTTTCAACTACAGCAGAGATTCCACGCGGGTGAACCCGCCGGTAAATCCTTAATAGAAACATTACATACTCAATTGCCCGTATTACGTCATTTGCAGCGGTACTAGAACAAAAGATAGGTACATCTATAGCACTGAAGCACTATATATATTGAACGCTTCAAGCTTTAAGGTAAACAGTTCCGAGTGGCAGTGAGCGCAGACGCCTCCTCCCTTCATCCGTTATTGTGACTACATATTCAGGTAACTGATACACAGTCCTTTAACAATGGAAGCTATCACTGGTATCTTCCTGATACTCCTCGCCTCCGTAGGAGCCAGGAACATTCCCGTCCACTCAGACGATACTGTTGAACTGCCGCTGGTGTTTGCTGATGGTCTACCCAGTAACAAGCACGCTGCTCTCGTCGGAATACACCCCACTGGGGAACTGACAGACAGTGTGATTTACGTCGAAGATATTGAACTATATTTGAACAAAAACGCAGCTGAAGACAAAACAGTTGAACATTTGAAACTGAATACCATTGTTAATGAAGATATAAGTAATGAAGAACATAGAAAACAGAAATTGGACGAGAAGAATCAAGAAAAAGAAATAGAAAATGCCTCTCAACCTGAGGAGCTGAACAACGAAGAAGAGAAACATCTGAAGGATAAAGTTGAAGTACTAGAAGACAGAACTTCATTTAAGGTTGATGAGTGTCTTCCAGGTCAATATAGGGCTGGAGATTTCTGTTTGGAAGAAGATGATAAAGATAAACGTTAATGTGCAAGGACGGTTCGCAGGCGTTTGTCATAACTTCTGCAAAACATTCTAGAAAAGGTTGAATCTTGACAGCCTTAAGAGCCCTTCTTTGCTCAAGTTCACGTCTGAAGATTTGTGAAAATATTTATTTTGTTATTTATGTTTATATTGTTGGCTAGTTTTAACTAAAATGTAAGCCATTTTAGTTTATTCTAATTATAGAACCTTTATACAGTGTGTCCGGGCATGGACTAGCGATATTATAAACACTTAAATATAAGCTATATTAAAGTACAATTACACTCTAAGCGTGGGTCCAAATCACTTCCTAAAAAAATATGCAATTCAAACAATAATTGTTTGAATTGCATAATTTTTTTTTTTTTTCAAAAGTTATGGAATTGGGAACACATTGTTTTGCAATGTTAACGGTAGATAATATGGTTGCCTTTCAAATAAGCCTATTTTTATCTCAGTACCACAAAAACTTAGAGAGATATGATTTTATTTGTATTTTTTCAACAAAAAAAACAAAATGGCTGCCCCGTAGCAGGGAAGTGAATTGGACCCATGCTTAGAGTGTAATTGTACTTTAATATAGCTTATATTTAAGTGTTTAGAATATCGCTAGTCCATGCCCGGACACATTGTAGAATTCGATATCAAACGAAGGCTTATTTTATTATGGTTTAACGTTAATTAATTAATAATAATGATTTATATTATGTTTCGATACAATAGAGTGCACTGTGTATCTGTTTTCTATTTTTAATTTGTTCAGTTATTTCCTCACTGGTAATTTTTCAATATTTATAATTTCCATTGTTTTGTCACTTACATGAAAATAAATGGTAACAGCTTCTCCATAAAGAGTAGTTTTTATTGACTTTAACCATTTGATAATTAAAGTGTTATTTTTATTGTTAGTGTGACACAACTATATGTAGGTACACTAAAGACATTAATGAAATACACTTATTTTTAACTGTCGAAGCAGAATTACTTTTTGTGTAGGTGCTAATATGTAACTTAAAAATGTTAATCCTGCAAGAGTGCGTTTATTTATTACGTTAGCACGCTTTAACCGATAAACCATTTTTATGATGATTTTGACTTGGATATAGATTGGTTGAGTTTATTAAGCCTATGTCCTTGCAGACAGGCACAGATTACTTTTTAATACGTAGCTTTGTGTTCGTCCACGATAACTGACTTTCACGTGAATGAAGTCGCGGCAAAAACAAGTTAAAACCTATTGACATAGAAACATTTGCTTATCGATTCGATTAGGTCAAAGTAATGGAAACAAAATGACAGGAAGGAAGGAAAACAAAGTTCAAAATTAATTGGTACCCGATATAACCCATAGAACAACAATTATAATAACCACACACACGATAAAACCGAAAATAGACCAGAAGGAACATTATATAAACGTCAGTGGGTGTGTGATGTAAACAGTAGCAGTGGAACAGCGGCTGCAAGACCTGGAGACAGACACACTGCAAACATGAAACTAGCTGTTATAGTAACCCTGCTTGTAGCTGTAGGAGCCCTTGACGACAACTTTATGGAAGAACCTGAAGGAACAGAATATTCAGATGGAGATGACGGAAGTCCAAAAGTTTCCGATGCAGGCAAATGTGATTGTGGAGAAGTGATCGATGGCATGTGCAGTAACAAACGTAAAGACATTATATTCTTGGACCCGAGCGACCCTGAAGAAGACTTGCCTCAAAGTGTGTTAGACTCGTTAAAAAGTGTGTAGTTGTGTGTTTTCGAAATTTGTTGTAAACTTTGTTGTGATGTAATTAAAAACGACATTGTTGTTTGTATTTTCAGTTTAGGTGCTATGGTTGATTACAGCTTGTTGATACATTACAATTGAAATTATTTTATCCTCACAGTCCCATTTCCTTCTTCTTCTGATTGCAGCTCCGTTTACAGCAACCAATTTTAAGAGGGTCTGGCTAAAAATTCCATAAACCAGTATAAATTAAATAATGTGGTACATTTTTTGACTGACTCAGTGATTTATCAACGCACAGCCCAAACCGCTGGTCCTAGAGACCTGAAACTTAGAGGGTGTGTTATTTGTAGAATAAGTACCTATCCACAACAAAGGAAGAGGGGGCGAAGCAGTGGGCAAGAGCTAGTCAGTCGATAATATAGTGCCGCTTTTCGTGGATCAGGATCGTTGTGTTGTGCTTGGTTTCTTATGACGTCATTGTTGGTTAGTATTTCGGCTCTGGTGCATTACTTCCATACGGTTTTACCTTAGTCCTTTTACGATATAAAGTACTACGATCGAATTTTCAAAAGTTTTTTTGCTTACTCTAAGTTACAAATAGTTAGTGTTTCAATTTAATTTACATTTTCTGTAATAGTAGTGTATAAGGCATTTTTTATTGCATACCTTGTAAGTATTTTCTTCCTTAAAAAGTGTTCTCCAACCAAAATAATTATGTGAGTTGATTTCCTTATGCATTTGCAATTTTTTTTATTCATCATTTAGTTAACTGGCAACATCTTTAACCGTAGTTATTAAAACGTCATGTGGAATATTATAAAGGTTTACCTTATGATATTCGATTCTATTATACTAAAAATAAAAATCACGAAACCCCTGTGGGTGTTAGGTACCCCCTGTAAGGTACTGTAATTTTATAGTCTATTTTATTGGACATTTGATTTGATCCCAAAAAGTAAAAATCTTCATTTGTATCACAGCACATTTTAAGCAGTAACATTGATTGATTGAGTAGCAAGCATGTGATTGACCTTCTCGATAACATGACATTCTCGACTAACACTAGGAGTAGAGTATTATACTCCTAGTGTTCGTCGAGAATGTCAAATACTAAACAATGGTCAGGAAATACAAGTCTGGTCCTGGTGCCTACATGAGAGCAATATCAAATATTAGTGGAAAAACTTTGAGCGCCGTATATTGCGCATCACACATGCGAGCGCGGCGCGAATGTTAAGCGGAGCATACAAGTATTCTCCGCACGAACGTGACACATCTGCTATTCCGAATAATGTCGCGACACCGAGACGCGTGAAACGTGGGACCAAAAGAAGATCCATTGACAAAACTGTTGGATTTTAGTTCATTTGGTAACTCTTGACAATGTTAGTTTTAGTTAATTTAGATTTAAAAGTCCAGATGTAAGGACAGGCCATAGGTCACAAACATCATTGTTCGTGACTTTTCATACAGGAGAGCCACGAGCCTTGATCACCACGTTGGCCTTAGGCGGATTGGCGATTTTAGACATTATATTATTACTATATACTTTATCCAGATGTCCAGGTTTCCTGAAGATGGTTTCCCTTCACCAATGTTATGTGCAATGTGCAATGCTGAGATGCTATCTATGGAAATTGTAGAAAGTTTTTAAAAATTACATTGGTTCTTGCTAGGTTGCAAATTCACTACTTTGTACATGGGAGCCAGGTTCCTTAACCACTAAGTCATATTACTATGATTAAGGGGTTAATTAAAAAAATGTTTAAAGTCCTCACACTACGATACTGTTTAGGACTAATAATATATTTTTCCGCTTCCACAGATTTGGCTAAAATATGTTTAAAATAGACTATTTTGGTCTTGTTAGAGGCATGATGCTTTAATTAGATACCCTTATATCGATCTCTTCTGGTCAGTAGAGGTTACAACAGCCTAAGTGCTAATATTATTTGTTTAAAAAATTGTGTAAAAACACATTGTTCTTTAGAACAATGTGTAGTCTTTAGATCACGGATTTCGAGTGAAAAAACCTTTAGCGCATTAAAGCATTCATCGAGCAAGGTCATAGGCATGACATTACTCAATTTAATGAGGCTTGACGTCATGAAATCTTTTAATTTTGATAAAATCGTACGTTTTAGATTGGAATCTGGTACTTTTGGAATATGCAGTGATGCAGGAAAATGCTAGTAGGGAAATAAACGGTGATTCATCGGAGAACACTTCGGCACGACTTCGGTGCTTGATGCTCGGGGAGATCTTTCAAAACACGGTGAATTTTAACCATCAAAGGTGACGATCATGCTTTTTATAAATGGTGAAAGACGGTGGCTTGATTATAGAAACGTAATACAAAGGAAAATGTACTAGCAAAACCTGGCAAGAACAAAACGAACACGCGCACTGAGAGTTTCGAATAAACGTAATGTGCTTTAAATACAATTTTTTTGGTATTTCTCCTTTACTTGTTACATATGTTTTAGGTAGAAGTTAATTTTTTTAACAGCTTTAAAAGATTGTAGTGTACAATCCGATACTATATATATATAGATACTTCGTTCTGAGAAAAAGGGTTTCGATAGACAAAGATACAGACAACAAAATTGACCCCTTAAGAGTTCCGTTTTACAGTAAAAAGAATAATAATCAGTACTCAGTACTAAATATACCCTGTAGGAATTATTCCGCTTTTGTACTCATCGTTTGTTTTCAGGTGACAAGACTAATGGTATTAGTAACAATTTACTTATAAATGCACTATAGAAGTAAACGGAGTGATTCATAAACGCATCATAACATAATTATGTTAGTATTTAGAAGTAAGTATGCATGTCAGTGGTCTGGCTACCACAGTAGCCTAGTTTTGGTTCAGTTGTCATAAGATAGTTATTTTATTTTAACTCTTCATAAAGACTCAGAACACAAAAAGGTTAGACCCAGTAATATTATATAATACTAGCTGCTGCCCGCGACTCGTCCGCGTGGAATAGTTCCCGTTCCCGCGGGATTTCCGGGATGAAAACTATCCTCTGTTCTTTCTCGGGTCCTAGACTATATATCTGTACCAAATTTCATTCAAATCGGTTCAGTAGTTTAAGCGGAAAAGCGTAACAGACAGACAGACAGACAGAGTTACTTTCGCATTTATAATATTAAGTATGGATGATATACTTACATGTTATACGATATGATTTGTGTTATACAAGTACGCAGGTGCTACCCTAACACAAATCGTATCTTGTAATTGTGATCATAAAGTTCATTATGGCATTTTATAAGTAACGCGAATATGCGTCGTATCGCGAGTATGTATTCTCAGCATAAGAATACAGTGTCGCCCTGAACGTTAATTTAAGTTAGTTATTTTAGTATGTCCCACATAGGTCGATTGCCTTTCATTAGTAAGATTGGTGAAATTTCACCATAATATATTAGATATTCATATAATAATAAAGTTTTTATACGTCACAGTCATGATGACGTCATTTGGTGATGTCCTTATAGTGGACCGTGGTCATCCCTGTGACACATCGCTGCACCTTTGTATTGTGACACACGGTGCAAGGCAGTGCTTACTTGAATCTGATGTATATTGCAATGTTGCGGAATGTTTATAATAGTTACCGTGACCCTGGAACATAAAGGGCAACCGAAGGAACATGAGTGGGTTTTAGTCAGTAAGAGTCTGACACGCCCTCCCGCCGCACCCAGGACAGGAGCAGTCATTGGATGATTTCCCACTCACCAAAAAAAAAATGTATATTGCAATCCAACTGAGAATAGGAAAGTCAATGGCCTTTATTGCCGAATGTAATTTTATACAGCTAGCGAAGAAAAATTACTTGCTTCGGTAACTGACTTTTTTCCTTCTTTTTTGTTGACGCCTTTTTTGTGAGAGACCAATCTGACTTTTTCAATTCATAAGTACGTTCTAAAATTTATCTTGGACATCACTGACACGCCGCCGCTCGGAAAGAACTCAGCCGTTGTCCGGTTGTCATTCGGAGAACTTTGACAGTCTTTACGGGTAGTCCAGTCCAGTGACCAGTCTAACCAACAGGTATAGTGTCGCCGAGTTACTGGGTTGTGGAGGTCTGAACAGAATCATGTTAGTTTGAAAGCCGACCCCAATATAGTTGAGTATAGGCTAGGGAGATGATGATGGTTGACTAAGTTTAATAAATCTATTGCTTATATAAATTAGTTAAGATGTTACAATATGTCGCAAGGTCATTCCTATTAGTTGAATCGTTGAATTTATTAGAACCATTTTTATTTACATGTTAGATAGTTTAACGTTCTTGTTTATTCGTTCATTATCATTGTTTTGTTAACTTGTTACCGGAATCAGACTTTAAATTTAATGTAAACAAAACCGACAAAACAATGTAAGCTAGAAGATTCTTCAAAACATTAATTATATAATACTTAATATTAATACTAATACTTAATAATATAAATGCGAAAGTAACTCTGTCTGTCTGTCTCTTCTTTACGCCTAAACTACTGAACCGATTTGAATGAAATTTGGTACAAATATAGTCTGAGACCCGGGAAAGGACATAAGATAGTTTTCATCCCGGAAATCCCCCGGGAACGGGAACCACGCGGAAGAAGTCGCGGGCAAAAGCTAGTTTATCGTATTGTTTACATAAGAAATTATATTATGATATCACTATAATTATGTGAACTGATGTTAACAGGTTTTTGGAGAAAGTGATAAAATATTTGACTTGATTATCCTGACAGTTGACATACCTACATAATAAATTAAAAATGAATCATTACTGATAAACCATAAGATTAAATTTTCGTTCAGCAATGCACCAACCTCGAAATATTATACAATCTGTTTGTTTGTATATAATGATAACAATCGAGACATGGCACCTAAAACGAAGATTTTTTCGTTTAATTTACAAGGAATACCTAGAGTAATAAATACACAGACCAGTGACACACAGTCATGCTAAAATCATAACCCTGTTTTAGGCTTTGCTGTATTCATTTAACGAAGTGAAGCAGTGACGACAGAACGAAAACCTTCTACTCAAAACATTCCACATTAAAATAATTTATATGTAAAACAATGAATAAGTAATTAGCTACAATAATTATAATTTTAACAAGTAGCTGCGGGGCACAGTTCACTGCGGTCTGTGACGTCACTTGTGTTTACTTCTTTCGCGTCATCTGGGTATAGGGCTGGCCCTTCATTGTGTGGAGTTTATCGATAATATTATAACCTAAACAAATAATATTACAATACATAATATTATAGCTTAGACAATGTTACGTAAAACCATACTTAAAAAAAAACTAAATACGTTTCCTAGTTTTTCTCGAGGTTTACAAATTACAATAAAATAATGTTCGACAGATGGCATAGATTATAGAATTTATAGCATCGGTCAAATATTGACAATGATCTACGCATAATATAGGTAGATCGTCATTGTAATTACACATTAACACAAGTAAGACACAATAAAAATACAAACGATTAATTAAAAAGTGCGTTGTATTATGTTATAATAGTCATAATTGATTATAGAAAGTTACATTGTTTAAAAAAATATTATTATATTATCTTTGACAGTTAATACAGTTAAATTATTATAAATAAATGTTCGGAAATGTGGTTAACTTTATGCCACAGGCATTTCCGGTTTACATTATTTTGAATAAATCTGACAGTACCATCTTATCGACAGTTCTCATCCCTACTTCAGGCGAATAAACTTCAATTCATTGGAAACGTGAAGACATTCAGTACAGAACTACAGACATACCGACCGTCTTGCAGTGACAGTCTATCGCGAAGACGCGGCTCGTACGCACGTCTCAGTAACACAAACACAGCCTTGACGTAAACTACGTCTCGACAATAATCAGTGGCGACACGTGACAATGTTGCAAGTCTTATTATTCTCTGTCTTCACCTCGAGTTCTGCGTTCACAACGCACCGGTACGACGCCTACAGTTTAAGCAACTATCACCCTAATGCACACCTGGATAATGTCTTCGTGTACGCGAACGACCGTCGACCAGTGCCAATGTATGAGGATCAGAAACGATATGAAGGTGTTGTGATCAGTGATGTGTTTGAGAGTCCAGTGATTTCCAGTGATAGTGTTCGGCGAAGAACAGACACGCCGCTCAATTATCAGAACCTATACCCCTGGAACAGGCAGAGTCCATGGATCAGAGTCAGTGTGACTGAACCTACTAAACTTTATAATAGGTTTGATTCTGATCAAAGTAAAAATGTTTACAATCCAGATGAGGTCAATGAACAGATCGCTGGACAACAGGAAGAAGATAAAGTAGCAAATCAAATGTACGATGTTCAAAATACAAATAAAACTGAAGGAGACGCAAATGTGTCACATATTAGCACACAATCGGATGACGTCATCGGCTCGCTGGACGTTAACGAGCGGCGGATAACTTGGAATAACGACCACGGGTCAAATCAAGACAATGCTAATCTCACTACTAGAAGCATTAACTCCGACAATACAAATTCTTTGAATGCATTCAAACAAAGTCCGAATAAAATTAATCGCCCAACGAACACAAATAACAGAATGGCTAATAACACTGTAATTGAAGACACAAATGATAAATACGGAACTAAGACTACACAGGACAACGAGGTCAGTCCTAGACCTAAAAAGCAAAGCACTAAAGCTGAAGACGACAGATGGATTTGGAGCAATGGAGAAGACCAGGCTGTGGAAACTACGACTCTATTTGACCTTGGAGATAGAGCTGCTTTTGCAGCAGACGGGTGCCCTAGTGGAAAGGTCAAACTTGGACGTCTATGTGTCAGTCAAGATTGAGATATTCTTTGAGGCACAGACGACATTGATAATGTGCTCACTGGAAGCCAAATGACACAAGAACGAGGGGTGTAGCCACGGTTTCTGCCCACCATTGTGGTCAGGGAGCGTGAAGATATTGTGTCCAAGTAAAAACCGATTTGACAGTATTATGTAAGTGATCGGAATAGCAATTGGGTGAGGTCATTGTACGGATAGACTTTTTTGGTAGTGCATATTTCGTTGGTAAAGCTAAAGTCATTTTGTACAAAATAGCAAGGATTGTAAGATTTGTGAAAGTAGGTATAGCAATAATGAGATTTATTTATAAAAACAGTAGTAAACAAAAGAGCTAGACACCATAATTTTTGTGTAATGAGGCCCGAGGAAAAAGGTAACAAACTTTTAAAAAAAGGTTTTGTTTTTGGTGCTGATCAAAATCAGTGAAATTATAGCCCGCTTGACCCTATTCTAGTACCGTACTATAGGCATATTTATTTGACATTTTACCCTAAATGTTTTGCTAACATGTATAAAAATAGTTGTTTTTTCATCAACCTCATGTTTCCACTACCATTGATGTTGTACAAATAAAAGTTCTGCATATTTTAACGACGATAATTCAAGGCCTGTTTCTACTAGAAACATCTCATTTACAATATTGACAGACACGAGTATATTATGTAAACAACTGAGCTATATTTACGCTAGAATTAAAAAAAAAAGCTCTTACTACAACGACTTAAAGGCGCTATTAGTTACATGTAGATATCACTAGGAGATGGTATAGTCGACGATGTAAATATTTGTTTGTCTCGACCAAATAGTACGCCAAAGTCTTTGACATATCTTTTCTATAATTTATTTTACTAAATGGTATCCTTGAAAGTGAGTTATTATAATCTCCTAATTTATGAGAATAACTTGGTGAAAAAATGTGTATGTATTGCCTTATAATGAACCACGTGCACGCTTAACTTTGAGACTTATGGATGAGTAGGTAAAGTATCCTTTTAATTGTGCGATTGTGTGTGTAGGAGTTATGCGAGCTTTAATTATGTTTTAAGGTTGAAGTAATAACGTAATTAAGAGAAATAAGTATTATTGTATTGGTTGTACCTACTTACAATTATACGTAAAGAAAATATGTGAAAAATCCATGTATTTTACTCCATAAATCCTTAATATTGAAATGTGGAAAAGTTTTCAATAAAAAGTTGATCACCAGAGTTTCCAAAAACAAAAATTTATACGTAAAACCCATCCATAAATAAAAAAACTGCGACAAAAAACCCAAAGGGTTAATATGGTAAACATACACCCATAGCAATAAACTTTACGTATGTTATGTCTTGATAGCTCAGTGGTTAAGGCGCTTGCCCTTCATGCACGAGGGTGTTGTGGGTTCGCAACCGGGCACAAACAAGTATCAATATTATTTTTTCTATATTTATAAATTCTACTTTCCAAGTTTATCTTGAAAATATTGCGAGAAAATTATTAACAAATAAATCGTATACCTGACTTGAGTGCTTGTACATTTCCTGTATGAAAAGCTTTAGTCCTACAGAGGGACAATAATACTAGGTCTATTTTTGGTCCTGCACAACCCGCTAGGAGATGATTCTACCCATAAAAACAAACAACTTTTATTATGGAACCAACTCTGAAATCTCGAAAAAAATATCAGCTGTTTCATACATTATGGTCGGAAGGTGATTGAACTTTGGTAGAACCACCTGATATTTTTTTCGCGACTTCAGAGTTGGTTCCATAATAAAAGTTGTATGTTTTCATGGGTAGTATCATCTCCTAACTGGTTGTGCAGGACCAAAAATACACGTAGTATTTTAACTTAGGACAACTTGTCATACACGCACTGCCATCTGATTCCAAGCTAAGAAGAGCTTGTGCTGGTAACTAGACAACAGGTATACATACTTATATAATTTATAAACACACACACATAAATTACAACAAGACACAGAACAAACAATTACGCTCACCAGACAAAGTTTGTCCTGGGTGGGAATCGAACCTACGATCTCGACCTTAGCAGTCAGGGTTACTAACCACTAGAAATTATTAAAGTAATGATAAGCTTTTATGTATCTCTAAAATAAATAAGGGCGTTTGCCATTACATCAGTGTGAACACGTTGTGATTAAACGTGACCCTAATTTTAATTAGTACCATTACAGCGTAACAAAGTGATCCTAAATTTAATTAGAGACAACCAAAGACTTTATAATAATAAATACATTTCTGTACTAACATAATCACCTGGTAAACTAATATTGTTGTTATTTACTATTATAGGGACAATAAAAATTCATTTTATTTTAAGTCATGGGTGCCTGGTACTTCTTTATCATCTCCGTAACCTTTCCAGACTTCCAGCCTAACCAGATTCAGCTGGATACCAGTGTTTTACGTGAAGCGACTGCCTATCAGACCTCCACAACCCAGTTGGGTGACACGGTATCCCTGGGTTAGGCTGGTTAGCTTTTTGGCTTCTGACTACCCATAACGACTGACTAAGTTCTACGAATGACAACCGGGGCCAACGGCTTTACGTGCTTTCCGAGGCACGGGATGTCAGTGATGTCCAAAATAAACTTTACAAAGTACATATCAATCGAGTCCTCGTTGAGAAATAATGTAGAACATTTGAAACTTAATTTTTTTCTTTTAATTGAAGAACAATAGAGTCGTAAAGCTCTGGGAATATCCCAGAAACTAACTAACTATCTATTATGGTTAATGAAATACAAACAGATGGACGGACAAACGGACACGGACTAGAGGTTAGTAATAAGCGTAGTTACTGTAGTTAGCACCCTTATGGTACAATTAATTCTTCCATAGATATAAAATGTTCCATGTATAATATGTAAATAATACCTATATTAATAGCTACCTACATCAATTTTATTTAGCAGTCTTGTTTACAATATAAATTATAATTTAGCGACAATTAATTCTTATGGGAGCTTCAATAATGTCCGTTAGAATCTAGATCTAGCCTTAAATACAAGGTTTAGCATCCGTTATATCCTCAAAAATACGCAAAAGATACATAAAAATATATCGCAATTTCAGATCCAAAACTATTTGCCCCCACGCTACTTGGCACACGCTAATTAAAGGTCAATAATTGTTTATTTACATTAGACAAGTAAAAAGGCAATTTGGAACGTCAGTTACAGTTAAAATAGTTTTTTTTTTGTTCTAGAACTAACTATATACCGCGTTTACATTCAGCCGTAGTGAGCAGGGAAGTGGGCAGAGAAGTGGGCATGACGATTGTGTAAACGCGATACTTCTCATGCCCCTGCCATTGCCACTCGCGCTGCCCGGCGCTCCCCGAAATGGCGGTTTTTTGTGCGGAAGTCAAAGGACCGGCAGCGCGAGCGACAGTGCGTGTTTACATTCAGCTCCGACGCTCAGTACTCGCGGAGCGCTTGAGAAAGACGTTCGCTTTTCTTTATAAATTATCATCCAAAATGCCGTTCGAATGGAGCAACGAGAAAACTATTTGAGTAAACCCCTATTCATTTTTAAACCTATTCAACAATATATCACACGGTAGGGTCAAATTAAAAAAAAAAACATCTTATATTTACATATAAGGGGGGCTACCCTAATAAATATTTTTTTTCCAATTTTTATTATTTTAGGGGGTTACTAAAATCATTTTTTGATAATGTCAATAATTTCGGAAATAATCGCTCCAAAAGGAAAAATCAAAGCGTCCTCCTTTCTCCTCTTTCCTCTAACTTTTGACCCGTAGGTTTAAAAACTTACAAAATAATTTCTGCATACTTAGTATGTCAATGTAACAAATAACCTTTTTTTAACTTATAAGTGGGAACACTTATTGTAACGGACAGAAAACTACGGAACCCTACATTGAGCGTGGCCCGACACGCTCTTGGCCGGTTTTTTTGTATTCGATATATCTTTTTAAACATCGAACATAATTATGTACCTATCGCAAAAAGAGACAGCGCGGCCGCTGTGATTATTTCGACGTCTGCCATTGCCGAAACTTGAAAGCGAAGTGAGTGGTAGGGCAGTATGTAAACACACACTTCTCTCGATCCTGCTGCGGCAATATTTAGGGAATTATTGCCGGCAGTGCGAGGGGCAGCGGCATGGGCTGAATGTAAACGTAGCAATACATATAAGTATTGTATTAGGTAAATGTTATAGTCTTGTTTACGTTTTAATCACAGTCATCATTAGTCATACTGTGTGATGTAATATTTGGTGAGAATACGGTGTCGCTCTGAACTTTAATTTTAAGTTTAGTTTTCCTTAAAAAAAAACGACTACAATTTTTGTAGGGAGTGGAGTGCATCACTTTTTGAGGACATTCTTAATTTGATGGGAATATTTTGTTATGTGTTGTTATGCTGAGATTTTTGTATGCCTCACGTTGCTAAATAAACTTATTAGGTACTTTGACTGTTCTATTCATCAAAAAGACATGAGAATCTGAAAATTCGTTCTGTAGTTTTTGAGTTTCAAACAGACAGTGTGACAGTGAGAGACTCCTTGGTGACTTTGTTAATAGCTTGGTTAACTGCTCCTCTCCTGAGGATCATAGCGGGATATGCCTATAGATTATTATTTCGCCGTTTTTGCCCCCTTTTTACTGATGCTCCGGGTCTATTAGTCATAGCGTGATATAGCCTATGTTACTTGCTGATAAAGTAGGTAGCTTTATATTGGTGAAAAAAAATCCTTATCGGTTCAGTAGTTACGGAGTTTATTCAATGCACACAAACAATCAAATCTTTCCTCTTTATGAATAATATTAGTATATACAAGGACTTTGAATGTTGTTACCTACAGCAACCAACCAAACGTGAGAATATTTTTAAGTCGACGACTTACTTTTTGTATGTATCCAATTCACACAACGCGAAAACTGTATCGTGTACCTAGTTAGTCCATGAGTACTTAGCAGTCACTTCACACTACTGTAAACGCGACCAATGATTTAAACATACGCACGGGTCCAGCTGTTCTTGAGATGTGGTCCAGAATTCAACTAGACGGCATGGTTGACGCAGTAATTGAAATGGGTCGGTTCGATTCCGGCCTAGAACAAATATTTATATGACCTACAGGTGTTTGGTTTAACGCTGGCAGTTTGTGTACGTGAGCTTATATTAATACTATGTTTTTAAATGCATAGAGTACAGGAGAAATTCCTATACTGTCAGATCTCCACAACCTGGTTACTGAGTAACACGATATGCGTTGATGTAATTGGGTAGTTTACACCATTAACCAATAAATGTTAGACACAATTTCTGTAAAACCGCTTTTAATTTCAGCTAAATAAATACGGTTCATTTTTTTAAGAGTTGTTATTTTAGTGACGTCATAAGTTGCCATTGCCATACAAAATCTATTAGAGAATTGCGTTTTGACAGCTCATAAAAAGTACGTCAACTGATAATGGTGTAAAATACCGTACTGGTATTCAGACTTTCTGACAAATGTCGCGGACAGTGTGAACCGTGATATAAAAATGGTAGCCGTGACCAATGTGCTTTAACAAAAACCACAAATTACGTATAGGGCTTTACGTGATTTCCGAGATACAAGCAAAAAAAGTGTTAACTAAAAATGGTCATTAACTATCTTGTATCTGAATGGAAATTCCATTAAAACTGTTTTTTGTTGAACCAACTCTAGCAAAAAATATGACAAAGGTAGTTGCAAAAAGTCCAAGTAAGCGGTAAGTGTGGTGTCGTTATCATCAAAAGTTGATTTAAGATCTATTGCAATTAATATGTTGGGAAATAGGTGTTTCGACCGCTAAAATTGGGTAGTTTACACAATTAACCAATAAATGTTAGACACAATTTTTATAAAACCTCTTTTAATTTCAGCCCAATAAATTCGGTTCGTTTTCAATTTGCTATAAAATTTGATTTTTAGTTGCTTTGAAATCAATAAATAGTCAACTGAGTTGTTATTTTAGTGACGTCATAATTGCCATTGCCATACAAAATCTATTGGAAAATTGCGTTTTGACAGCTTATAAAAAGTACGTCAATTGATAATGGTGTAAACTACCGTATTCGCCCGCTCCGGTCGAAACAGGAATTTCGTTATTATTAATCTTTTTGAGATGATACTGTTATAAATGATATCAAAATAATAACTAAATATTAAAACATTACTGCGTGTACCTATATAGTCTATGAACCTCTATAGTCTATGTCATGCTCTGCTGTCTATAGTATATTTTAATAAACGTCACTTGTGCAACCGACTCCTCGAGTTTTATTAGGTTATGGGCCCAGTCCCACATTTTTGTAAAAAGTAATAGTTTAAAGTTAGTAGATTTCGCGAAAAGTGTTTAAAAATGAATTCCAGTTATCTTGCGAATGTACCAAAGTTGAAGGGTCGTGAAAATTACGACGATTGGGCGTTCGCGTTAGAAAACGTGCTGATACTGGAAGGTGCGGACAAATATCTGAAGCAAGAACCTACTAATGTTGAAGCGGCGGAATCTGCAATAGCAGCTACGACAGACGCAAAAACACGGGCGAAAGTGATCTTGACGATTGACTCGTCATTATATGTGCACATAAAGCAGGCAAAGACTACGAAGGAATTGTGGACAACGTTAAAGTGTTTGTTTGACGATTCAGGATTTTCGCGAAAAATTACTTTGCTTCGTCATTTAATTTCGATCAGATTGGAAAACTGTGAAAATATGACGAATTATGTGACACAAATCGTCGAGACATCACAGCGACTAACGGGCACTGGATTTGAAATCAATGACGTATGGATTGGTTCATTGATGCTGGCTGGTTTACCAGAACGATTTATGCCTATGATTATGGCTATCGAGCACTCTGGGATCGGCATATCAGCAGATGCAATAAAAACCAAACTGTTGGATATGGAGTCGGTTCAAGTGAGTGAAACGGAATGTAACTCAGCATTAGTTGCAAAAAGTTGGAACAAGAAAAATAAAAATGGCAACACTACTAAGCATAAACCACAGACATCGCATACACATCTGTCAAACTCAAATAACTCAAATAACAAAACAATTACTTGTTACAAGTGCAAGGAAACGGGCCATTATCGCAATCAATGTCCTCTTTTACATGAAAAACAGGAGAAGAAGAAACAGACTAACGCTTTTAGCGTTGTTTTCCTCACCGGGAATTTCACAAAGCAGGATTTTTACATTGACAGCGGAGCAAGTATGCACTTAATTGCGAATGAAAAATGGTTGAAAAATCCGCAATATTCAACAAAGTTGCCGGATATTGTAGTAGCGAATGAAACTAAAGTTCCAGTTCTGTGTTCCGGAGACATTGTAATCACAACAAGCCACGATTACGAAGTTACAGTGAAGAATGTTTGTTGCGTGCCAAGTTTAGCGACTAACCTATTATCGGTCAGTGAATTAATAAGGAATGGAAACAGTGTAAATTTCGAGCTTAATAAGTGCCTCATACGAAACAAATCAGGTGATTTGGTGGCGGAGGCTGACCTTATTGACGGAGTCTACAAGTTGAACCTGAAATCGACGCAAACTTGTTTGTTAACCTCTCCAGTGGCTGATGGTGACACATGGCACAGACGACTCGGACATCTGAACAGCAACGACATGAACAAAATGAAGCGTGGATTGGTAGAAGGCATGGATTATCCAGATACATTCTCAACAAGCAAGTCAGAATGTGAGATATGCTGTGAAGGGAAGCAATCTAGGTTACCCTTCTCTACAGGTACGCAAGCCACTGAAATACTTCAAGTTGTTACATCTGACATTTGCGGCCCCATGGAACAGAAATCTATTGGTGGCGCTAGATATTTTTTACTGTTCATCGATGCATTCAGTAGAATGACTTTCATCTATTTTTTAAAGGCAAAGAGTGAAGCATTAAGTTATTTTAAAGAATTTAAGTTGATGGTAGAAAATTATCAGAATAAGAAAATAAAAATCTTGCGTACTGATAATGGTCTGGAGTATTGCGGTCAATGTTTCTTCGGTTGGAAACGCACGTGTGTTTTAGGTTGTAAAGTCTTTCGTGAGTTTTGTAATATTCTTTCTGTTTATTTATTTATTTTATTGGTGGTAGTTTAATTTGTGTTGTTCGTCTGTTGTTGTGTTCGTACATTTTAGTGGTAAAAGATGGGGAAGGAGCCCCCTGATGGGGGAGGTGGAGAAATAATTTCTCCACCTGGCCAATCTCCTCCCTTGTTTACGCAAGGGATGGATGTGGAGCAGTCTCCCTCTTGTGCCAAAAAACGTCCCGCTTCTGACCTAGATACAGCAATCAGTGCAAAGAAGATAAATAAGCCTTCAGACTCGTCACAGTCCACGTTTTCCATCCCTGATTATGACACTGTCGCACTAAGTTATTCATGCTCCGACCCTGGCCCATTTATTGTACACGTTTCCCGTGCTGAACCCGATCCCTCCGCCGGTTACTCTATTCGCATCCTTAAACTTGCACAATTGATCCACAGAAATAAAGTCCAAGGTATTAGGGATGGTGGAATCAAGGAATTAGGTAGAAACAGAGTGTCAGTAGAATTTAAAACAGCTGATGACGCCAACAATTTTCTTAAAAATACATTTATTCAAGATAACAAATTTATAGCAGTTATACCTAAATATCAAATCTCGCGTATGGGCGTAGTCCGTGACGTCCCTACCGATTGGACGTTAGAAGAATTGGTTTACGGGATTTCTGTCCCTGACTACTGCGGTCCAGTAATTAAAGCTCGACGTCTTAATAGGAAAGTCCACAGAGAGGGCTCCACAGAGTGGGTCCCAACATCAACGGTTGTCCTTACATTTAAAGGCCAGGTTCTGCCTGAAAAAATCTATTGCTTTTCTGCCAGCCTAACAGTACAGCACTACCAGTTACCGACAATACAATGCCGTCAGTGTTGTCGCTTTGGGCACACTGCTGCTCAATGCCGCTCTAAACCTCGGTGCTACCGGTGCGCTCAGCAACACCTAGGCGAATCGTGCTCCGTCTCAGACTCTAATACTTCTTGTTTACTCTGTCTAGGAAGCCACAAAGCAATAGACACTAACTGTCCAGAACACACACGCCAAAAATCAATAAAAATTGTGATGTCGGAAGAAAACATAAGCTACTCGGAGGCTTCACTGCGCTTTCGCGCGTCACGACCGTCGTATGCTGAAATCTCTAAAACTCTTTTTTCTTCCCCGCCTCCTCTGACTCCTCCTCGCCCTTCGCTTCAATCGCAATCTATTTCCGTTACTCCTACTCGCTCATACAGAGAGACTGTCTTTACTCCCCGTCGCCCACGTCCTACTCTAGGCAAATCTTATGATCTGCAAGCCCACAATGATATTGTGCGTAACCCCTCATCTTCCCAACATAATGGTTGTGCCCTCAACCCTAGTCGTTCACCTCCTTCCCCTTCTCCCGACGAAAACCTTATTGAGCTGCTTCTCAGCGTGGTCATTAACATTTTCGCCAAATTTAATGATGCCATACCGAACAATGTCCATACACTACTTGAACAATTAATCACCCAACTAAAACATGTTAAAGTTCCTCCAATGGAATTGCAAGAGCATTCGCCATAAGAAACCAGACCTCATTTACTTAGTCAATAAATATCAACCTGTCGTCCTTGGCGTGTCGGAGACATGGCTCAAGCCTGGTTCCCAGTTTAGGCTTCCTGGCTACTCCTGTCTTCGGGACGATAGGGACGATGGGAAGGCTGGTGCTGCCCTTGTAGTATCCACTCGTATTCCCTTTACCCAAATTCCCATTCCTCCCCACAGCGATGGCTTTCAAGTTGTGGCCATCAAAGCCTTAAACGTTTCCTTCGTTTCTATATACATCCCTCATCCTACTACCACTATAATCACAGATCTCAAAACTATCCTCCTTTCTTCTTTGTCAGGTGACGTCATTGTTTTCGGTGACTTCAACATTCACCACACACTATGGGGTTCGCATTATTGTGACTCAGTCTCCTCTTCTTTTCTCGATCTGCTTGACGAACTAGACCTCTGTGTTCTCAATGACGGATCGGGTACACGTAGAGTATCCCCATCTCAAAATGTGAGTGCTGTCGATCTAACTCTAGCCTCCCCGTCTATCTCCTCTTCTATGTGTTGGCAGGTTCTGTTCTCTTCCTATGGTAGTGACCACTTTCCGATATTATCAAGTCTTCCCGGTCCTTCTCTCCCGCCCATCGATCCTAGTCCTTTACTTAAATATAGACTAGCACAGGCTGACTGGGATCAGTTTTTGCTTCTTGTCCAAACGTCAACTTCCTCCTTCCCTATGGTAGATCCGTTAAATTATCTGGATTTGTACCAGCGTTTTGTTTCCACGTTAATATCAGCTGCCGATGAAACATTTCCGTTCAAAAACTCTGCAACCCGCAAGATTCCGTCCCCTCCGTGGTGGGATGCAGAATGTACGGAAAGTGTTAGAAAACGCAACAGCGCCGAAATGAAATACGCCAGAGATATCACAATGGAAAATTTTCTAGACTTTCAAAAAACATCTGCCAGGACTAAACGCACACTGTCCAAAAAGAAAGTAAAGGGATGGCAGACGTTCTGTGAATCACTTTCTCCACGAGCTCCTCCTTCATTAGTCTGGAAACAAATTAAACGGTTCAGACGCTCATATAGCTCCACTAATATGACTTCAAATGACCCCGAAACTTGGATCGAAGGTTTTACTAGTAAATTAGCTCCTCCTTATGTCCCTTCCCTAGACTGTTTTCCTTCTCCCCTGTCAGTTGATCCTTCTGACAAAATGAATGACCCCTTCTCATATTCAGAATTAGTTTGTGCTCTAGATGGCTTGCGCGATTCCGCCCCAGGAGAGGACGGGATTCCGTATTCTTTTATAACTAATTTAAGTGACTCCTCTAAAGTAGTTTTCCTAAGTATTATCAATGAAATTTTCATCAACGGCAACCCTCCTCCATCGTGGCGATCCCAGATTGTTATCCCGCTCCTAAAGCCTGGCAAAGACGCTTCAGATCCTTCTGCCTATCGACCAATAGCCCTGTCCTCAGTTATGTGCAAAATACTGGAGCACTTAATTAAAAACAGGCTTGAGTGGATTGTCGAAAACAGAGGCCTACTTCCAAAGTCTCAGTTTGGTTTTAGACGAGGTATGGGCACTCTCGACAGCCTGTCTGTATTCACCACCGATGTTCGCAGAGCATTCTCCAACAACGAATTTCTCATCGGCGTATTTCTGGATATCTCTTCGGCCTACGATAATGTCCAACTTCCTATGCTCAGGCAAAAGTTGCAACATCTGAGTCTACCAGCGAGATTGATCAACATTATCTGTGGTCTATACATGGAAAGGACGGTTTCGGTTCGTGTCAACGGCTCTATCACTTCATCCAGACAGGTGTGGAAGGGCCTACCACAAGGCTCAGTTTTATCTCCCTTGTTATACAATCTGTACACCTACGACCTTGACCAAACTGTAAATTGCTTTTGTGATATCCTGCAATACGCCGATGACATTGCCTTATACTCATCTGCCAAAAACCTCTCTGACGCCAGCTCTCGTATTAATTCCGCCCTCAACTACCTAGATACTTGGCTCTCTGACCATGGCCTTTCCCTTTCCCCCTCAAAATCCTATGCAGTTATCTTTTCCCGCAAGAAAAATATCCCTCCTACATGTATCTCAATTAATCAACACCCTATCAATATTGTGAACAAAGTAAAATTTTTAGGTGTGTACTTTGACTCAAAATTATCAGGCATTCCTCATCTTAATCATATTTGCAATAAAGCTGAAAAAGGTATTAACATTCTGAGGTCTCTATCAGGTGTTCGTTGGGGCTCTCATCCATACTGTCAGAAACTACTATACAATGCTATAGTTCGCAGTCACTTTGATTATGCCAGCTTTGTCCTAGAACCATGCAGTAAACTTGCGCTAACAAAGTTGGTTAAACTACAATCAAGATGCTTAAGGATTATTACTGGTGCCATGAAGTCCTCTCCAATAAATGCAATGCAAGTGGAATGTGTTGAGGCCCCATTACATCTTCGCAGACAATTTCTTTGTGACCGTTTTACCTTTGGCTACTTTCAATTTTCTTCCCACCCTCTTATAAAGAAACTGCAAGACCTGTCAAGCCTAACCACTACCTCTTCTTACTGGCTTCATAAAAACTCTCCTCCTTTGGTCAAGAGTTATAATAATCTGGTTTCCCTTTCCCACAAATTAATTCAATTCCCTAAAAATCCTCTCTTCGATACTCCTTTTACTGCTCTGACTTACCAACCTCGGGTTCTGTTAAACCTTGGTCTGACTAAAGACTCAAAGACAGCAAACACTGAGTTTATGAAAATAATAAATACAAAATTCTACAACTGGACCTGCATATATACAGATGCTGCCAAGCTGTCTATTGATGGATGCCTTGGTGCAGCAGTCTGGATTCCTAAATTTAAAATTATATTAAGTTTTAAATGTCCTCCGCAAACCTCAGTCTATACTGGAGAGGCAACAGCCTTATTGGAAGCTGTGTTATATATTAAGTCTCATAAAATTAACAGATCTGTAATATTTTCTGATTCCCTGAGCTGTTTACAATCTATAGTTAAACCCCCTTCCACTCCCGGGATAACTTTAGTGTAATCCTTAAAATCAAAGAGAAGCTGCTTGAATGCCACACCGCTGGCATTGAAGTGGCTCTGGCCTGGATCCCTGGTCACAGTGGCATCATTGGCAACGAAAGGGCCGATTACTGTGCTAAACAGGCTATTCGTACAGGTATGGACACGCATAATGCCATACATCTCAGAGATCTCCGTTCTATTGCCAAACCTGAAATGTTAAAAAACTGGAGTGAGTTGTGGCAAAAGAATAGCTTAACTGTAGGCAAATACTATCATAGTCTACAACCTACCATCCCTAATAAGCCTTGGTTCTTTAAATTCCGAAATTTTTCAAAACTACTAACCTCTGTCATAATTCGTCTTCGGTTGGGTCATGTTTGTTCTCCTTCTTTTCTTGCCAAGTTGCGTATTCGTGACTCCTCTATATGCGAATGTGGACTGGAGGACGGAACGGTGGACCATATCTTCCTGAACTGCCCAAAGTTGTCAGTTCAACTATATGATATTTTACCGACCCACATTCCACGTCCTATCAACGTGAGATTTCTTCTTAGCCATGCTTTCTTTTCTGAATATGTTTACACGCTAGGCAAATTTATATTGGCCAATAATATTAAGTTATAATGTGGAAGCCTAGAATCTTCCTAATAAATTTGGTGAAATCAATTTGTAGGTACACCTTAATCTCCATAGAGTCCAATCAGCTGTTCAGTGTTTGTGTGTTTACTCCACAGAGTATATTATGTGCTAGTATTTATTATAAGCTTTTATTATTTATTTGTTTGTATCGTTTCAATTTACTAACAAAACTGTGTTGTCCTATTTTCAGATTCGAATATTTCAATAACATACTATGATTAATTTACCGTGCATTGTCCTTTGAACTGAAAAGTGTTATTTCCAACCTGGACATTGGCAGTAATCATCGAAATCTCGATGGATTGCCATAAACAATATACAGTTGAAGTTGAAGCTGGAGTATTGCAGCAAAGATTTTGAGAATTTTCTGAAAAGCGAGGGTATAGTGCACCAAAAAACTAATCCTTACACGCCAGAACAGAATGGTATTAGTGAGAGATCCAATCGAACCATTGTGGAACGGGCGAGGTGTCTTCTATTTGAAGCTGATCTCGAGAGGAAGTTCTGGGCAGAAGCAGCGAACCATGCTGTCTATCTTAAGAACAGGTCAGTAGCTTCGGGTTTAAATAAAACGCCATATGAAGTTTGGACAGGCAGCAAGCCAAATCTAACAAACCTACGTGTTTTTGGCAGTCCAGTTATGGTCCATATTCCCAAAGAAAAAAGGACCAAGTGGGACAGAAAGTCTAAGAAACATATACTTGTAGGATACAGTGAAAACGTCAAGGGTTATCGGATATATGATCCAATGAAGAATATAGTGACTACTAGCAGAGATGTAGTCATACTAGAACAGAAGAAGAAGCAAGACACTGTTACTGTCTGCGTAGAAAACACAGATTCAGTGGGGGAGTTATTGGAGGAATCCGTGGTTAAATTGGAATCTTCAGAACAGTCGAGTTCAAGTGAATCTGAATCGGAGTACCTGGATGTCGAAGACCAGAAACAGGACTTAGACGATTCTTCAAACAGAGCAGTTGACTCACCAGAAAAACCCACAGACGATAAACCGAGGCGACAGAGGAAGAAGCCAGAGAGATATGGTTATGCCAACATATGCACAAACTATGTAGGAGATGATGAAATGACATATGCAGAGGCTATCAGCGGGCCTGAGAAACAACAGTGGATGCACGCGATGGCAGAGGAGCTGCAGTCATTTGCGGATAACGATGTGTGGGATGTCGTTGATTCCCCAGATAACGTGAGTGTAGTGCAGTGCAAGTGGGTACTAAAAAAGAAACTAGATTGTGACAATAAAGTGCGGTATCGTGCGCGATTAGTGGCAAAAGGCTTCACGCAAAAAGCCGGTGTGGACTTTCAGGAAACTTTTTCCCCTGTGATCCGTCACTCAACCTTGCGTTTGTTGTTTGCCCTGAGTGTACAGCTTGACATGGACATTACACACTTAGATGTCACAACAGCTTTTCTTAATGGTCACCTAAAAGAAAACATTTATATGCACTTGCCAGAAGGCTTTCCTGTTGCAAATTTTGAATCTAGCAAAGTGTTAAAATTAAAAAAGGCTGTTTATGGCTTAAAACAGTCATCACTAGCTTGGTATCAAAAAGTGGAAGAAACATTATGTTATTTGGGATTTAGCAAGAGTAAATTAGAACCTTGTGTATTTATAAAAAATCATAAAAATAATAAGAAAACTATTATAGGCATATATGTTGATGATTTTTTAATATTTTCAAATTGTAAGACTGCATCTGATTGGCTGATAAATGCTTTGAATCAGAAATTTAAAATAAAAAATTTAGGTCCTGTAAAAAAATATTTAGGCATGACAATTGAAAAAAATTGTGACAAAATTAGAATAGATCAAGAGAATTATATTGAGCAACTATTACAAAAATTTGATATGTATAATTGTAACACATCTGAAACTCCTATAGAGTGTAAAGTAAATATAGAGAAATCAGAAGATTGTGAGGAGAAATTACCTTATCAAAAATTAATAGGTAGCTTGATGTACTTGGCAGTAATGACTCGACCAGATATTGCATACTCAGTCAGTTATTTGAGCCAATTTAACAATTCTTATTCAAAAATTCATTGGAATTATGCTAAAAGGGTCTTGAAATATTTGTTAAGGACTAAAGATTATTGTTTAAAGTATTCCAAAGGAAGGGCAGAGATAATTGGATTTGTAGATGCTGATTGGGCTAGCGATACCATTGACAGAAGGTCCTACACTGGATTTTGTTTTTTAAAATCCGGCTCTGCCATTTCTTGGGAAAGCAAAAAACAAAGAACTGTAGCTTTAAGCAGTTGTGAAGCTGAATATATGGCTCTATCAGAAGCTGGTAGAGAAGCTATTTATTTACAAAACTTAGAACGTGAACTAATTGGGTCTTGTAAAAAAATTGTGTTGTATAGCGATAGTCAGAGCGCATTAAAGTTGGCTAATAATCATTTGTCGCATAAACGTTCAAAACATATTGATGTTCGATATAATTTCATTCGGGAGATTATAAACAATGATGTTATTGAAACTAAATATTTACCAACTTCAAGCATGCCCGCTGACTTATTGACTAAAGGTTTATGTGGGGTGAAACATTATAAATTTATGAAAACACTAGGGGTTGTTCAGAAATAAATTCATTGTATCTAATGTTTATTGTAATTATGTATGTGCAATGTAGCTCTACATGTTCTTTTTCTTTTTAATTTTGATATAGTGGGGGTGTTATAAATGATATCAAAATAATAACTAAATATTAAAACATTACTGCGTGTACCTATATAGTCTATGAACCTCTATAGTCTATGTCATGCTCTGCTGTCTATAGTATATTTTAATAAACGTCACTTGTGCAACCGACTCCTCGAGTTTTATTAGATACTATTTTAAATGATTTTAAAGCTAACTTTGTAAAACTTTGCAAAAATTGATTAAGTTGACTTATTTTGTACTGTGAGAATGAACAGGTTTTTCTTTCTTACTGACTAAAACTCCACTTAAATAAAGAGTACTTTTAATTTAAAATTCAATTTCCAGTAATAAATAAACCGTGGAATCCTTCGAGACTGAATCTGACTCACTCTTGACTGGTTTCATGTATGTCGTCACACTTTATTATTGTACAACAGAAGTGAATCATAATCAGAAAAAAATATTATGAAATTGATACAATCCTTATCTCGACGTCGTTGGTTTAAAAAAAACATTTGCAAGTACATAGTTATGAAAATCATTTCACACAGAATACAATAAAATCGTAACGAAGTCAAAAATGCACATTGAATATTTTTTTAAAACTGACTGACGGGTCAGAGTTTCTGGCTAACCAGTAACGACTGTCATAGTTCAACGGATGACAACCGGGACCAACGGCTTTACGTGCTTTCCGAGGCACGGGATATAAGTGATGTCCAAGATAAACTTTAAAAAGTAAGTACATATGAATTTAAAAAGTCACATTGGTACTTGCCCGAATTCGAACCCACAACTTCTTACACGAGAGGCGGGAGCCACATCCACTGGGCCATCACGACACCCACTGCATATCTATCTTTATGTCTAGATAATAAAAATCTATGCAGACGACGCGACGTCGCGGGCAGCAGCTAGTAAAAATTAATAGCTCCTAATGCTGCCTGAATAAATAATAATAGCAGCGAATGTTGCCTGAATATTGCCCGCTCAATGTTTCCTACAGGCTGTTCAGGACATTACCGCGCTATCGTCTGTCGATGAGCAATACTGAATGTTACATTCCGTACTCATTTCCGCTAACATGCATGCTCACTTTAACGTGTTTCTTTACGAAAGTTAGCCCTGCACCAGTGGTACCTCGCACAGAGTTGCCTGTACCGGAAACCTGCTTCCTTGTGGTCCTAATGCCTTTAATAATCCTTGTAATGCGCAAAACGAATCAATTCGTAATTTTTTGCGATGCGTCATAAGAGCTCGTAGATTTTTACGATGATACATCGCAGTTTGGGTATGAGTCTTTGGATACTAAAAAAACACTTTGCCATCATTTACAACAACAAAAAAACAATCTTATTGCCCATTCCACAGTGTTGTAAAAGAGAAGAATGAGCAGGAAATTCCATACTAAATCTTTAATAATAGCTACAATATAACAAATACATAATTACTTTGAATGACATATGAACACAATGCCAAAACCCCCACGCGACAAGATCGCGTGCCGCGACCGCAAGCAGGACAATTTGAGGTAAATTCACGGCACGCGACACACTCACTCACTCACACACTCACTAATACACACGCTCCCATTCATGAGTACACTCATTGATACTTTGTTCAAGATGAATTGGATCAAGGTCATTTGTACGTTGTATGACGTACGTTTGATTGTATATCTTTAGTGAGAGTCATTGAAATGATTTATTTTTTCACAGAGAGACAGCTGAATTACTTTAGGTCAGTGCATTTGCAATTAAAGGTACTTTCACAAGGAAGAAAGGATAATTAATTAAATAAATATCTATCTATTGACATAACACTCACGATATCATCTAATCCCAGTAGCTAGCCTGTATTATAGTAACTGATATACTTGTCGTGGATGTCGTCCTACGACCTCCGGGGCATCAGTCAGGGACACTATTCACTAGACCTATTACAGGCTAGTAAAATATACTAGCTTTCACCGCGACGTCGTCGCCCGACCTCCGAGTGGATGTCAAATTTCCTATCACTATTTTAACCTTAAAGGTGAACGCAGACTTGGCCGCACCGCACGCGCCGCAGTCTTCGCATTCGAATTCTTTATATGAAGTTCTATGTCACCTCGCACACCTACCCGCGCCGCAGTTGCCGCAGACCCTGAAACGACAACAAAGAAAATGCGATGACTGCGGGGACTGCGGCGCGTGCGGTGCGGCCAAGTCTGCGTTCACCTTTAGGGGTCAAATTTCCAAAAATCCTTTCTAATTAGATAACAAATTTTCTCAAAGAATACACCCTCTAGGTTTCATGCCTTAAGAATCAGCGGTTCTGGGCTGAGTTTTTAGTCAGTTTAAAATGTTTATCTTTACTGAAACTGTATTATCTTATTTAATACCATTATCAAACTCACTACAGCAAGTTATTGTTTAGTCATTGCACATTCCACGAGTAGTATAAAATTTTCTATTTGCTATTTCTTGTACACCCGTACGTCTATTGACGTTTTCCTTCAAGACGAGAGGTGTGTCACTCTCTTCAATTCTTTTGAAATCCCACGAATAACTCACGGCTCCTTCCCGCATTCCTGGAGTTTAAATAAGGACACGCGCATGTAAATCATGGTAAACTCCAATTGGGGATAACTTTAACATCAATGTTACGTCACGATGACGTCTGACCTCATGTATGTTATGTAGGTGTCGATAGGATAGGTAAAAGAAACAATATATAAATCAAAGTGAATAGGTAGCAATCATTAGTTCCATCGGGAGAGCAGCTGCGCTCGCTTCCTACACCCATCTGTTATTGTGACTAGAAATTCAGTTTAACTGATCAGTCCTTAACAATGGAGGCGACTACTGCGCTGTTCCTGATACTCCTCAGTGCTGCAGGAGCCAGGGTCATCCCCAGTCACGCGGACGAACCGTCTGGAGAACCACAGCAAGTCTACGGAGACAACTTAACCGGTTACACTAAAACGGCTCTTGACGACGAATCTTTTATTAAAGAACTAGTCAAAGGTGCGGTCAGTACAAAAGAACTGGAACCTGAAGAACATAGCCTGGAAGCTGCTGGTGCGGACATCGTCGAAGTTCACGATGATGAAGCAACTAAAACAATTGAAGAACAGAATGGAACAGAAAACTTGACAGCAGCATCGAACCCTGTTAAAGTAACAAAGGAAATAGATGTAACAGTTAATAAGCTTGAAGACAGAACGGCAATAAACGCCGGTTGTATTGAGGGCACTGTAAGATACGGTACTTTTTGCGCAATAGTAGTCCCTACAACTAAACCTGAAAATGAATAATTAATAACCCAAAATCAATCCCCAAATATGAGTGTGTATAGTGTTACTGTCAAAGCTGTAATCCTATTTGAATTTTAAACTGTTGTTATGAGACTTACTCCACATAGTAAAATGAAGTAAGTACATATTGATGTTTCAAATTATAAATTATAAAGTTGTGAACATACTGATTATTATTATTTTAATGTCTATACTCATCATCTGCCTCCCTCTAACTACTCGTATATTAGAATTGTCGTCTATTGTAACTGAATGCAGCTGAAAACACTGATTTTACATGATGAGACTGCCTATCAGTCTTTCTGTCGTCTGTGTGTCGTCTATATATTAACTGTACACTGTAACTGGTAAGACGAGGGACATATTGGAACAGGCTATTCAGTTTTCGATCCTCATTCCGAATATGTATAAAAAAACTATACCTTAATTTGACTAATTGCATAAAATAAATGAATTGTTGACACGCGCGCTGAATACCCATCGAAAGGAGAACGAATCATACCTACCTCACTCTCTTATCATAGGTGAGTGACGATGCACCCGCGAGCGCAATGGTGTCCTTTCTTAAGCCTTTGAGAGCCCTATCGATAATTTCATTACTGTTCTCTGTATGATTTACTAGCTGCTGCCCGCGGCTTCCCTCGCGTTAGAAAGAGACAAAAAGTAGCCTATGTTACTCTCCATCACTTCAACTATCTCCACTTAAAAAATCACGTCAATCCGTCGCTCCGTTTTGCCGTGAAAGAAAGACAAACAGACAGACAGACAGACACACTTTCCCATTTATAATATTGGTATGGATATTGTTCGATTAATTTGTATGATTTGTCTTTATTGTTTGGTTATAAGCATACATTATTGCGTTCTTGAATATGTCAATCGTTTAACCAGTCATGCCCCCTGGACAAGTGGCATTGTATGTAGAATAGATAGCGAAAACAAACAGTGTCAAATGTATGGAGATGTCAAATTGTTTAGCGAATACTCATGTCAATTCCATAAATTTGACAATCTATTCGTTATCTATTCTACAATGCCACTTGTCTATGCCCTATGGTGTATACTACAGTGACATACTAAGTGGTTGTGACGTGGTGTGGTGTTATATTCCCCAATAACATTTAACACACATTTCCTTGATAAATGTTATGGGTGTCGTTATGATACATAGGACACATAACAGTCGGACGTGACCTTTCATCGCAGTAGCAGAGATCACGGCTGCCTCATTAACTGCAACAAAAGAACATCATAGAAACAAGGAAAACAGTCGCATTCCGTTTTTGTTAAAAGAAAGTATCAATTAAACGTGTCACTATATAAGATCGAGATGTTGCGGAAAGTTTATAATAGTTACCGTGGCCCCGGAACATAAAGGGCAACCGAGGGAACATGAGTGGGTTTTAGTCAGTAAAAGTCTGACACGCCCTCCCGCCGCACCCAGAACGGGAGCAGTCATTGGGTGATTTCCCACTCACAAAAAAAAAATAAGATCAATTTTAATTACGATACGTTGCTAGCAAATGCTTCTATTGAGCAATATTACCGTCTCCGTCGCTCTACTATTAAACTACGATGGAACAGAGAATAGCTAAGCCGAAGTACGAGCCAAGTAATGAATATTAAACCTACGAACACACGTGATTTGAGACACAATAGAAAGACAATAGCAGCGCGATAGCCGGCTGTCGCTATGTCGTCGAAATATTAATTTATCAATACCTTAGTTCCTTCTCGCAATTAGGAGCATACACTACGAACCTTTTTTTTTGGGAAGTGGGAAATCATCCAATGGCTGCTCCCGTCCTGGGTGCGACGGGAGATGTCAGACTTTTAAACCCACTCATGTTCCTTCGGTTGCCCTTTATGTTCCGGGGACACGGTAACTATTATAAACATTCCGCAACCCCGGCAGGCGTTGGTACTGTTGGCCCCCTTCCCAAGCTGACTTCTCTTTGAGGCGCGCGTGGAACACTAACGCACAGTCGACGCGGTCCTGGTCCTAGCCGGGCGGTGAGCTACCCATCGATCGCTCGCCGTCCGCAGAACCGCGCCTACGGTGGCCGGATCCACTACGAACCTGGTAAAGTACGATAGATGTTCGTTGAGTTGACTTTAGGTAATCAGAAACTCCTTAGTTAGCATAGCCTTAGCAAACAAGCTCTAGGCTTACCTGACAAAATATGTTAATTGATCACCGCCGCATATAGACATACGCTATATCAAATGCCTCGTCTATGTGTTGCCATCCAGAGACAAAGATGCTATGTCTCACGTGCCTGTAACTACACCGAAACCCATGCCTTAGCAACCACAATACAGCACGGTCTTCTAGTAAAGTATTATTTATTTTGTATTCAGAAAACTTTAGTGTTCTATGTAATGACTGGTGTTATTTTCCTACGTCTGTTTATGAAGTCCAATGACAAATATGTTTTCGGAATTATCGATGTTTATTCAATAAACAAATTAAAGAGGTCAGGGTCACGGAGGGCGTGATAAGGAGATTTTTTATTCGGGTTCAAGAAAAGATCAAGTAAACAAACTGTTTACTTAGAAGAAGGGCTCATTTTCTAATTATAATAATAAATAAATAAATAAATAATGGTTACTGCTCCGCTGTTGTGGGTCTTAGCGTAATGTTATGTAGTCTATGTGTGAATCTGATGTATAACCTTTTTACTGTAAAGTTTTATCAAAATCCGCTCTGTAGTTTTTGGGTGAGAGACTATCAAACTCCATATTGACACAAAAAGGAGGATACACAACACAACACACAATCCACTCCATTTAATTAAGTTTGATTTTTTATTTTATTTTATTTGTATCATTTCATTTGCCCTTAACTAATAAATTAATTAATTAAAATAAATTGTAATTAACTATTGAACTGAATTGTAAGTAATAAGAACACGTAAACTTTTAATAATTGTATATTCTTGGGAAGAGCGCTGTCGTCTGAGATACAGATATTAATTTATCTAGTTCAGACGCAGATGTCTTGTCATGTTAATGTCAATAAGCTACTCTAAGTTTTCGTTCATAATGTACCTGCTTAAATTGTAATAATTTGAAATAAATATTTATTATTATTATTATTATTTATTATTATACACACAAATACATCCAAACATATATATTTTTACATTTATACATAGTAGGTAGTAAGATTGCAGTGCAGAAGCTCTGCGGTTCAGGCGTTAAGACTGGCAATGAAAAAAATACAAACAGAATGGAAGCCATCGACTTCCGAAACTTAAGTTTATTTTTTTTGTTCTTTTAGTTTTTGAAAGCCGATCTTTCCGATGATTTTTTCTTACCCCTCTGATATTCTTTTTCGATTCTTTTCTCTGCGGTGTTCAAGACAGTTGGACAGTTTCTTCGTCACTCATCGGTATTAATTTGAATGTATTCTGGTTTTCAAGGACTGTGGTGATTGGGCGAAGATAGACTTGTTCCAAAATCTTGTGCATAAGTTATAAATAAATATACCAGTTCTCGTCAATACGAACTGGGTCTGTGTGTTGTTGACCTCTCAAGATAATGTGTGTTTTATATTGTAATAATAATAATGAACTAATACAACCGCATCCTCTATATGGGAAACTTATGTAACGTTGTTGCGGTTTTAAGCATTGAGTAGCTTTTGATTATTTGTGGTGTGTGGTCAAGACGCGTGTCTCACATGTAAAAAGTTATATAGTTTCGAAACCGAGTAAGTTACAATATGACTTTTTTGTACTTTCTGAAGTTTACCTAGGAAAAGAAAGAAAGAGAGAATGATTTATTTGTAAGAATATACACACATCAAAAGTGTCTAGGGATATTTCAATTAAACCTAAATTACTAAAATTCTATTAACTTTTTGTTAAAACATGTACACATTAAAATAAACCTTGTTTAATAGACTATTTATCCTGATAATAAACTTTTAGATAAAGTTAAATTTAAAAAAAAACTTAGAAGAAGAGGAAAAACTCAAACAAAATTTCAATCTTAACTTTATTTTTGAAACATCAAAACTCAAACAAAAAAACATTTTTTTTTATAAAAATTCTTGAAAACTTAAAATTAATATTCCGTGGATCCACCTAAGACTCTCCTGACACATCTGCAGCGGTTCTGCATACTCAAAACAAGGGTGTCAATATCCTGTTGTGGAATACTGTCCCATAATTGCCGTTTCTGAAGCCATGAAGACCAGTCAGAGCGTTATATCCAGGCTTTGGTCATGTTATCGTGTCACGGAGGAAGTGGTGGAACGGCACCGAGGACCTCAACGCAATACAACACATGTACAGGACCGATTCATAGTAAATGCTGCACGAAGTCAACTAAATGCAGCGGCGATGCAATTGGTTCAAAGGCTACAGAGAGAGTATGGTTTGCTGGTAAGCGGTCAAACTTTGAGAAGGCGACTGCATGAAGTCAATCTACGTGCTCGTAGGCCATTTTGGGTATCAGCACTAAGGAGAGGTAATCGAGGAAGAAGATTACAATGGGCTATTGCACACGAAAACTGGAACCATTCTCAATGGTCACTTGTGCTTTTCACTGATGAATCTAGGTTTGGATTTCATCCTGATTCGCGAAGAGTACGCGTTTGGAGAAAACCTGGACGTTGGAATCGACTGCATCACCCACAACAAGTTCATGCATATTAAGGTGGCACGATTATGGTTTGGGCAGGAATTCGTCTCGGCGGTAGAACGGACCTCGTTTGGATACAAGGCAATATGACTGCTCGAAAATACCGAGATGAGGTGCTAGAGCCTGTAATCTTGCCCCACAAACAAAATGGGACAAAATTTCCAGCTAATGCACGACAATGCCCGTCCACATACGGCGCGTATCGTTACAAGTTGGTTACAACAGCATGTTATCCAAGCTTTAGACCGGCCTGCACAATCCCTTGACTTAAATCCTATTGAGCATGCCTGGAATATGCTTCAGAGAAGAGTTCGTAGGAATTTCTCTGTTTATATTGTGCATCAAAACCAGCTTTTCTTGCATCTTAGCAGGATTTAGGACAGTACTCCACAACAGGATATTGACACCTTGTTTTGAGTATGCAGAACCGCTCCAGATGTGTCAGGAGAGTCTTAGGTGGATCCACGAATTATTAATTTTAAGTTTTCAACAATTTTTATAAAAAAAATTGTTTTGTTGTTTAGGTTTTGAAATTTCAAAAATAAAGTTAAATAGAAATTTTGTTGAGTTTTTCCTCTTCTTCTAAGTTTTTTTTTAATTTAACTTTATCTAAAAGTTTATTATTAGATTAGATAGGCAATTAAACAAGGTTTATTTTAAAGTGTAGGTGTCTTAACAAAAAGTTAATAGAATTTTAGTTATTTAGGTTTAATTAAAATATCCCTAGACACTTTTGATGTGTGTAGTACAAGATGTTAACATTATATATTAAGTTTCTTATATTCTACCATTTCTGGTGTACAATTTTTTAATCTTAAATAGCTAAACCCATAAGTAACTAATTATGCATATACATTTTATTTTATTCTACATATTTCTGTCATCTAGGAATTCTTTTGTTGAATAATAACTTTTGTTTATTAGGAATTCAAACAATTTTCTTTTAAATTTGTTAGAATCAAGGCTCTTCAGGCAGTTAGGCAGCTTATTAGCTTATTAATAGGCATCTATTAACATTAAAAAAAAATATCACTTATGTATGAGAGAGGTCACTGGGTTCTGTAATACAGATCTCTGAACCTAGCGCAGAAATCAGGGAACTCCTAAAAATTGACAGTTTTATGGGAATAAAGTTTATTATTATTATATTATTAGTACATCACTAACATATTTTTTTTTTTTGGTGAGTGGGAAATCATCCAATGACTGCTCCCGTCCTGGGTGCGGCGGGAGGGCGTGTCAGACTCTTACTGACTAAAACCCACTCATGTTCCTTCGATTGCCCTTTATGTTCCAGGGTCACGGTAACTGTTATAAACATAACATTGACATCACTAACATGCCGTGCTTCAGAAAGCATGTAAATTCCTTGTTCCCGGATGTCATTCGTAGACCTCTGGCAGTCATTATAAGTAGTTTTAGACCAGAAAGTCTGTCAGTCACTCCCATTAAAGGGTTCTCCTCTGAAGAATTCAATTTCTCACTATCCTGGGCTAATTGCGTTCAGCAAGGCCTCGCTACTTTTATTATTTTCGTCTTCCCATCTCGGATGTGGTCTGCTTAGAGATGTTTCCTGAATTGACCCTTCCACTTTGTTACCAAGGGGTATCATCATGTTTCTCATGATAGAAGTAATTGTTGAGGACTAATAACTAATCGCTCCATATCATTTCTGTTCAATCTAGTTTGAATAGAAGAAGAGGTGATGAAGAGAGGCTACTTCTATACATTAGCGGTAGTTCGTATGTTTGTATGAACGATTTTATACATAACAAAGTGTCTGTGTTCGTGTCTTTTTACTTGTGATATCATCGTGCAACCTATAATTTATGCATTGACGTTCAGAATACGTCATCGAATTAATTATAGGTTGCAACGAGTTGCACCTAGACAGGGGAATCACTAGATTTAACCGGAAGAAAGAACGCATATTTTTAATATAAAAGCACTTGTGATACTAAAAACGTGTTTTTATTTTATTATTTATTTATCTTTATTCCACATAGGTAAGTATCTTATAAGCTAAGCCCCACAAACCGTTGCAATTTATTTATTTATTTAAACTTTGTGCACATATGTACAATGGCGGACTTAATGCCTTAGGCATTCTTTACCAGTCTACCCAGGGGCGGTACATGGTAGGTGCACTAATACAAAGAAAAAAAAAAGAAATAGAATAGAAGAATACAACTTCAAATAGAAAAAAGAATAGACATAATTACCTACTTATTTATATATTAAAGTATATACTACTTAAATAAATATAAATACATACATACATACACAATTTCGTTTTATTTTTTGTGAATTGACGCAAATATCATATATTTATAATTATACAGTAGGTAATTGTTAATTTGTATAGAACAGGATAATATTATGAAGTAATAGAATAAACCTAACTAGATGATAGGTACATTTTTTTCAGCGATTTCATTACATGTTATTTTGTTATCCTCATTGCATGACTGCAACAAAAGCTCAAGGACTCGCCTTGACAATAAATATTATTTATTTTATTTATTTATTTATTTATTTATTTAACCATGTACAACTATCATCACAGGTGAACCTAATACAATAGTGTAAGACTTAAAAATTATATATATCCTGTAACTACAATTAATTTAAAAACATCTATAAATAATTATACATTATTATCCTGCACAAATCTCCTCTAAGTTGCAATAAGCAGCCCGTGTGAATACACTCAGAGTACAGCTAAAGATGTCGATTTGTTGTGACACCGCATTGAGCGCGCGCACGCAATATAAACAAATACCTATTTTGGGACAACTCACACTCGGCCATCTGATACCAAACTAAGCAGAGCTTGTTTTATGTTAAATATATAACTGTAATAACTATAGTAATAAATACATATTCTGGGACAACTTACACATGGCCATCTGATCCCAAACTAAGCAGAGCTTGTACTATGGTAACTAGACAACTGATAAACATACTTAAATAATTTATAAATACATGAATATTATGCATGTCATGTTATTTATTCTTGTTTGTTATTGCTATAAATATACTCAGACACAGAACCAACAACCATGCTCGTCCCTCAAAGATTTATCCTTAGTTTGGTGGTTAGTGACCCTTACTGCTAAGCCAGAGGTCGTCGGTTCGATTCCTACCCAGGACAAACTTTGTGTGATGAGCTTGATTGTTTGTTCTGTATCTGGATGTAATATATCTATAATATGTATGTATTTAAAAATAATATAAGGAAATATATCAGATGTCTGGTTACCAAAACACAAGCTCTGCTTAGCTCGGGATTAGATAGACATGTGTGACTTGTCCCAAAAAAAATATTTATTATTCATACTTTCATACTAATATTATTAATGTGAAAGTAACTCTGTCTGTCTGTCTCTTCTTCGCGTCTAAACCGCTGAACCGATTTGAATGTTTGGTACAGACCGATATAGTAGGGACCCGAGAAAGGATATAGGATTTTCATCCCAAAAATCCCCCGGGAACGGGAACTGTTATTCCACGCGGACGAAGTCGCGGGCAAAAGCTAGTATAACATAACTGCTAAAGGCTTATCTAGAGGTCACTGAAGACCACAGGTACGGTCAGCAAAAGAGATATGTTACCAGGGCCATAAGATATAAATTAAGGTTTTCTTGAACACCGATTGATGTATCCAAATGAAATTTAAATGGATTGAAAAACTAACTACTTTCTACAACATTTTAAATTTAAATTAAAATATTTCCATTGGTTATTGATAAAACTTTAATTGTATCTGACGGCCCTGGTAATATATCTCTTTTGCTGACTGTACATAAGTCGATATGACCCAACATTTAAGCTTACACTGCAGAATAAGTCCAGAGTTCCTTTTCACCGCAACAATAAAGGTATCGACAACGAATCGATTCTCAAAAGACCGTTTATGTGAACTCACCTTAATATCAGCAAGACGGTCTAATAAAGACCTTTCCCAACCTTAAATTATTCTCTTACCTCTGCAAAGAAATTCAAACCGTATGTTAATGATTTAAGGTCGTATTCAGATTGGGTGGTTGAGAGGAATTTCCATATTTATGGTAAAGCTGTTTGTTCGGAGTTGTTCGTCAGCACGAAAGCGCCCGAATGTGACGTCATCGCGGGTTCCGCATCGCCTTTTAGGGTTCTTTGTTGTTTTGCTACTAGTTGGTAGGACTTACCCTTATGAATGTGTTTTTGTTTTTTTGCTGAAAGGGTAACATTCGAATTTCTTTTGACTTTGTCTTTTTTACTAAATGCGAGAGCTCTGATTTCGTTGGTAGGGTTTGCGATCCAAATCAATTTATGACGTGTTTTTTTTTCAATGCTGATGAATAGTTCAAGAAATGAGGAGTTTGAATGAAAGGCTATTTGGTTTAACTACTTATATTGATTCATAACTTAATTAAATGGTAACAGTAATAAATCATTTATGAAGCTTTTCATTACGTAACACTTTTTTGCTAGTTTTTGGACTGGATTTAGTCGACCCCCTCATCTTGCTTGCCTATATGGAAACACGGTATTGCGTGGTATGTACAATTAGCGCAATAGTCTGCATGCCCGTCAGATATAATTAATGATTAAACGAACTTACCTGTACGTGAAGTTCTATCATAATTATACGAAGGCTTCGTCCGAAGGGATTAGCTAATAACACATGTAGTACCGCCTAGTGGTTCGCCAGTCTCACACTATAGTTGAGGGTAGAATATAAAATTAAAAAATAAATCTCACGTCAACAAGACAGTTGACCGACCCGCTTGCTTCATTTAGTTTAGAGAGTAGCCGCATCTGGAATATTTCACACACAATAAAGGGTTAACAAATGGGAGGGAGGGTTGCTAATCCCTTCGGACGAAGCCTTCGTATAATTATGATAGAACTTCACGTACAGGTAAGTTCGTTTAATCATTAATTATACTTCAGGCTTCGTCCTCGGGATTAGCTAATAACACATGTAGACTTTTAGAGATAGTAGTGTGAAATATTTTGTTTATTCCTCAATTTTACAAACAGACATAAGACAATAGGTAATTGACATTTCAATTGTTATTGACATTACCTATGGTTCTATTATAGAACCGAAATGTGCTTGATGAGCCGCTCCATCCAGCGGTTTTTCTTATTCGATCTAGGCTGACGCCCAGCTGAAGAGCCGCGGATGTAGCGGCGTGCCTTGTGCTGTGTGCGGTGAACATGTTCAAATCCATACCGCTATTGCGCAGGGTGTCTTTTATCCACCTACTCAAAGTTTGAGAACCGACAGCATTGTAAGGCTTTCTAAAGCTTATGAAGAGGGAGTCAATATTCTTTCGCAACGGGCTTGATTTTTCGAAATAGGTAAGTAAAGTCAAGACAGGACATATTATTTCGGGTCGTTCCTAAAAAAAACGGTAACACTAACAATGGCTGCAAACATCCTTAGCGTGTTGTTTTTAAGAAGTCAGGAATTTTGATAGTTACCTACTTTAGAAGGGGACAATTCTATGTTTTTAATATTAATCTTTGACAAAGTCTGTACTCTGTGCGCAGTCAAAACGGCAATGAGAGTGATAAGTTTTTTCGAAAGGTTTTCAAGGGATAACGTTTCGTTGGGATAAAACTGGCTGAGATAATTTCTTAATATTGTAGTATCCCATGTTATTTTATACTTGGGTAAAGGAGGACGTAACCGAAACATATCTTTAAAATACCTTTTGATTCTATCATCTTCTCCTAAATTATTTCCCATGAGTAGGGCAAGCGCGGATCTACAAGAATTAAGCGCCCCGTATTGATATCCCTCTTCATAGAGAATGTTTAGGAAATTAATTATTTGTGGAATCGAAGCGTTATACAAATCACCATTATTCGCATTACAGTAATTAAACCAGCGCCGTAAGTAAACATCATATTGTTTATAGGAGTTTTCAGAAATAGACGCCAACATCACATTTACTGCTGACGGAGGTAAGCTTCTTCTTACCCACGCCGGCGCCGTCCGCATAAGTTCCCTGCCACCGGGGTTTAAGTTTGGTGTATATGTCGCGATCGCTAGAACTGGAACATAAAATTGGATTTGCATTTGCCTTAAACACAATTGGATCAGACAATAAAAGGCTTTTAAAAATTGGGTAGCTGTTGGCCAATGTGGTACAACTAGTACGCCTCTAGCCTTATCTGTAATTATCTTTCTCAGTGTCTTTAAAACGACAGAGAAAGGTGGGAAAGCATAGAAATAAATATCGGCCCAGGAAATTGAAAATGCATTAATTGCCATTGCATCGGGGTCTCTGTGCCAGGAGAGATAGGCAGAGTATTTAGTATTTATTCGACTGGCAAATAAGTTTATTTGAGGTACCCCATACGTTAAGACAATTTCCTGGTATGCCCAGTCCGCTAACTCCCATTCAATGTCGGGGTGTACCCGCCTTGACTCGGCATCTGCCGTGTTATTGTCTAATGAGCTAATCTAATGAGCTATGACGTACAATTTGCGACATTCACACCACTGCCATAGCTGACGAGTGATGTCAGTGAGGTGGGGGAACTGAATACTTTCCATCCTATTAATGTAAGAGACGGCTGTAGTGTTGTCGATGCGGAGTAAAATTTGACAGTTATTTAAATCTTTAGCAAATACTTTAAAACCAAGGAAGGCCGCATGTAGTTATTTATGTTGTGTCTTCTCTTGATTACTCCACAACCCGCTAGCCCTCTCTTTGCCACAGACAGCCCCCCACCCCGTATTTGAGGCATCTGAGAAAATTTTCAGATCATGCGTATCGTGCTTAATTTTACACAACGGTATATGTATTGCGTCATACCACCATCTTAGATCAGGTAGTAACAAAGTAGATAATTATATTCATAAATTTATCATAGTTATCATCAGGTTTTAAGTTGAAATGTTTTACGCGTTCAAATAGTTTAGTATATAGCCAGCTGTATTCTACAGCCGGACAAACTGAAACTGGTAATCCGACCATTTGTGCAAATTCACGTATCTTGCATTTTTTTTATGCGTAACAACTTTTTAATTTCTGATTTGACACGAACTTTTTGTGAATAACGTGATCTGGAAGTCTTCAGAGTCTAAAACGAAACCTAGAAATGTACATACTTGACTAGGTATCATTAAACTTTTATCCTCATTAATTAAAAATCCGAGAGTTGTAATTAATTTCTTAGATTGTACAGTATTGTACAAACATTTGTCGTATGACTCATCTAAGTTATTAATAGATATTAGGCCTGCCAAACGTAGTAACCGGACAATAGGTTTCATTATTTTAGTGAATAGTGAATATATATGGGGCAGTGCTTAAGCCAAATAGTAGAACATTAAATTCGTACAGTTGTTGAACTTTAAATCTTAAATATTTTCTTGTTATAATGAATACTTATAAAATAGTAAGCCTCTTTTATATCTATTTTTGTTATTAATTTTAATACTGCGCGTAGATCTTCAATTTTGAAATGGTCGGCTGTAATAAATTTATTTAAGTTTTTTAAATTTAAGATGATACTGTATTTGCCATTTGGTTTAGACACTAGAAATATACTAGATAAAAATTGACCATCGGTAGGTTGACATTTTGACATAGCTCTATTACATAATAAATTATGAATAGCTTTTTTGAAGTTATTTGAATGGGATTTCGTATCCCTTAATGCAAAAGAGAACAATAGGCTTATTAACTCGGGATCATTGTCATTTTTTGATATCAGCGAGTTATTAGTAGAAACTTGTCTCTGTCTAATTTCAACATTTTTATCGCGTTTGGCATTAACGTCGGAAATAGCCGCCTTTATTTCGGCATTTAATACAGGAGCATTAACTAGTTTGCAATTACTCCGCAATAGTCCTTATGAATTTCGGGACCGAAAATATTCGAAACAGTAAGATCTTCGCTCAGTATTTCGAGTATTGTACTGTTTAGCATATCAGCTGACTCAGGCTCCTCAGTATTTGTCACCGGCTCCACGGTGCTAGCGGCGGCGGCAGCGGCAGGGGGCGGGGACACTCTTCGTCGGGTTCCGGGCCGGGGTTGACGAGCGTCTCCGCACATGGCTCAGAATCAACAATACCGTCAAGTAGGTTTGGAACGTTGTTATTACGTTCTTGATCTGAAAACCACCGTTACCTATACTAGTCATGAAACAGACCAAAGTACTGTTCGCCAGACTAATTTATCGGGTAGTACAGCTCCAAAGAGAAGTACGCAAACCCATTTTGGTAATCATTACTGACCTACACTAGTCAAGAAACAGACCAAAGTACTGTTCGCAAGACTAATTTATCGGGTAGTACAGCTCCAAAGAGAAGTACGCAAACCCATCTAGGTAGTCATTACTGACCTACACTAGTCAAGAAACAGACCAAAGTACTGTTCGCAAGACTAATTAATCGGGTAGTACAGCTCCAAAGAGAAGTACGCAAACCCTTCTACGTCATCATTACTGACCTACACTAGTCCAGAAACAGACCAAAGTACTGTTCGCAAGACTAATTTATCGGGTAGTACAGCTCCAAGTTATAATAATATTTAGTTATGTAAGTACCATGTTACAAGTAAGTCACACTAATTATTAACAATTTAGTTAAGAAACAGTCCTAGAAAACTGTCCGCAAAACTTTTTTATTGGGTAGTACAACTCTGGAGAAGTACGCAAACCCGGCTAGGTAACTATTACTATCACGGGCGTAAGTAATGTTTTATTATAAAAAATATGTTTTATTATAAAGTCTATGTACAATATCACGATTGAGTCACACTAATTTATTGACAATTAGTTAAGAAACAGTCCTGAGAAACAGTACTGTTAGCATAACTATTATTCTATTTTGATATTGAGTAGGTAAACTTGCAAAGATAACATTTCTTAAAATATCGTAGGAGTTTCTACAAATGGTAAACCCAACAGGTATGAAATGTAACCTATTTAGCTAATTTAGTCAACGCTTTTCTTAAGGTTGATTAAATGTATTGTAAAAAACTTGTATACAACATGTCCCGGAATAAGAGCACACCACCAGACACCCAAATTAGAATATTATGTTATAATCATAATACATACACTGATTTTTTGTTATTATGCTTAAAATACTTTTTTTTTTTTTATAAATTTGTTGTACAGATTGTGAGAGAAAATTATAGTCACATTAAAAATTTACGCATGCACACAGTCGCACTTGCATAAGGTTCTAGCGTAGTAGGTATTTCATCCATTTTAGTTTGTTTTGACTGTACAGCGGAAGTGTGACAGCAGTTTTAGTTTTAATTATTTTTGGGATAAAATATTACCTATATTAAAAATTACAAAGAACAAACTATTTTCTCAAAGTGCAATAATTCAGTTACACATTGTATAAGTAAGTATCTACAAGTTACTTCTTAGTAAACATAAAACCGTGACAAAAAAGTTTTGATACACTGTAATGTATGTAAAAGTAAATAAGGCAAGTAAAATCGTTGCCTAAAGGACATGCATTATGGCGACTTATTTGCCGCCAGCTCGTTATTAAACGGGCTTTGTACGGCAGCAATAAAACTAACAAACAATAAATACACAATGACTGACCTGGAGACTCCGAGCGGGAACGAGTATCAAGCGAGTTGAAACAACTCAGCGTACTTACGGCATCTTCCCAACACTTTTTTTTTTCTAATTTCTTGAACTACCGCAGCAGATGATCGTAATCTTCTTCACGTTTCCGTTTAGGCATGTTAGATAAGCACTTGGAATAAACAATTAGCACTTTTAAGACGCGAGCGTGTGATCGTGGCGAGCACTAAAAAGCGAATGAAGCAAGCGGGTCGGTCAACTGTCTTGTTGACGTGAGATTTATTTTTTAATTTTATATTCTACCCTCAACTATAGTGTGAGACTGGCGAACCACTAGGCGGTACTACATGTGTTATTAGCTAATCCCGAGGACGAAGCCTGAAGTATAATTTATGAAAAAATAATCATTTATTTGAACAAGAAAACATTTTTTTTACGGCCTTGCACACTTACCTTGTTTGCTGACTGTACTTACAATAAACTCCAAATCTACACAACGTGTTTACAAACATGTCATTACCAAAACTCCGTAATAACTTAACTTCCAATTCAAAATCAACATACTTATAGTACCTCTGTCTCCTCCCTTGAAAACAAACCACAGCTGAGTGGCCAACAATTGCAACTTGCACTGTGTAGTTTCTGAGCACGAGTGCTCCCGGCGCATGACTTCACGAGTTGCAATAGTTTGCTACACATCGTTAACTGTTTTAGTACTGTTAATTAATTGATGGTTAATTTCACGTAACTTTAGGTGTTTCATCGTGTTCCCAATGTTAAGTTTTGTGATGTTCTAAGGAAAACCCTTCATTTATTTCTTTAGTTATTTGTAAAACGCAGTCAACTGTGTAATGAAGTAGGCATTAAGTTCGTTAATAACACACTGTTGGTAAACTTATTCAACATAGTGATAGTATAGTATTATAAATACAAAAGTAACTCTGTCCGTCTGTCCGTCTGTCTGTCTCGCATTCACGTCAATTATACTGAACTAATTTAAATGAAAGTTAGTACAGAGATAATTCATACCCTGAAAAAGGACAAAGGATAGTTTTTATCTCAAAAATTAAACGGGAACGCAAACTACACATTTAATACCGCTGAGTACATGGGAAACATAAAAAACAGCAAAAAAATTATATACTTAATTTTTTTTAATGAAATTCTACGCTTTTTATTATCTACACTATAACGTAATTAATTTCCTAATAAAACTTACAACGGTATTTTTCTGAAATTACAAATCATATCAACAATACATAATGTATTAATACATAGTATATTTTCCTGGCTGGTATTATACATCAGAGTATTAGCTAATTGAATACCAGGAATAAACTCGAGGAAAGTGATTATTACCATTAATATGGTATGTATGTATATGAAAAACCTTGACAATCACAAAAAATGGTTCCTAATTACAAAATAATATAATTTTTAAGTATTTTCTTAAGAAATCTGTCTTAACAATAAATCGGGCATAATACACAAAGATAAAGTTGATTATAAATGCAATTTTAAACCTTCGTACGCACGTGATTTGAGACACAATATAAAGACAATAGCAGTACGACAGCCGGCTGTCGGTTGGTCGATGAAAGGTTAACGGCGAATCTACTAAACCGATTTCGATAAAACACAAGGAGAGTAAGATTTCGGATTTCACGATAGCCTTCATTCTCGGAGTCGAAAGCAAAAACTTGTTAACATACAATATAACGTTTATTTGCACAGGATCAGAATTAATTCCAAGGTCTTACATAAGTAATGGTAAGCGATTAAACATTATGTCATGCCGTCGCGCCGTATGTTTGTCTGTCAGCTGACAGCTACAGTAATGGCGCTAAATATTGACAAACTCCATCTTGCCAGGATACTGCATTAGCATATCACTTATATTTTAGGATCCCGTTCAAAAACGAACATATCGCATACATTTTAGGGTTCCGTATGTAAACGGCTGACGAGACCTTTAACAAAACGTCTTACTATCTTAGAGCACAAACAAGACAGAGCCTGTGGTAATCAAAAACCGTAATACGAGTTACATACCTATTAACCTTTCATCGACCAACCGACAGCCGGCTGTCGTACTGCTATTGTCTTTATTTTGTGTCTCGATGCACGTGTGTTCGAAGGTTTAAACTACATATATAATTAAACTAGCTTCTGCCCGCGACTTCGTCCGCGTGGAATAGTTCCCGTTCCCGTGGGATTTCCGGGATGAAACTATCCTATGTTCTTTCTCGGGTCCCATACTATATTTGTACCAAATTTCAATCAAATCGGTTCAGTAGTTTAAGCGGGAAAGCGTAACAGACAGACAGACAGAGAGAGAGAGATACAGAGAGTTACTTTCGCATTTATAATATTAGTATGGATTAGCGACCCGTCCTAGCTTCGCACGGAGGTTACAAATTTTAGAAAATCGTATCGTAAATATGCATGTCTTACAAATATAAACCTACCTCTAGAAGCACTCTATCTGTTAATGGCCGCATCAGTTGCATCGTCTTATAGACCTAAGAATATATTATTATAGAGTCAGACAAATAGTGGAATGTGACTTGATTTTATAGTATGTAGTAATATAAATACATCTAGTTTATTTTAAAGACCCAAAGCTTATCTTTTTATCATCGGTAAAGGAAAATATCGTGACGAAATCTGAACTTTAACTTGATAATAATAAGTCCAAAATCGTTAATCCGCTTTGAGCACGCGTGGTGATCAATGCTCGTGCCTTCTTTGTATAAGAAGAGGCCATTGTCCTGCAGTGGGACAGTAATAGGCTGGTAAGATAATACTTTTCCCCCTAAGGGACATTTTAGGGGGGGCAAAATGGTATAAGCCTTATTATTTACTAGTTTTCAGATTAGATGTTGGAATCTACCCCTATGTTAACCCTTCAAAGTCAATAATTGGCTTTAAATTTCACTCGATGGTGTAATACTAGGTGAATTTTGAGTCCCGTACCAAACGCTAGGAGATGATTCTACTCATGAAAACAAACAACTTTTATTATAGAACCAACTCTGAAATCGCGAAAAAAATAACAGCTGTTCCTAACAAAAGTTCAATGCCCTCCGACCGTAATATATGAAACAGCTGATATTTTTTTCGAGATTTCAGTATTGGTTCCATAATAAAAGTTGTTTGTTTTCATGGGTAGAATCATCTCCTAGCGGGTGGTACGGGACTAAAAATTCACCTAGTATATAGTAGACCAATGAGTAAAATTTAAAGGCAATTTGAAATGAATTTATTATGCATACAGTTGACAAGCTCTCGTATTATGTAAATGGTACACACGGCTCCACATCAAGCTATACAAACCAGTTTAAGCTGACCTCGCATTGTGTATGTTTTTCGTACAATCAGAAGTCAGCTTGTACTGGTTTTGTATAGCTTGATGTGTAGCCCACCGTACATCACGGCATTGTCTGCGGCGGTGCGAGCGCGTCCGTCGGTCCAGCGACTCTCTCGCCCGATCGATTACTCACTCGCATAGAAACGGATTTATATTTAACACAATTATTGACTAGTTTATTAATAAAAACTAATTAGTTACGTCTTTCGTTACTATGTCGCGTGATGTTACGTAGCTTTATATTAATTGGTCTAAGAATTTTAAAATCAAATCGGTTCTGTAATTTTAGACTTCATCCCTTACAAACATACATATGTACATTATAATATTATTTATAATTCAAAGCATTTATTTCACTTAGACCATTTACAGGCACTTATGAATTGTCAAAGAGTCGGTCGGTTAGTCAGAAAAGTGACGCTAATTGCCTGTTTAAAAACGTAGATCTCTATGGAGAAGAACAGGCAAGAAACTCCACGGACACTCTTTTAAAAAAATCATGTTTTATAAAGTCCTGGTTATATTATTTTCGATGCTTCATGTGTGAAAACAATGTAGGTAAATAACAAAATAATCAATCAAAAACTTATAAAAAATATAAAATAATAATAAAAAAGTCATGGCAGTTAAGAGATGACCGATTTCAACTGACAGCGCTCGACGAGCATGACGCGTGACATCAGCACCATCCAGCTCAACCATTTTGAAGGGAACCGAATGATCCAACGCACCCGCCACCATCAGCGAGACATTTGAGCGAGCATGACAATTCACTTGAAAGGTTCCGTACTGAAAAAAAATGATAAGATACTGTCGAGACGGCCCAGTGGTTAAGGCACCCGCCTATTAATAAGAGTGGATTTGTGGATTCGACTCCGGGCAAGTACCAATGAGACTATTTCATTTTACCTATATGTACTTTCAAGTTTATCTTGGATATCACTGACATCCCGTGCCTCGGAAAGCACGTAAAGTCGTTGGTCCCGGTTGTTATTCATAGAACTTTGATAGTCGTTACCGGTAGTTATTGATTGCCGGTAACGACTTCAAAGGTCTATCGGTAGTCAGAAAGTCTGGCTAGCCTAACCAAAAGGTATCGTGTTGGCGAGTAACTAGCCCCTAGTAAATAGTCTTATTCAATATTCTTCTATATTCTTCCTCTATATTCTTTTTGACGGGCCTGTTGGTCTAGTGGTCGTGGGTTCGATTCCCACCCACGGCAAACTTTGTGTGATGAGCATGATTGTTTGTTCTGTGTCTGGGTGTAATTTATCTATAATATGTATGTATTTATAAAGTATATAAGTATGTATATCAGTTGTCTGGTTACCATAATACACGCTCTGCTTATAGCTTGGGATCAGATGGCCGTGTATGACAAGTCATGGACCGCCCAACGCACGCGTGTCACACAGACGCAGTCATGGGACAAGTACCAAGATATTTATTTTTTATTAATTTAATATGCCCACCGTCTGACAGTCTTAGCTGTAATCCTCGTGTTAACACGTGAAACAAACGGCTGGTGACCCAACTGCTTGCTATAACATAGTTGGGGAATAGGGAGACGATGACTATTACTCTCATACTTCAATGTACAGAAGAATAAATAAAAGTTTTCAATAGTAAAGTAGCATGTTGTAATTTCACCATTTGTTATTAAAACACCCAGATGCGTTTCATTTAACTACATAAACTAAGTACTTACAGGTACAATTAACAATTTATGTAGTAATATCAAATTGATAGTACCTTTTTTCCCATATAAACACACATCATGTTTTGAAGATATTTTTTTTGTTATTTATTTTTATCGTCAGGGATTACAGTCGCGCATGATTTACCAAATTTTACTTTGCCTTTAGGACACTCGTCACCTTTAAAACCCTCCCTATCTTCAAGCTTATTAACTGTGATGTCCGTTTCCTTGTCTCCTCTGGTTACTTCTACAGGGTTCGTTACTTCTGTTACGTCTCTTGTCCTATTCTCTCCTACAATTGTTTTAGTTGCTTCATCATCGTGAACTTCGACGATGTCCACACCAGCAGCTTTCAGACTACTTTCTTCAGCTTCCAGTTCTTCAGCACTGACCGCGCCTTTAACTAGTTCTTTAATAAAAGATTCTTCGTCAAGAGCAGTTTTAGTATGACTGGTTAAGCTGTCTCCGTAGACCTGCTGTAGTTCTTCAGAAGGTTGCGCGTGACTGGGGATGACCCTGGCTCCTGCAGCACTGAGGAGTATCAGGAACAACGCGGTAGTCGCCTCCATTGTTAAGGACTGATCAGTTAAACTGAATTTCTAGTCACTATAACAGATGGCGGAGGAAGCGAGCGCGGCTGCTCTCCTGGTGGAACTAATGATTGCTACATATTCACTTTGATTTATATATTGTTCTAATAGGCGAACGCGGGGGTGTAGATGGGGTATCGGGGGAGAAGGGCAGCTGCCCTTCCTGACGTCATACATGATGAAACACTGATGTTAAAATTATCCATACTAAGGATTTACCGTGTGTTCTATTCGCGCGAATGTATCCTTATGTAAACTTCAGGAATGCGGCAAGGCACCGTGAGTTATTTCTATGATTTTATATTGTAGGGAGTCATACACCTCTTGTCTAGGAGGAAAATGTTAATACATAGACGTAAGGATATAATAAGAAATAGCAAATAAAAACTTATACACCACAACCACTACAACGACCACATCCTTCTGAAGCTCGATTTTGTAAAAGTTTTTGTATGGTCGAAGCGAGTATGGGCGATATTTTTTTGCTCTCTTCCAATGCCCCAAATGATCTCAAGTGTCCTGATAATTCTGTGCATGACGTGCAACGTGGTGAAAGGAGTTCTTCAATAAATGAAAATTTTTTTTTCCGTCACTTTACTAGCATCGCATGGTAAGATTTGTAGAAGGCTAATTCCTTTAACATATTAGATACCTGCTTATTAATTTTCTTACTGCTAAGTTATAAATAATCCAAGGACGAATTAGCTGACATAGTCAACAGGTACTATTTATAACGGTACATGAGCATGTTGTACCTATTTAGCATATATTTACTTTTTACCTTCAGTTTTGCGGAAAATTCTACTAAAAATGCGAAAAATATTTCAACTCCATGATCAAGGGTCTCGTATACTATGAAGTAACAAAGACTGATGCTCGACAGCTAATAGAATCAAGCAGCTGGCACCTAACTTGTTAAGCTAAGCCGACGTCAACAATACTCCTCAATTCGAGAGTTCTGAGCTACACCTATGGAAGATTGAATTTGGACTCCAAACTGGATTACCGGCGGCTAGCATGATGTCCACTCTGCAAAACTGCAGAGGGCGATGGCCGACAGAGTCATTAGTGGATATTTTACGATCTACTGGCTATCTATGGCTTGCACTGGCAGGATCTACACTAGTACTCGTGTCGCTGTTCTGCGACTAAAACCTCGCGAAGAATTCAGTTTTGCGAGGTCCTCGTGGCAGAATGGTGGGAAAGGCCTTCACGTCCTTCCGTCCTCATCACCGTCGAGGTTATCCACCAGTGTTCGATCTGAAGTCCGGAAGAAGGTACAGCTTCCTGACGTTACTGGCGACGAAGGTGCTTCGGGAGTTAACCGTGCTGCATAAACGGCTAGCCGGTCGCTCGTTGTCTCCGACTGTCGACTGTCGCAAAGAAACGGTGTGGCATACGCTGCTGGCAGAGTGTGCCGCTTCAGAGGGGCCGCGCCGAGCTCTCATCTCTGTAGTAGGGACCTGTCGTTGCCATTGTCAGTTCTATGGTTGGCAGTGAAGGATTTCTGGGTCTTGGTGGTCTCTTTCTGTAGTACGCGTGGAAGAAAGCTGCGATCTAGTTAAAATAACAATGTTTTGGTTGTATCGGAAAATTAAAGCTGTGTGTAAATTATTGATAAGATTCAGTTTAAAATAACCTGTAGAGAAATTTCGACACGATAAGTTAATGAAACCTGTCAGGTAATAACGTGGTTACTCCCTTGTTACAGATGTCGGGACGGGCGGCGTGACCACGGACGGGCTGCTGAGCGCCCTGGCCCGCCTGCGCCGCGCCCCGCCCCCGCTCCCGCACCCCGCCCCTCACTCGCCCCGCTCCGTGAGTACTGCAGCTTGTAGCCATGTTATACAGGCATGATGATGTAAACTTACTACCCGTACGACTTAATTGTGCACCTCGCGCTGTGACGTCACGCTGACGGAATGCTATTGCTACTAAACGAATGAGGTGGACACGGGGCGCCTCGCGGGGAATCTTGGGAATGGTCATTTCAGCTAGGTGTATAGATAAGTCATACGGTTTGTAACTCTATTGCAACAAGTAGCGTACCTAACACAACACACACCAAAGACCCGCCAACTTGTATCGACAACTTTTGTAAGGGTGGCCATTGACGATCATTTTTCGCGTCAGTCAGTCTAGTCGTAAAACTGTGGCGTCACTCCAAATGGTTTAGGCGGCCAACCAACTCTGGCATGGCGATTCGACACTCACTATCAAATGGACGTACCTCAACTGACGCGCCAAAATTACCGTCAATGACAACCTTTATCAGGCTAGTTCTTATTTTCCTATAAAAGACTAGATTTTTATAGACCGTCGGTTTGTGTCACTTGGCTGTGTCGGCGGCTTTAGTGTGTACTGTGCTGGTACTTAATATTCGTGTGACGTCGTCGACCGAATACGGCCGATTGAAGCTTTATGCAAAAAATTAAAGCGCGTATACTACTGCTAACCCAATAGTCTGCCGCCTACTAGTAGTATACAAAAAGGTATATAATTAATTTCTAATTGAAAATAGCTCAGCCACGGTATTCAGGGTAGAGTCAGCCTTTGGAAGAGATCCAAAAATCGGTTTTGTGTTGGTGTTATCGTACGTTTAGGTAACATATTGCCCGTTAGTTTTAATCTGATTGTCTTTAACGTAACACAGGCATAAATATTTTGTGATACATATCTAAATAGGTAAAGATTTTTAGTTATAATATTTTTGTTGCCTATACCAATACCTCTCATTTAGAAAGGTTTATATTAGAATAAAATGTGTTATGGTCATTTTGAACAAGTTATCTATTTGCGGATTTGGCTATTAGAATTTCTAAAACACGTTATGTATGTAGCTTATGTGAATTATTTTTATTTATAAGTATCCAGGTTATTAAAAATTACTGTTTTTAATATTGTTTTAGTTATTACAAAAACTAATTTATAATTCTAAACACAAGAATCGAAGTTGAAACAACAAAGTTTCAACTAAGAAACTCAGTCCTCATTGCCATGCATTTTTGTTGTTCAAGTTTATAAACACTTCTCTCAGCTGACCACCATCACAGCAGAATTACCAAAAAGTCTATCTTACCTGACTGTTACAACTTCCTTAACTCGAGTCCCAGACGAATTTTCTTTTTAAGGGGGATGCTCACGGTACCCTGAAAAAATAAAATTTTCGAACGTTTTTTGCAATTTGCCGCTCAGTGTCTGGGTGTGTGTTGATATAGTATGATTCGCGGCTTAGTTACAGAATTATAATCTGTAACTAAATAAATACCTATGAAGAAATATAGATATTAAATACAACCCTCAGAGTGCATACAACTCGATCTAATGACTTTTTTTTAAATAGACAATCAATCGAGTTATAAGGCTGAGGCTGTTTAGATGATTAAAATGATTATAATTATATAACTAAATTACCTATTATAAGCCGGTTCATTAAAGAAAGGAATCTTATATGGCGGCATGTACTTGCGTTGACAAATAGTACAGTCTGCATATAAAATTTAAAGTTAAAGTTTTTTTTCAAATCGAAAATATAATTAAGAATTTTTATTGTTTTCATCGGAAACAGTGCCTCCTTTTATCACAATAATAAACAAGTAACAACGGAAAAAAAAAATAAGACATTCGTAAAAACGAGCACTGAGCGCGTCAAGGCAGCGTGGAAGCAAATCAAGACATTTTTTTTATGTTGATGGTACGCGCGCGAGTGTGTAGAGACGGCACTAGTGTGCGAGCGAGAGAACATGATAATCGCCGCCATTTTAGATGCCTTTCTTTAATGAACCAGGTTATACAGTTGCGAATCATACTATATCAACACACACCCAGACACTGAGCGGCAAATTGCAAAAAAAAAACGTTCAAAAATTTGGATTTTGCGGGTTATCGTGAAGCATCCCCCTTAACGAGTTGTATCGCTCCCCTGGGTGTTACCTATCTCATCCAAGACTTTGTCAAGTACGAGGCAAGTTTGCGTTTCATTTCGTACAAGTGCGAAAGAATAGATATTAGTTCTTCAAGATATTGTCGAGTTTTGAAGGTAACTAGGTTTGTAAAGGCTCGTTGGATTCATCTGGCCACCTAGTTTAAGTTACCTAAGTTTTGATAGTAATTTTACCACTAAGTCGCTTTGAGTTTTATTTTTATTTGAATGGGATTATTTAAGATGCCTAAGTTTTTCTTTAAGTTGATTAACCGATTAATGCGACTTCGTCTTCAAAAACTTTGTTCAAAATCCTGTTAAACTGCAATCTGACTGACCCAATTAATGTTTCAATTTATCTCCAGTTTTCTGCGGTAGATTTGTAAGTTTTGATGAATTTATTTAATATTTAGACCACATTTTCTAATAATTTACTACATATGAATATTAAGTATAATATTTTTATAGATAGGAGTGTTGTCTCAAACCTGGCCGGTACGGAAACATAAAGGGCAACCGAAGGACGTGGGTGGGGTTTAGTAAGTGAACAATGGTGGGTTTTAGTCAGTAAAAGTCTGACACTTTCTCCCGCCCCGCCCAGTGCGGGAGAAGTTATTTGATGATTTCCTATCCATAAAAAACCTGTCTCAAACATAACTGTAATATACACACCACTCAAAACCACAAATCTTGAAATACAATCAACATTAACAATGCACCACTGAGCCCATTGTTCAGCTTATTAATTAGTCTAACTAAACACCAATTGAATACAAATTGGATTCTGAAAGCGACCGGCGATAGCTGCAGATCTGATTATAGTATGAGTGAGTGAACACTGGGGTATTGTGCGACAATTATTGCCCTCCCTCGGGGTGCATGTCACTGATATTATATAGATGTGGTGGAGCGAATTGATGTGATCGGCGGGGTTATGACCGATCATTGTATTGTTGTATTGTAAGGATGTATTAGCAATTGGCGTGTAATGTTATACATTTAATCTTAGTAGCAAATTAGATTTCTTTGAAAGAATATTCTTTACGAAATCAGTCAATGGATTTAAAGGACAAGGTTGGCTCGATGTCTATTAACTCTGGGAGTATAGCACGGGTTCGAATCCCACACGAATCAAATAATATTTGAGTCACCGGGTCTGATTGTTTATATACGTGACTACGAGTAATCCGCATATCATGTATTATGGAAGTGCATCTCCTGTAAGATAGTGAAGGTACGAGTTACATCTAAAATCGTTTATTATGCGGACCTTGTTGATCTAGAACCAATTCCCTTCCATTCAAGCGCTTTTGCCACACCGATGATTGGAATGAATCGCAACAGCTCACATTTTTAGGACCCAGTAACTTAATGAATTTCAATCCATACTGCTAAGCTGGGCTTTTCCCAGTTGTGATCGCCCCTTTGTGCCTATTAGCCAAGTTCTGTCTTCTGCTTGATATTGGCTTTCCGGAGTTGCAATGGTTGGGAATAGAGTGGCGTGGTGCTGCTTGATATCGGCTTTCCGGAGTTGCAATGGTTGGGAATAGAGTGGCGTGGTCCCCTGCTTGATATCGGCTTTCTGGAGTTGCAATGGTTGGGAATAGAGTGGCGTGGTCCCCTGCTTGATATCGGCTTTCCGGAGTTGCAATGGTTGGGAATAGAGAGCGTGGTCCCTTGCTTGATATCGGCTTTCCGGAGTTGCAATGGTTGGGAATAGAGCGGCGTGGTCCCAAAAAAATTACGTAATACACAATAAAGTTGAAATTCCTTGGGGTATTCTGTTCTTTACAGGTAAAGACATATAACAGCATTATACTTATCTCATACTAAAACTTTTTCAACAACATGCATTTAATCACGTACATTAATTAGGTATGATTAAAGATAAATTAATTATAGCTAGATTAGTCTTAATTTGTCCTGTTAACTAATTATAGCGCTGTTCGTATGTTTGTGTCGGCGCATTCCTCACGCACGTGTCAACTAGGTACATATATAATTATGTAAATTTATTTAACATAGTCATAAAATATATTACCTCATTTGTAGTTTTTCTTTCTTTTTCCTTATTGATCGCCTCATTGGTGTAGTGGTTGAAAGTTGCCTGTTGAGCGTTAGGTACAATGTTAGATTCTTGGAAACGGGTCTAAGTTTTCTAATGGTTTAATTTGGCAGTTCTCTGATTTAATTTTAAGCCTAGCCTTTGTACGAGTTATTATGAATATTAACGCGTAACGGGAAACAAAGAATAAGTGAATATGGTCCTGAGATGAACACTCAACCCTTATGTAAGTTGTGAGTTCGAATCCAGGCAAATGCGCTTTCTAAAGTTTATCTTCGATATTACATACAGCGGTGAAGGAAAGCATTGTGAGTAAACCTTGACCTAATACGGTATTTAACACCATTATCAATTGACATTCTTTTTATGAGCTGTCAAAACGCAATTCTCCAATAGATTTTGTATGGCAATGGCAACTTGTGACGTCACTAAAATAACAACTCAGTTGACTATCTATTTATTGATTTCAAAGCAACTAAAAATCAAATTTTATAGCAAACTAGCTTTTGCCCGCGACTTCGTCCGCGTGGAATAATAGTTCCCGTTCCCGGGGGATTTCCGGGATGAAAACTATCCTATGTCCTTTCTCGGGTCCCGGACTATATTTGTACCAAATTTCATTCAAATCGGTTCAGTGGTTTAGGCGTGAAGAAGAGACAGACAGACAGACAGAAAGACAGACAGAAAGACAGACAGACAGAGTTACTTTCGCATTTATTATATTAGTATGGATGGATTAAAAATGAACCGAATTTATTGGGCTGAAATTAAAAGAGGTTTTATAGAAATTGTGTCTAACATTTATTGGTTAATAGTGTAAACTACCCAATTCTGAAATCGTCAATCAGCTTGAGAGAACGTGGTGATCAATGCTCGTGCCTTCTCTGTATGAGAAGTGGCATTTGCCCTACCGTGGGACCGTAATAGGCTGGTATTATTAAACATAGGTATTGCGTTCTGTTAGGTAAATGATATACGATTATAACTTGTATACCTTCACAAACTAATTAGTTATATGAACACCGTTATTTACGATCGTATCAACACGGTTGTTATTTAGAGGTCGTTGTAGGTTAATTACGACCAACATACAAATATTAGAAGGAAAAATTACTCAAAAGGTGTTTTTCCCTAAACACGGACATAAATATTTGTCTTCTTTTACCATTTTTTTTTTGGTGAGTGGGAAATCATCAAAATTAAATGACTGCTCCCGTCCTCTTGACTGCTCATCAACTCATCACTGATGATCGCAGGTGATGCTTAAGTGCGCTTTGCATGTAGGTTGACTTCTGTGGCTTCTGGGCGTGTCAGATTTTTACTGACTAAAACCCACTCAAGTTCCTTCGGTTACCCTTCATGTTCCGGGGTCACGGTAACTATTATAAACATTCCGCAACCCCAGTTCTTTTACCATTATTTATTATCGGCTTAACCCTTCTTCTTCTATCATCTCTTGCTTACTACCGTCATCATATACCTACTACAATGTTCACATACGTTTCTTTATTTCCTTTGATCCCTTTCCTTTTCTCAATCTATAAAATTTTTTATTCATAACTCTTTTAGTCTTTACTTTTTTCTTACTGGTAAACACTAATGCTCTTACTAATAATCACTGTGTAAAGTTATGCAATGAATAAAGCCTGTGTAACCAATATGTCTGTAACTGTGTAAAATAAATTTTTTGACGTATAAACCTGTCATAACTTTATGCAGCGATTAAGGCGCTAAAACTTTCTAGTATGTGTTTAGTGTAAATGCTGGTCATAAATAAAAATTCATGCCAATATTATTAATGCGTCAGTAACTCAACCTGTCTATAATACGCTAACATTGCTGAATCGCTGAACTGATTTTGATAACGTTCAATTTCGTACGCATATCGTTAGTGTCGTGATGGCTCAGTGGATAAGGCGCCCGCCTCGTGTGTAAGAGGTTGTGGGTTCGAATCCGGGCAAGTACCAATGTGACTTTTTCAATTCATATGTACTTTCTAAAGTTTATTGGTCCCGGTTGTCATTCGTAGAACTTTGACAGTCGTTACTGGTTAGCCAGAAACTCTGACCAGTCTAACCAAGAGGTATCGGGTCGTCCAGTTACTGGGTTGTGGAGGTCAGATGGGCAGTCGCTCCACGTAAAACACCGGTATTCAGCTGAATCCGGTTAGGCTGGGAGCCGACCCCAATACGGTTGGGAAAAGGCTAAGGAGATGATGAATTTCGTACGCATATGTATCATTTGAAAATTACACGGACGAAGACACAAGCAAAAGCTAGCTCAGTATTATGATCAGTGAGTCCATTTTGACTTATGATGCGGAATGCCGACTTTAGTTAAATTGTCGATTTTTTGGAAAGACCATTAAATTTTTCAATGGTGCTGATTCTCTTGTTCACAAACTTAACTAAATTTAAGTAAAATGCATCTTTCTCTTTCCATTTCTTAAAAAAAAGGACAGAAGATACGTTTTAGTTTAATCCTGTCAAATTAGACAGCGCCTGGAGAAAATTGACGTATATTTAGTCGCCATGATTTAAAATCGCGTCTAAATTATCTGTGGAGTGTCTATATTTGACAGGACTTAACTAATATTATATCTTCTGTCCTTTTTTAATTAAATGGAAAGAGAAAGATGCACTTAACTTAAATTTACGTTAGTTTGTGAATAAGAGAATCGGCACCAATGCCTGCTTTTCAATCTTTACACTATTTGTTTCTAACATGCCAAACTTTTTATCCTGTCTCATTTTCCACCATCCTTAACATCGCCCCGGGTTCATAATCACCAGTATCTGCCACTACTATACCGGCCAGCACAATGCCTGTCTAGTTAATACCGGATCAACCGGATTTAACCGGATCTTATCGGATTTTACAGCAAAAATCCGCACTCATTTACAATAACTTACAGATTTCCCCGAACCTTTATTCTTTAGGTACAGTCTGTTACATAATGTTTGTATTAATAGATGTAATAATTTAGGCTTACGGGGCTGAAGAGATACTTGAATACAGGTGACTTTTAATGTACTAGGGGTTTAGGTTCGCTTGGCAACATGCTAGAAATATTAAAAAACCGGTTTCCGTACTTTTTGATGGTGAACAAAAATTAGATATAATTATTTCTAGATAAGGCGATTCTCACACGGCACCGCGCGCCGCCGCGGAGGGCAGTGGTGGTGAAGCGGCTCGACCGCGCGGTCGAGCGGTGTACGTGTGTTAGGTATCAACGGAACGGAAAGTGTCTCATACAACATGACATCCGCTTCACCGCCCTCCGGCGGCGCGCGGTGCCGTGTGTGAATCGCCTAAACCATTTATTTGGTGCATTAGTTTGCAATTAAGTGTATTTATGAGTGGGCTGCGGGTTGTTCGAAAGAGAAACCGCGGCCCCGAACACAAAGGGCTAATAAGGAACATGGATGGGTTTTAGTCAGTAGAAGTCTGACACTCCCTTCCGCTTGTATTATATGTAAAAAAAATGTATTCATAAGTAGTTTCTCCTCTTAAAAGATAGTCCGTTAAATGTCAGACTGAATAATGGGTTGATGAAAAAATCTTTTAGATCTTTTAACTTTTCTATTTACTTCAACTTAATTCGCACGGATTTTAACTAAGCTATATTTCTATTACTGTCGTACAACTGATTTAAACTGTTATGGCAAGATTGAGAAGGGAAAAACTATCAAGGAAAAGTACATGCTAAATAGGTAATATTAATTTACGTCAACCAAAGAGTCACTGACAAAATCACGAAAAAAATCAAGTTTTAACATCAAAGACTGCATAATTTATTTCCACGTCTCGCACCAGTTGTTGACAGTACCAAAAAAGGAAAATTTTCTTAAACATTCACTTGTTATTTATACGCCATTTAATTAGCAAAAGTCTGAGATAATTAGTGAAATCCTAAACTATAGAGCTAAGAGAATAAGTTTCTAGACTGATTGGAAGGCTGGCACTGAGACTAATAATAAAACGGTTTGTTGACTAAACTGTGGTACATATCGTGTCCTGAATACTGAAACTGCTGAATACTGAAACCGTTCGATATGTCGAGGAGACGGGGATTCGGTTACCTATTACTGTATCGACGAATCGTGTCGGCGCGTATATATGTTACGGCTAATACCCGAAGTGCGGCTACTAAAAAAGCTCTGCCGATAGCATGCCGGCTACAACTATGTACAGTCAATCCCTGTTAGATAAAAATAAAACACGCGCCGCTGCTGCAGATGCTGTGAGTCATGAGTGTGACGCGGGGCGGAAGGCTTGGCGGGACACGCATCTAAGTTTTATCCAACAGGGATTGTCTGGACCTAGTTCCAGCCGGAATGATATCGGATAGACCTAGTTTTATCCAACAGAGAATGGCTGGACCTAGTTGTAGCCGGCATGATGAAGGCTAGAATTAGTTTTACCCGAAAACAATCGGCTAGTACTAGGTTTTACCAAGAGTAAGTGGCTACACCTAGTTCTAACCGGCTAAAACTAGGTGTAGCCGCACTTCGGGTATTAGCCGTAACATATACATACATATTCACTAACTGAGCATTCGAGAAGGGATATACAATTTGTTGGGTGAGAAGAATCAAAATTTGTCAAAGAAGCAATTCAAAAAAGGATGTGTGTGTTATTTATATACTGATATTTGGGCCAATTAACCTTTCGACGATCAAGTGACAGTCGGCTGTCGGGCTGTTATTGTCTAAAATCACGTGTGTTCGAAGGTTTAGGGAACAATATTTTTTTATTTCATTTAAATGGGCAAGCTCCTGAGGTGGTTCTATAAATGTACATATTTACTGACACATTATTAATAACATAATGTTTATAATGTATTGTGGTTTCGTGGTTATACAAACATAATTGTTAGATATCAAATCACGCCAATCCTTCTTTGGCGTTGTTAGTGGTGAATAGTCGTCTTTTACCTCATTAATTTGTCAAACCACTTTGGGACCTACATTTATAATAAGCATATTAATTAATTTACATTCCATGACACGCATTAGTACCTCCCGTATTTTTTTTGCGAAATACAATTAAGGACACTGACAGCGTACATACGTAGCTACACACCCCTTAGACATTATTGCCCTTACTAATAAACACTGTGTAAAGTTATGCAATGAATAAAGCCTGTGTAACCATACATTTTTTGACATATAAACCTGTCATAACTTTATGCAGCGATTATTAGTACCTAAGGCGCTGTAATTCAACCTTATCTAATGTTTTTTTTCCAAACCTCTACCACCCTCTCCTCTTAAGTATCCAAGAAGCTAAGCAAATACATATCTAAAACGTACTCTATAACTACGATAATGTGCAATCAGACAGCTTCTGAATGTTAAAAAGCAGTTTGGCTGGAGCGCGGCGGCGGCGAGCCAAAGCGCTGCTAGCGCTGCCAAGCGGGGCCCGGGACCGTGCCAACTCCCCCGGGGCTGCTCAGCTTGCTCAGCTGGAGTCGGGGTGTAATCCTCGCTTTAATAATGTTTCTAATACCCTAATCTCATGACGTAGTTGCAGAGATGCTAGATGTAACTAGCTACTTTTTTCGGTCGTAATTTTCTTTTTCTTCTTCTCTGCGGTTCTTTTCTGATTAGCTAGATGTCACGTTTGGTTTTTATCGGTTATTGTTCCGCCCCCGAAGGTTGTTGCAAAATGTTATATACATTTTTTTTTGGGGAGTGGGAAATCGTCGAATGACTTCTCCCGTCCTGGGCGCTGCGGGAGGGCGTGTCAGACTTTTACTGTCTAAAACCCACTCACGTTCCTTCGGTGGCCCTTTATGTTCTGGGGAAGCGGTCACTATTATAAACATTCCGCAACTCCATGTTATATCCATATTAACCTTTCGACGATCAAGCGACAGCCGGCTGTTGGACTGCTTTCTATTGTGTTGTGTCTCAAATCACGTGTGTTCGAAGGTTTAATATTATAAATGGGAAAGTGTGTGTGTTTCTTTGTCCGTCTTTCACTGCAAATCGGAGCGACCAATTGGCTGGATTTTCAAGTGGAGATAGTTGAAGGAATGGAGAGTGACACAGGCTACTTTTTGTATGCTCCTAAAGCGAACGAAGGCGCGGGCAAAAGCTATACAAATTTCCAAAAAAAATAGTTACCGTGACCCTGGAACATAAAGGGCAACCGAAGGAACATGAGTGGGTTTTAGTCAGTAAAAGTCTGACACGCCCTCCCGCTGCACCCAGGACGGGAGCAGTCATTTGATGATTTCCCACTCACCAAAAAAAAGCTATACAAATTCATCAATAAATGAATTATCCATTTACACAGATTTTTTTTTTCAATTTGAGCTAGTACATCATAAAATATTAATAAATAAACAAACTTAGCCTAACTAGCTTATAACTATAGATTTCGTTGAAGGATCCATGACAGTTAAATCTTTTCTCCGAAAATCGATTCCCGTCGAGTCTTTCAGGAGTTGCAGTGGTTGGGAATAGTGTGTCACGATTGTACTAAAAACAACCTGGCTTTGCAAAATAGAGCTCAAATTAAACTAAAGAATCAAATTTGAATAGATGTTGAGATCATCCTACATGCATGCACCTGCGTGTGTATGTATGTATACACATGTTTATGGCAAATAAATGATTCTATTCTATTCTATTCTAGATATATTTTAGCATTGAAAGACAATTCCCCCGATATCACGAGGCAACAAGTATTTATTGGATAGACATATTTGCGAATGTATTTCTCAGAGAGATTTTCATACCTTCAACTAGCTTCGACTAATTATACTGAGTACCTTAATAAACAATACCTACTTTTAATCATAATTATGTAATACCCAAACAAATTTTCAGGATAGCCACCACTATATAATAATTATGTAATAATTCCTTATATGCATTTTGTGGTTAGATGAAAACCCGCGATGCAAAATTTATAATTACGTATTGCAGAATCTGTAAATAAACACAATATGTTATAACTATTAGGAAAATCTATCTTTATTAGGTAATAGACACAGCACTGAGCTGTTATGTAATCTGTCGACAATGGTCATAGATATTTTAGGCTAAATTTATTTGTATACTGCATTGTAATGAGGAATACAATTGTTATTGGAATTTACAATACGCAGTTAGGTCTAGGAAATTTATGCTAACAATAACTATTAAAACTCAGGACAAACTTACCTATGATAAAATAATGTTGATTGCAGTTGTCCACTGTGTTGGAAATGAATAAAGAGGTTTTTTACCCTGGTGAAACCGACCAGATAGACTAACTATGTAATATCTTCCAGATAGCTGAAATTATTCTGTAAAATAATAAGAAACACATATCTGACTATTTTTTACTCTTGCCACAAGATAAAAAACAGCCCAGTGTATGTCGAATATTGTTTCGTTTTTGTAGGTTTATCTGTAGTCTATAGCTTAATGAGAAAAAAAATTAGACTCAATAATTTCCGACACAAACGAGTGATCCTGGAAGGGTTCCGTATTTCGACGGATGCACGGTGTATCGTACATATTTTCGGGTAATACTCCATTATTTAAATAATAAGCATTTATCGTTATGATGTTACTAACTGAGCAGTAGCTCAGTTTCTGTAGGTCGTAGTGTGATGTTATGTAACCTCTACGTTATTCTGATGTTTATATGCTATTTATGTATATTACTGTAAAGTTTCAACAAAACCCGTTTAGTACTTTCTGTGTGAAAGAGCAACATACATTCATCTTCACAAATTATAAAATCAGTAGGTCTCTAGCAGGATTCGGAGTTTCATTTACTACACTTTCTAGTGAAACAAGTGAAGTTAGTAGGCATTCTGCGTATTATAATAATAATAATAAATATTCTGGGACAACTCACACACGGTCATCTGATCCCAAGCTAAGCAGAGCTTGTGTTATGGTAACCAGACAACTGATATACATACTTATATGCTTTCTAAATACATAATATCATAGATAAATTACACCCAGACACAGAACAAACAATCATGCTCATCACACAAAGTTTGTCCTGGGTGGGAATCGAACCCACGACCTCCGGCTTAGCAGTCAGGGTCACTAACCACTAGACCAACTGGTCTGTCAACATTATACTTATGTTCCGAGCCTAGACAAGTGGCATTGTAGAATAGATAACGAAAACGAATAGATTGTCAAATGTGTGGAATTGACGTAAGCTTTCGCTAAACAATTTGACATCTCCATACATTTGACAATCTATTTGTTTTTGCTATCTATTCTACAATGCCACTTGTCTAGGGGGGCAGTTGTTCATTCATATTCACGAGGACACAGCCGCCATTTTTAGGCTTCCCGCAAAGTTTACGGCTGCACTTGCAATCAGATGGAACGTCGCAAGTTAGTCACGGTGTTTGTGTTATCTAGCCGTTCGCTGAGGTTTTTTGTACCCATGTAAAAAGGCTTTATTTTTGTCGCATTTTTTCAAGTTATTTTAGTCTGAGTTTGGAATTGAATGGCGAGTTATATTGGTCTTAATTTGTACCTGTTCTAATTTAAAATAAACAGAACAACTTAAAGTTATAAAATACTAGCTTTTGTCCGTGTGGAATAATACTTCCCGTTCCCGAGGTATTTCCGGGATAAAACTATCCTATGTCCTTTCTCGGGTCCCAGAATATATCTGCACCAAATTTCATTCAAATCGGTTCAGCGGTTTAGAAGAGACAGACAGACAGACAGACAGAGTTACTTTCGAATTTTTAATATTAGTACGGATTGATTTTAAAAGAGTTTTGTGTGCTTCTTTTGTTCCAAAACTTACTGTTTGAAACGAGCAAATAGTTCCAACTTTAACTTGACAACTCAAAAGTGAAAATAATTTTATTGAAATAAAGTTTGACATAATTAAGTACTTAAGGGTAGTGAATAATTATATCAAAGTTAGATGGAAATCTTGCACTATTAAAAATCCAATAAGGTATTTTTAATAGTGCAAAAAATGGCAATGTAATTTTCACCTGCAATAGGGTTCCACATTTATTATTTCTTTGTACTATGTATATTTTTTTTATTATAATGGGCTTGCTCTTGGTCCCAGACTAGCCCGAGGGCATAGACGGAGCCTACGATGGAGCGAACTTACCCAGTAGATGCCTATGCACTCGTTTCTTAAATAACTACTTCCGGGTTATATGAATTTGGAAACACAGACGCCGGCAGGAAATTCCATTCCTTTGCGGTGCGCATTATGTATTAGGAAAAAGGTTTACACATTGTCATAAAGACGTTAATATTTTTTTTGTTACTTACATAAGATTAGCATAAGACAGGACTGACATACTGAACTGTTCAAAGTCCCTAAAATACAATAAAAAACCAACAACGTCAATGTCAATGGTATGCTATTGTTTCAGGATGAGGAAATGTCCGGGATAGTTTTCTCTTTCCTCGTGTAATTCCTGAAATGGTTTTACCACCCTATGCACACCATGGAGCGTACGTAAATGAATGACTAACTAATGTGTAAGTTAGGTCACATACATTCTAATAAATTTGGGAATTACCTGTTTTCCTAAATCCATACTAATATTATAAATGGGAAAGTGTGTCTGTCTGTCTGTATGTTTGTCTTTCTTTCACGGCAAAATGGAGCGACGAATTGACGTGATTTTTTAGGTGGAGATAGTTGAAGAGATGGAGAGTAACATAGGCTACTTTTTGTCTCTTTCTAACGCGAGCGAAGCCGCGGGCAAAAACTAGTCAATTACTTGCATAAAAATATTTTATGGTGTTAATTCACTTGGTATTTTGTCAAACTAATCGCGTTACTTTGGTAATACTAACTGTACTCTAGACTTGATAGAATAAAAATAAATACATTTCCTGGGACAACTCACACACGGTTATCTGATCCCAAACTAAGCAGAGCTTGTGTTATGGTAATCAGAGAACTGATATACATACTTATATAATTTGTAAATACATACATATTATAGACAAATTACACCCAGACACAGAACAAACAATCATGCTCATCACACAAAGTTAAGAATAAGGTTCGTTTCTAGTTGCATCTAACATGCATATATTATGCATTGTAGCCGTATACTCTAAGTGAATTTGTACCATTACTGTAGACAGTGGTAAAAGGCGATTTATGGATATAACGAAAAAAAAAACACTCATTTACAACTTCATCCTAATTATGAGAATATATATGGTTATAGGAGTCCAGAGGAATAGTTGTAACACTAGCTGTGTTCCGCGGTTTCATCTGCGTGTTTAGTTTCTGCTCTACTTCCGGAGGATAAGTGGACTATCCAACATAAACATATTTTTTGCAATTGGGACCAGTAGTTTCTGAAATTAGTGCGTTCAAACAAATAAACAAACATACATAAAAATAAACAGACCAACCATTCAGCTAAAAATATTGGGACCATCTTGGCGCCCAATTAGGACCTTTTTGACGCCCAATCAGCACCATTTTGGCGCCCAGTTGGGACCTTGTTGACTCCCAGCTGGGACCATCTTGACGCTCAATTAGGACCATCTTGGCACCTATCTGGGACTATCTTGGTGCCCAACTAGGACCTGCTTGACACCCAGTCAGGATCATTTTAGCACTCAATTGGAACCATCTTGGCGCCCAGTTGAGACCTTATTGTCTCCCATTAAGGAACCAATTTAACACATTATGTAAAGCATTTAAGGCGACGAATTGTTCAACAATAATTTCTAAAACCAGGCGCACGCACCCCGCAAACCGCACACACCCCGGTAAGTAACGTATGCATTGCAACAGAGGGCGCTGGCGAGCGGCGCGCGGTGTTGGCGGCGCGGAACATAGACACCTTGGAGTTGTCTTATATATTTTTTTATGAATTTACCTATGACTTTTTTTATTGATTGTCTTTTCGGAAATAAACTAACACGTGCTAGTGTTATTCAAATAACGAAATTAAAAGTTTCGTTATTTGAAAAAAAAAGTAGCACATTTTTCTCTACCGTAAAATATTTTAAAACATCATAATTTTTTGTAATATTTATACGATCAAAATATCTTTATTTACTTTTACATAAGTATTCTAAGGCTGGAACCTTTTCCTTGTAAGTATTAAATTATTGTGTGTGTCTGTGTGTGTGTTTATTTATTTTAACAAGGAACATTATATATTCTACTTTGATATCATTTACAAACAAAACACATATTAATTACACTTCGTGTGTATTATTATTATTCCATTTATATCATACAATATATTATAGTTTACATTTTTAAATATCAATACAAAAATAAACATTTAAAAATAGTAGCCCACCGGCATCGGGAATAGGGCCTAAGCTACCGGTGGTCAGTGGCTCCAGAGAGAGGAACCTCCGGACAATGCGCACCGTGGCCAGGAGTACCGCTTTCTGCATCAGACCCTTGACCCAGCTGCCTAGCGAAAGCCTATTCAGATGTTGGTCGAGGCTCTTCGCTATTATGCCATTGGCCGTCACGACTATCGGCACAATGACTGCTGAATCCACATCCCACATGTCGACAACCTCGCGAGCCAAGTCGAGATATTTGGTCTGCTTATCTTTCTCAGCTTTAACGAGGTTCTCGTCATGCGGGACAGCAATATCAACAATCACTGCACGACCCTCTAATCGATCTATCACCACTATGTCAGGTTTGTTAGCAACAATAGTCCTGTCAGTAATGATAGATCGATCCCAGTACAATGTGACATGATCATTCTCAAGAACTGGGTCGGGCACATACCTGTATTACGGTACTTCTGATTGCACAAGACTATATTTCAAGGCAAGTTGCTGATTAATAATAATAATAATAAATAATAAAACCTTTATTTTCAGGCAACTGAGGCCCATAGAAAAAATACACAAATAATGTAGCTTAAAATAATAAACTAATACATAATAAAAGAAACTATAAGTAAACAAATTTTAAACTATTGCACACGAAGTGACGGCGTCGTGTTTCGCTGCGATGTCGGTATGCTTCCACGAAAACGTCGATACATGACACCCTTCGGCCAAAACTCTCCTTTGTCATAATTTTATTTTGCATAGCAACGGATAGCATAAACCTCTTTTCGCAGAAAATCGTTTGGCATACACTCATTTACCATACACCGAAACCCATAATTTTGTAAGTCAGAATCATCTTTAGGCATAAATTTCATATCCATAATAAACAATAAGTATAACAATCACATCGTAGAAAGTTCAAAACCAGAATCATCTTTTGGCATTTATTTTATATCCATAATAATCAAAAGTAGAACCATCATATCGCAGAAAATTCACAGCCAGAATCATCTTTTGGCATGCATTTCATATCTTATTTTGGCATGCAGCAAGCATGCAAGCATGCAGCAAGCATGCAAGCATGCAACAAGCATGCAGCAGGCATGCAGCATGCAAGCATGCAACATGCAGCAGGCATGCAACATGCAGCAAGCATGCAACATGCAGCAGGCATGGCTTCTGTCACGGCTCCGGCGCTGCGGGGCTCCGGCGACCCCACGCGGGCTAATCGTCGCAGATGGTTTTACGTCCACCACCACAGCTTCGGCTTGCTGGCCGGCAAAGCCGGCCAGCCTCAGCCGCGGCGGTGTGCGTTAAAACCACCTGCTCCTCAGCTCGCGGGCCGCCTCGCCCCTCCGCGCCTTCGCGGGTTTAAATTACACTCTAGGGGTAGGGCAGACAAGACTACGTGAAGTCGGTTTTGCAGCGATTCATTTCTGTCACTCACTTTTGTAGCACACCATAGTGATTTTTTAAAACAATATATATATTTTTTCATTATGATCACAGAATTTCAATAGAAATAAATATTACTAATATTTATTTCTATTGAAATTCTGTGATCTTCGTAGTATGCTAAGTCAAATTATCCAAATAATCGGCGCTCTAAATAAACGTTATGTTAAACGAAATTATGCAAAATTGTAACTCTGACAAAAGTAATTATTCCCAATAAAATTCTGCCATCTTAAAAGTATCCCATTTAAAATTCGGACATAAAAACATTAGGCCAAAAAACAATTATGTTAAATATTTTTTATACCTTTATAATGTTCGTTTAAAAAAGTTTCTGCCAAGTGAGTTATGCCAAATAGGTTTCTGAGAAACAAGTTTCTGCCAGATAGAGGACACCCCTCCAAATGATTAGTCGGCACCCGCACCACGAACGACTTAAAATTTGTGTTGTGGCGCGACTCCAACTGCACAACTCTCAAAGTCCAGTTGGTCTTCACTCGTACATATTCCACAATCTCCTCAACCTTTGTGGAATGATGTAGTCTCGAAACATACAGCTGCGTCGTGGGTATTGCTGGACGCAGCAGCATGTTGGGGCCTGCCAGCGCGGTGCCACACTGGTTCTGACAAGGAGGCTTCTTCTTCTTCTTCTCAACCTTGATAAAGCCATCCTTATCGCCTTGTTTAACCCCGTTTTTATTACCAAACCTGTTTTTATTACAAATCCTGGCTACAAGATTGTGTCTGTGCAAATAGTTTCCGTTAGCCAGACTAGAACACCCAGAAATAATGTGACGGATGGATTCCTCGCGACGGTGGCATGCCCGACATATTATTATGTCAACCATGCCGTCCTTTACAATGTATTTCCGGTAGTTGTTTGTCATCATAACTTCGTCCATTATTGCACAGACAAAACCTTCGGTTTCCCCAAAGAGGTCACCAAAGCGTAGCCAGGATACGGACGCTAGGAAATCTACATCGGGTCCTGGACCCGATGAAACCGTCCATGGAGCTCCTTGCTCTGCCATACCGCCCTGCGTTAATTAATATCCATTAATACAGGTTTGCGCCAGTTCTCGTTCGCTAAGGAGAGCGGGGTGAGGCCCTTATCCACCTAAACCACATCCCGACGCATCCCCACGTCGGCATTTAGGAAATAATCCCACACCACACTTCCGTGGGATATACAGTCTCATTACCGATGATTGTGGATGATGCATCCGATTTGCGGTCAGCAGACTGCGGATCCTCCTATCTAGGGCGTCCAGTTCTGTCTGAGGGTATTCTCTTGTTTCCCATAATATTATTTGTCCTATTTTTATTTTCCATAATGGTCCCTGCTCATAATATTCACTTGCACTAATTTCATGTATACTAACAACGCGTGTCATAACAATTTACTTGTCATAACTTTCATTTGGCCATAAAATGAGTTTCCATAATAACATATGCCATAATAATTAGTTTCCATAAGTAATACATTCCATAATCGACACTTGACATAAGCAGCATTTGATATAATTTATAAAAAATTATACCATCAATAAGTATAGTTAACACCTCGACTAGTAGGCCTAACCAATTTGCTATAGTTTCTGTAACAATTAAATAATATTGTTGGTTAAAAATTTAACATGCTGTGCTTCAAAAGTTAGTGACGGAACCGAATTTGTTGCAAAACCGACTCCACGTAGTCTTGTTTGTCCTACCCCTAGAGTGTTATTTAAAATCGCGTAGGCGCGTAGGGGCGAGGCGGCCCGCGGGCTGAGGAGCAGGCGGCTGCGAGCGGTGGTGAGCGAAAGCCGTCTGCGACGATTAGTACGTGTGGGGCCGCCGGAGGCCCGCAGCGCCGGAGCCGTGACAGAAACCCTGCCTGCTGCAAGTTTCATGCTCGCTTGAATGCTGCATGCTGTATGCTTGCTTGCATGCTTCATGCTTGCTTGCTTGCTGCATGCTTGCTTGCATGCTGCATGCTTGTTTGCTTGCTGCATGCTTGCTTGCATGCTGCATGCTTGCTTGTTTGCTGCATGCATGCTGTATGCTTGCTTGCATGCTGTAAGCTTGCTTGCATGCTGTAAGCTTGCTTGCATGCTGTAAGCTTGCTTGCATGCTTCATACTTGCTTGCTTGCTGCATGCTTGCTTGCATGCTGCATGCTTGCTTGTTTGCTGCATGCATGCTGTATGCTTGCTTGCTTTCCACCACTCATATTTCTCAGATTTAACTTGTAAATTGTAAATAAATATTACTTATGTCAGACTTATTTTGTTTTACCCACATAGTGTAATTTGTTAACATTCTGTGAATATGTAATATCAAACTTATTCATTTCAACATGAAAATAACATCAAAAAACTTGCAGGCTTGTCCCTAACTAGCTTTGTTTTGCTGGTATGGGCAAATGAATATTATGGTAAATAAATGTTATGGATAATGACATTATTGAAAATCAAAAGTATGGCAAACAAAATTATGGCATTTAATTATTATGGCATTTGATCGATTATGAATAATGAAATTATGGAAAATGATATTATATCATTTCATGATTATGGCAAATGAAGCGTTATGTCAAATGAAATTATGGCAAATACGATTATGGCATATGAAATTATGGCATATTAAATTATGGCAAACATTAGTAAACCCTGTCTGAGTCCATTTGAGTATGTCGAATTGGTACATCAAAACCGGTATGATAAAAGATTATTTAAAACTTTGTTCAGGCGGCCAAAGAAGCGCTCCTTCAACGCTTGTTTCATGTCGGCGACGTTGATGCCTAATGCTTCCATTATAGCCTGACCACCTCTGCGCAACCGATAGTCCTGAACCCTCCAACAATGTGCTGATAGGATTCAGGGCTAAACAGAACCACAATGGACTCAGACTATCGGACTGAAATATGCCTCGCTCAATCCTTATTGGTTCGGTGTTCTCTCGGATGTGCCGACATCCTGGATAGTGAAGGACCGTCCTCCTCTGCCCCATACACGACATCAAGAAGGTGCGCAGATTGCATATAATATATGGAACAATATAAGCAATAAAGGCAACAATATTTATTTTTGACGCACATATAGCACTTGGCCGAAACGACTACCAATTATAGCTGCACACCCTGATAATGTCGCATAATTAGTCCGGTAAGATAGCTTACACCAAGAGCCATCTACAATGACATCTATTAGGGGTATACCGTTTTTATTGACACTCCTTCTTTTATTGCAGCTTCTTTTTCTCTATCGCCAGCCTTTTTCATCTCATTCCATGCAGTCTCTTCCCAGTCATCACAGATATCGTTATGCATTTTATTGTAAGTAAAATCGGACATGTTGGGTAAACCTACTCAAGACAAAAATTTGATTGAGCTGTGCTTGACCACAACCAGCAGCCATAACTCCAGCAACGGCGTCTTTGTTTACATCAGCCAATGACGATTTTATTTAAGTAATTTTTGTAACCACACAATGAACAAACATGTAAATTCTGATTGCAAGTCTACGTGATGTTCAGACTCAAATTTTAATGTGGCTAATCCACAATTACACAAAGACTTCTGTTTAGAGAACTTTATAAGTTCTGTTACAAAGTGGTTCACATCTATTATTCTTGTACCTCCGGCTCCATCTGAATAAATTTAAAAAATAAGTATCAAAATCGTACATGGAATGTGGCGCGTTTTTCTTGCCCATTGTGTATTTATTTACATCAATCACGTCACAGATATTGATTATGTTTATATTTTTTTTTGGTTCTCATATCTAGGCAACCATTGAAACCTGCTTCCAACTTTTCCGACAAAATCAGACAATCTTTTGTGTTTTATAAACCGATTACTTACTGGTGCCTCAGTAGGGCGTTCAATTGTCAGTTCTGTAGAAACTTTATCACTCGAACACTGTCTGCTGATCTGAAAATATAAATAAATTAGGGCCTAATACTAACTTCAGAGATAACATATTTTGACTAATAGGTACGGTCGGTTATGTATAAAGGACAAAATTGTCTAATATACTCACTGTAGCTGCGGGAATGCCCTCGTTTTGTGATATATTAGTGTCATTAGTATCAGCACTTCTAAAATAAAAGAAGTCCTTTAATTTTAACTTCATCGTTGAATTAGGTAGGTATATTGATTGTAATATTGAATAATACATAGCAATAAAAACTTACACATTTTGCAACTCTGTATAATTCGGTAGAGCGTCGTTTTCATTTCTAGAAGATACAATAAAAAGTGTTTTAGTAATAATAATATTACCTATGTATAGCTTTTACAAAACGTTAGGAATTTTAGAAATTTTTCAAACGTACCCTAAAAAGGTAGCTGTCATTCTTTATTTTTGTTGCAAGTTGACGACTCCATAGTTTCAGTTTTATCACAAAAATAAACATCATTGAAGTCACAGTCAAAGTGACTTTTTGAATGTCATCTTTTCAGTAAACTACCATCGCTTCACATTTTACAATTCATTATGAAAACATACTTTATTTTCGTCATATTTGCACATTTTTCTAAAAGACATGCTCTTCTTTTCCTTTTGGAACATCTTTCTTTCTTTTTTCCCATCCTTATTCAATAAAACCGCTAAATTTGATCACGCAATCGCCGATGCAGTCCGGAAGCCGAATAGCACAAACCCGTCGCTGACAATGGTCAAGAGGGGACTGAGCGTCTCAGCGGGGCGAGGATTGCATATGCGCATTAGCTTAGAACAAAACGACGTAAACGACAAAATGCTTTTTGTTATTTTATTTAGTCGGAAATGATAACTTGAGAAATTCCTCTTACAATTTTAAGGAGTATTTATAGACTTGTCTACAGAGCAAGTTGAGAGGCTAAAATCGGTCCCGTTTGCCCATAAAATGTGATTTTCTATTTAAAAAGAGGTATGTTTGATATTGTTTTCTCTGTTACAAAAGTTACTTAATCATGTAATGAAAATTAACAAAATAAGGATTTCATCATGAACTGTTCAGATCACCAACTCATATTTTTATTCGTTTCGTAATTACTGAGAAAAATAGAGATCACTGATGCCAAAATTTCCAATTCGTCCTCTTAATAGATAGCGGCAGGTGTGTCCTAACTAATGTCATCCACACTAAGTTAGTAAAGGTAGCTAAATTGTAGTTGCTTTCATAGAATCAAAATTTATGAAGGTTACAATGTGATTAGAATTATTTAATAACAGAAGATGACGTGTTGTTTGTGTAGCTTAGCTGAGGTAATGAACATTAATGTTATTATTTAAACATAATTATTATCTGTTTTATATGTTCTGTTTATTTTGATTCTTTTTAGCTTTATTATAAAGTTTTTACTGTAAACAAGTTGTCAAATTCACGTCAATGGCCACTGACAGTATAATAACTATAAAAGTGTGTATAGTATACCAATAAAAAACTAAATAAGTTAACAATTTCATCACGAAATTTAAACAATGACAGATAAAAGTATCACTGCATCCTTAAACTATTGGAAACTTTAGTTAGCGTGAATAGTTGATGAAAGTCGTAGTATCCGGAAATAGAATGCGGTTCGGAGGGACAACGCAATTTATTTTATTACAATAGGGACGATGGGGAACTATTCAACTAAATAAAGTAAGTTTCTATCGCTCCTGTAGTTTATAGGATTGTTGGCTTGGAAACGTTGGCGGTAGTAACTATGGTTATTGCATTAAGTCGGACTTACATATAATTTGATGACTGCGTAATTTACGTTTTAGTATGTAGAGTTTATTGTGCTTGATACATTTTTTTTTCTGGGATTAAAATTTAAAATGAGGAATTTATACATCACATTAATTTTTATTATATAGGGACGTTTATTATCGAACATGGAAATTACAACTGGTGATCCTATATTGCGGCATCTGAGTTTGACGTTATATTTGGATATGACAAAAATCGCGACTAGAACCGAGCGTTGGGCAGTAGCCCACCAGATACAACACACATCTGGTCAAGGGATCCTCTTTTAGCAATGGAGGATGAGGACTTTACACTCTGTTCCCTAATACCCCTAAATTAAATCCATGCTTTGATACACAACTTTTAGAAATCTTTTTCTATTCAAACACCTGAAATTTCTCTCTCAACCTTGTAAGTTTACCAAACCTAAAACTCATTTTCGCCTATACCAACACTTAACACGCAGATCTTTTACCTTCAACCCTTCAGAAACTAGCAGCCCAAGGTCAAGATTAAGGTCACAGTTTAAAAACCACCCTCACAGCCCAGTGGCGAAGTCTTCACGTCCTGGCCACAAAGCTGCGCTCAGCGGGCCGGACATAACCGCATCATGGCTCGGCCCGGATTACCGGTCCGGTTTCACGCTCCGGTACCTCGCAAAGAATTATATTATCGTAAAGGTTCCAATCGCCTTACTTTGGCTTGGTAAGCTATTTCTTTTTTAAATAAAGGTGCCGTTAGATTTGTTTCATGAATTTTTCAGTAAGAACCTAAAGTTTAGAAGTCGGTGTGATATGATACTGCCACACTTCGGAAAGCATGTTAAATAATTGGTACGATTGTGTCTTGATTTTTGACTGTCGTCACTAGGAGGCAGTACCAAGGAGTTTCGTGTTTACCGGGTGGTGCAGGTCAAATAAACCTTGGCTTTATATAAAACTAGCTGCGTCCGCGTGGAGTAATTGTTCCCGTTCCCGGAGGATTTGCGGGATGAAAACTATCCTATGTCCTTTCCCGGGTCCCAGACTATATCTGTACCCAATTTCATTCAAATCGATTCAGTGGTTTAGGCATGAAGAAGAGACAGACAGACAGACACAGTTACTTTCGCATTTATAATATTAAGTACGGATGTTGTAGAACATGTTATACAAATTTAACATTACTGGGAAAAGGTTAGGCAGAATGATGCTCAAGCCACCTTTCCATCATCATTTGCCCAGCCTTTATCAGCGTGACCGGGTACAATAATTATCACCGGATATAAGAATTACAGTTTGGAATCATTTTAATAGAACTAACTGAATTAAACCAAATAGCCACCTGTTGGCGCTCGTGCCAAACTGTCTAATCATTTTTTTTTTAGGTTTTTTTTGGGGAGTGGGCAATCATCAATTGGCTTCTCACGTCTTAGGCGCGGCGGGAGGGTGTCAGACTTTTACTGACTAAAACCCACTCATGATCCTTCGGTTGCAATTTATTTTCCGGAGTACCGGTAACTATTATAAACATTCCGCAACCTTTTTGTGAGGATGACAAATCATCTAAAGATTGTCCAACTTTTACTGACTAAATAAGACCCATGTTCCTTGGGTTACCCTTTACGTTCCGGGGCCGCGGTAACGTTAGAACTATTCCGCAACAAACGCTACTCATCAGAGATCGGAAAAGCTACACAACATCTCTGCCAGTTAAAGAGAGCAAGCACTTTTGTATTTCATATTTCTAATTCACAAATCCATTTTCGAAAAACCCAAAAAAAAACATAAAAACTCAACCAAAGCAAAAAACGTTTTGGCGCGCTATCCTCTGCCATTAATTAAACGCTCGTTATAATATTTATGGTCGGCCGCGCCGCGTGTTCAGGCGTGAACATTCAAATCGTTTCTCTTGTGTTACGTCACGTTGACGTTGTGTGACTTTTTGACGGTATGGGTGAACTAGACACGTGCGGATTTGATTTTTAAACATTTGAATTGAACACACTATTTCGAGACACAATAAAAAGACCATAGTGGCGCGACAGCCGGCTGTCGCTTGGTCGTTGAAAGGGTAATTAATTCCTAAGCAAATGTAATAATGTAATAATTGTCATGGATTTCTACAAAGAAACGCCTGCTCCTGTAACTTATCTTGGTCATGAATGACATCAACGAAGGAAAATTTGTCTGTAAAAAATGTATTTGTATTTTTCAGAGCAATGTTACTATTACTACTTAAATAATTTTAGGATTTTCGTTACGCGCGGTATCAGCATCGTTTGCGTATAATAATATCATCGTTTTCTCGATAATATTTTCATCCCGTATAATAATTTAATCGTCGATTTGTTTGCAGATCGTGCTAGTGAATATATTAATATTTGTAATTCAATTCGATCTTAAAGCACTAAAGTCTTCGCCACACAGAATTAATGCGTCTTACTTTAGATAAATACGAAGAATAATTCTATAATAACTCTGCGTTTATGATTTTCTGTGGAGCAGGCTTTGCTTATGAGAGTATTTATAACAAGGAAACGTAAACTTTATTATACAAGGTAGATTGCATTGAGTTATTCATTTAAAATGCCATTTAGAATACAGGGTGGAAAATATAGATCCTGTTATATATCCTTTACAACATTATCAATAAGATATGCAGTGATTGAGCGATGAGCTGTGTCTTGCGTTGCGGGTTTGACGATCGACTGGCAAATGTTTGCACTACCTAGACTGGTCATCTCTCTGTGTGCTCCTGTCATACAGTTTCATAGTGATATTTGAGAGATTGTAGAACAAATAGCCGAGGCAGGCATGTCTGTGGTCACCTCTTGGCTTAAAGATATCTTATTAACGCTAAACACTGACAAAACAATAGTTCTAAGCTTTCGCAAGACCAAAAAACTTTAAACCAAAAATCTTTGCAGTTTGCATACATTCCTGTCCTTGAAACAAGTTTTTTATTTTAAATAACCTGAGTTGAACGATTTCAGAGATTGTTAAAAGTTAATTCTTTGAGTGAGATAGATAAAACAAAAACATGAGAGGAGTATAAACCGTAAAGCCAATCCACAGAGATACTCACCGACGCGTAGGCAGAGTGCGCGGCGCCATAATCTCATCAAAAGTATTAGATTTGCTCCTGTAAGCCGGTTGCTGCAAAAGGCCCGCTTGGATCACTAACTAACCAGCTTACCTGACTGAATGCCGAATGTTCGCGAAATTTCGGGAAAACTCTTTGAGTCGAGGAAATGTTTTCATCTGTGAGCTGTATTTGGTTCTTTTTTGTCACGTATGTGGAGAAAATATGATATTTTTTTCCACGCGATGTATGTTATAAAGATTGGAGCTGAATTCGAAATGAATTTTGTTTTCGTATGTTACATGGATCTGGGCTTTTCAATTGTATATAACTTACTTAAATGTTAAGTATTTATATGAATTGAAAGTCACTTGGTAAATGTAAAATTTGTTTAATCAAACAAAAATAAAATAACATTGAGTGGAGTAAACCCGCTTTCAGTACACCCGCTTGACAAACAGATCGACAGGCGGACAGCGTATGCTATACTCTATAATAGACCTGCGTCCCGCTAGCACCCTGGAGATCTATGAATTATCTGGAATTCGCTGGGTAATTAATGCATTTTTTATATTTTTATTCATTTTTATTCATTATGTTCTCTCAATACCGACCCATATCTATCCTACCCATCATCTCCAAGGTCCTTGAATCTGTTGTACACAAACAACTTTACTCCTTTCTTACCTCCAACAACCTCCTATGTCCTTTCCAATCCGGCTTCCGACCGTCCCACAGCACAGTTGGTGCGCTGCTGAATATAACGGAAGACATTAGGTGTGCTATGGATAACACCAAGCTCAAAGCAATGGTGCTGTTGGATTTCAGCAGCGCATTCAATTCTGTTGATCATGACATACTTCTTGGTGCTCTTCGTGCAGTAAACATGTCCTCTTCGGTTCTTGACTGGTTTCAGTCTTACCTCTTCGGTCGCCTGCAGTTTGTGAAAACAGCCGATGCTAATTCGGACTGGTTGGATCTCACTGCTGGTGTTCCCCAAGGCGGCGTACTCTCCCCATTACTTTTCTCTGTATTTATTAACAACATATCCCAGGTTATCTCTTCTCCCTATCTTTTGAAGTCGGTTGATTACATTTAAGTTCTCTGTTAAACAGTTATGTGCAATAAAGTATATTATTATGTTCGCTTTAGTACACTATCAAGACAACAAATGCCAAAAAAAAATTTAAAGTGGTTTAAAATACCAACCATATTGGCGTTGGCGCAAATGGTGATGCTAAGCAAATACCTAAACATCTCACACTCAGCACCGTTCAGATTTTGTTGTCATTTTCCCTCATTTAGCCTGATAAATGGCGTCGCTTTTTCAAAACAGGTATTTCCGTAATTTTTCACCACTTTTTAAAATCTATTTCTTAAAACAAAAAAAAAGATTATGATTCTTTATTGTAGGTAATGTCAGTAAACCTACATACAAATAAACATACAGACGAACATAGAACCTCTTCCTATTTTGCTGCTCATTACCAAACAGCCAACATGTCCAACCAATATTTATCTACAGCTTATATACTTAACACACAACTCAAATACATCACGAGACACGATATACATCAATAACGTTGTCCACGATATATTCGGAGCTGTCGGCGCTCTTAATGCTCTTGGCTTGAAGGGCTCTTGACGATGAAGCTGGTTTTATAAGGAGTAATGAGAAGGAGTACTTGGCAGACTGACGAGAGTCTTGGCAGCACTTGACGAGAGTGTAAAGCAGGTTAGCAAAGCAAATTGATAATTTTTATTCTGTAGTATTTTTTTCTGGTGTTGATAATACTCTTGAGAAACAGCTCTGTGGTAAGATATATATTATTTACAAATAATTATTAGGTGGCAGGTTATTAAAAAACTAAGTGCATTTTAGTAATTTTTGTGACATGACACTTATTTAAGTTTAAAATTGTTATATGCTAAAAAGATTTTCTACTTTCTTTTGGGACACTGAGTTTGATTCCTTGTTCGAAATAAACGAAATTTTATTAAATGAATTATTTATTTTACATGAAAGCCTAAAGCTCAAAAGACTTTTCAACGCAAATTAAAACGTAATCATTTACCCTCCGAAACAAAATCAAAATGGCTGTTCACAAAAAGCACAAACCGATTGATGTTCCAAAATTAAATTATAGTACAATTGATTCCCGGTAGGGCGCCACCAACCAGTTGCTGGCGCAATCGTATTTGAAAATGGAATCTCCAAACAGCTTTCGCAACGGATTATTTCGCTGTAATTCCATTTCTGAATATTACAATTTTACTCGGGTGCTCGAGAAACTTCGTAAAATAGAGGATGGGTTTCATAAATATTAATATTTATTAAAATAATTTTGTAAATAGCTTTCTGCTATATTATTTATGATATATTTTAAGTACTTAATATTTCTTTTTCCGCGATTATAAAGTTGTAACTTTTTGATGGTATCGTATATTTATAAATGAGCTCAACAGTCGCAGCCATTGTTAAAAATACACACATCAAAAGTGTCTAGGGATCAACATATATTTTTGCAATAACTTTTCTCCTGATTGATATTAATGAAAATTTTCTTTAAGGATTCATCAAATAAAGTGTTTTCGTTTGTCACAGTACCGATAAACCAAGTCACCTTTGCATTAATAAAGAAATTTGCCATTTTCCTAATAAAGGGATTTTTGACATTTGAACCACTAACACAAAAGTTCGAAAAAAAGACTGAAATAACAGTTTTCTCTAAAATTTTATTGGGTAACTTAAACAATTAATAATCCGTGTTCCTACCGCGAACACTAACAACACAAGAACATCGGTTTGGCATACTCAAAATGAGTTCATCCAAATCACGCTGTGGAATGGCCGCCCATGTTCGTTGCAACAACAAAAAAAGGTCTTCTTGCGACTGGATACCCTCCATATTCGGCAGAGCTCTTCTCTGTAGCATATCCCATGCATGCTCAATCGGGTTCAAGTCTGGCGACTGAGCAGGCCAGGGCAGGACATTGATGTTAGCTGCGGCGAGAGTCTGTCTTACAACTCTTGCGGTGTGCGGTCGTGCATTATCATGCATTAACTGAAATAAGGGACCGATTTGCACTTGTAAAAGAACGATGACGCCTGATACAATCGTCTCAGCATAAATTTGAGCGTTGAGGTTGCCTCTGATCCAAATCAACTCAGTTCTTCCGCCGATCCAAATACCCGCCCAAACCATGATGGTTCCACCACTATAAGGATGGACTTCCTGGCAGGATTTTAATCGCTGTTGGCGTCCAGGGGTTCTCCAGTGTCGTATACGTCTTGTATCCGGTCTCATACCAAAACGAGACTCATCAGAAAAGCACACGAAACGCCATTGTTCTTCTGCCCAATTTCTGTGTTCAAGAGCCCATTGATATCGAATCCTACGATTGTGCATTGCTATAGGTGGTACCCGTAGCGGTCTTCGGGAATGAAGGTTTACTTCATGCAAGCGGTTTCTGACTGTTTGGTCGCTGATTAAGTTCCCAAGAGTGATAAAGCCTCACGGCTAACATCATGGCGGTTATTGTTGGAGCTCTTCGAGTTAAGATTTGAATGTATCGGTCTTGTCTCCGTGTGGTGCAGCGATACCGTCCTCCATGGCGCTCAGCCACGGTACCAGTGCTTCGGTAACGTGTCCAAAGTCGACTGATAACACTCTGACTTGTATTCAGAGCTAAAGCCACAGTACGTTGCCGGGAACCAGCTTCTATCATTCCCACGGCTCTGAGCATTTCTTCCCTGCTTAAATGACGTCGCCGCTCCATAATAACGTTGGTTTTAATCAGTAGTAGGGAAACAGTAGCACTAATAATGTCTTCAATGCGTTGTATGTTTTTATAGGGAAAATATTGACAGCTGATTTTCATCTTTTACTCGAATTTGATTCACAGTTCCTGATTCAAATTATGAAATGCACCAAAAAGGATCCATATAAATTTATAAAATCATAAATTTATTACAAAGCCACATCTCAATCTCAAGAAATCCGCATAAAAATGCTTGATCCCTAGACACTTTTGATGTGTGTACAAAAGAGAAAATAACTAATGAAAGCCAAAAAGGATACTGCGTAAATATCCTGCTGGTGACAGTTTCAGTCACATTAAACTATTTCAGCCAATAAATTCAGCCCGACCTTTACCTAATTGTTTGAAAGAGAAATATTGTTATTCAATTTCTAGAACTGAAAGGAAATAATTATTACCTCTTCTACAAAAATAATTTTAGCGAAATCCCTATTCATAAAATATACCAATTTCGTTTGGCGTTATTCGGGTTTATTCGGAAGTGCTCGTAAATGATCGTAACTGAAATGTTCTATTTGATGTCTGTATGGGAATGAGGTAAATCATTTTTCGGGTCGGTAGGACTCGCGTCCGTCGCCGGACAGTGCTCAATACTCAACACAATATTTCAATACAAGCCAGATTTGGGACGAATCTTATTTATTACTGATTGCTAGTATTATATTAGGAAATTGATTATTTTGACAAAGTTTTTAGGCGATGAAGATGTAACAATCAATTTATGTCATATCTATGTTACGTTTTCCTGGAACTTGTTGAAGGACGTAGGCTACTCTTTAATTCGCCCCGTCGTTATTCGGCGAATTCGCACACTAAACAAATCAATGAAAGGAATAGGTAGAGTATACTTATCTAAACTTCCACTTCGTAGGTAACTTAAGAGTGGATAAAATAAAATCCTAATGAGGATGTAAAAAATCCGTACTAATATTATAAATGCGAAAGTAACTCTGTCTGTCTGCCTGTCTCTTCTTCACGCCTAAACCACCGAACCGATTTGAATGAAATTTGGTACAGATATAGTCTGGGACTAGGATAGTTTTCATCCCGGAAATCCCCCAGGAACGGGAATTATTAATCCACGCGGACGAAGTCGCGGGCAAAAGCTAGTATGAAATAATTTCATTTCTTGCTACATTTTTTGTTCTGGAAAATCGAACAATGCTCTTTTATTTCGAACTCTTTCAATTGTCTTTGTTATATTATAAGTCGACGCGGCGGTGGTGACCTATCGCGCCCGGCGCTGGTTCAGGCCATGCTTCTGGCCGAGACGGAATGGTATGCCGTCGCCTCCTTCTGCGAAGCAGTTATGCTGGTGAAGGAAGCGGCGGCGCGCGAGAGGCAACGACGAGCCTCTCGCCCCGGACTAAGACCCAGGCGAAGACGTCGAGAGTCGCAAGACGACTACCGGCCACCGTAGGCACGGCTCTGTGGATGGCGAGCTATGGGTAGCTCGCCGCCCGGCTAGGACCAGGACCGCGTCGACGGCGTGTTAGTGTTCCACGCGCGCCTCACAGAGAAGTCAGCACAGGAAGGGGCCCAACAGGGCCAACGCCTGCCGGGGTTGCGTATTGTTTATAATAGTTACCGTGACCCTGGAACATAAAGGGCAATCGAAGGAACATGAGTGGGTTTTAGTCAGTAAAAGTCTGACACGCCCTCCCGCCGCACCCAGGACGGGAGCAGTCATTTGATGATTTCCCACTCACCAAAAAAATAAAGAAAAAAAATATACATTAAGTCGAGTATTGATCCTCTTTCCAAGTAATAAAGTTTTTTCGAAACTTTATTTGGTTTCGGTCGCTTAACTTATTTGTAACATTTACTGATTTCCGGATTTTATAGGAGGTACTATCCCTCCCCATGTTTTTCTTTTCGTAGGGTTAGACTAAACCCTACCTATTCCGACCTCTGCGATTATTACACAACACTCCTGCCGTCCACAACACACACACTTAACTCTACAACGACACATAATCCAGTTTTCTTGTTCCGTCTCCGATAAAACAAACAGAAAGCAACGCCACGCCGCAGAGATGCGGGCGAGGGCGGGGGGCGTGTGGGTGCCTAAACACACGCGCCCCACAAATGTTTGCTCACCGCTGGGCACAACAACTATTGTTACCATACATTTACACGGAAAAGTTACCTTTTGTCCTGTTTGTTGACCAGTTTAAATCAGTATTCCTTTAGTGAGAGGCTGTTTACACATAGGCGGAGCTCGGGGGTGCGCTGGATGAATGGAAAATATTTGGTGCGCATTCTCCTTTGTGTTGGCGGTTTAATAATCGTTTATGAAAGCAGGTTTTTATTTTTATTGCTGATTTGTTGTGACTACATTGTTTATTTGTAAAATAAATATGGCTGTGTTCGTTACCCCGCAAACGAACGAACCTTTTTAGGCTTGGAGAAAGTGAAACGTGAAGAAAATTTGCCACTTGGCTATAGCTTGAGTAAATAGTTGCTTGCACTAGTTATCGAATATATAAAACAATTTTTTGTGTGTCAACTTGTTGTATAAAAAGACCAATTTACAAAAAAAAACCGATAACAGATGTATATATTTATAAGAAATAAAAAATAATGCCTTCAAAGACCAACGATACCACGTAGATTTTCTACAGCATTTTCAGTTGAACGAACAAACCCGCATCCCAAAAAATTGGTCCTCCGATCCGCACATTCTCAATTAAAAGCAAAACACTAACCCCAAGCCACAATCCGCGGCAACACGCCACACGAAGCGCACAGAACGTCCACAAACAAATACAAATATTCTTAAATATGAAACATTCCTATTTCAAAGTGTCGTATGCAAATGTTTTGAATAAATCATGACTTGTTTACGGTGCTGGGTTCCTGGTACTTCGCGTGTGACGGTGGGCACATGACTTAATATATACACGATTGGAAGGAAAGATATCAGGTATCGCAGTTGTCTAGGAAAGTAGGACGGACGTACTAGTCATTATTTTTTGGAAACAATACGGTAAGAACCATGAAAATGGGTCGGGTCAGCGTTTAATTTTGTTGAATGACTTCCCGATTACTGTGTTTATTTGGTCCGTGTTATTATTTTGAGAGAATGAGCATTTATACAAAGCGTGAGTGTTTAGCGTCAACTAACGCGTTGTCACGCAAGCGTGTTGTGGGGGGAAGGTATATTTTTTGTAAAAAAACCGACTGTTGAGTGGTTACAATTTCTTGATTATTATGTAAAGCCGTAGCCGTAGCGTACTGTTTGAAATGAATAATATTTTCAACATTTGAAAAAAGGTAAAAAAAACTGGCGAAGTGCGAGTCGGACCTAAAGTATTTATTTTATTCTGTTTTTTACTATTTGTTGTTACAGTGGCAACAATTATACATCATCTGTGTCAATTTTAATTGTCTTCCCTAATAAAGTAAGTACAGCAACAGATTTCAGAGCGTCTTAAAATTAACTGCCGTTTGAGTAATCGAGCGTAAGACGTTCAGGCAAGACAAATCTTATAAACTAAACTCAACACTTGTAGCTCTTTGATTATTTTTAGGGTTCCGTACCCAAAGGGTAAAACGGGACCCTAAATCTGCAAAATAAAATTTTAAAATAAAAATAGCTAATACAAAATCACAAGGATTACATCATCGTGTAAATACTCACTGATATATAACAGATATATTGGAATAATAATATAAAACCAAGAAAATGAACAATAAGATGATGGAATTATGACGAAAAGCAAAGGTGACATGACATATGTCATGTCACAATCAAAATGAAATAAATCGGAGAAAGATGATGAGAATAACTAGGTCAGCCACCAAACGAGCACACCCAACACCTCCGGGCCCGTCGCTCAGCTCCGCCTCGCCGCCGCCGGAATCCAGCCCCACCGTGAGCACTGTGACACCGACCGTGGCAGTTGCGTCGAGCTCGAGCGACGAGTACTTCTCTCCGCCGACGTCGCCACCACCTGTTCGTCGGCGGGGAGGTCGCCGGCCGCCGGGGGGCTTGGGACTTCGAGGCCCATCGGCCTCTGATAGGGTCCCCGCTCCCGGTGGAAGTGCGCGCATGAAATGGACACAACCAATAAATGAAAATGTTATGCGCGCATACTTTGGGGCTACAGAGGGGGGAAGTAACCTGACTGCGTACCGTGGTCGGATGCTCTCTCTGTTTCAGGTGCTTGAGCCGGCTGTCAATGTTACGGCCCAACGACTGTCGGATCAGGTGCGTGTCATCCAACGTAATCATATGTTGGATGACACAGTGCTTGATCGACTACGCCTCGAGTCACGGAGTAATCCTGTCACGCCTGCCTCGCCAGTGGGTGCGGTCGCCGTGCAGCCGCAAGAATTAGGTAGTGGTTTGCCGCGACTGCCCTATGCTGGTGAGATGGATGATGATAGGCCTATATCCGTGAGTACCGAGTACAGTGAAAAATTGAGGAGTGCTTTGGAGTGTGCGTTCCGGGAATATCGCTCTACACCGCCTGAGCTTAGGCCGCGACTACCTCGCTTGCCCATGCACAAAAAAAATAGGACGCTGGTGTGTGCTCTGGATTCGCTGCTGTCAAGCTATTTTGATGGCAGCGAAAACCTCGCGGATACCCACTCAATTTTGTACTGCGCAGCTGTAGCAGCGTGTCGTGTGGCTCACGTCAAATTTCCCAACAGTGACGGAGCCACACGACCTAAACCTGCTGTACCAGCGTGGCAGTGCAGAATTGAGCGTCGTATTGGTGAGGCTAGAGCACTCATCGGCAAGCTGATCTGCTTCAGGGAGGGCAATACGCGCCCTAGAGTGATGCGCTTTGTGAGGCGGGCGTTTGTGGGGACTGACATTCGTCCCCAAGATTATATACCCCGCATAGCGAGCGTATCGACTTCCTGAAGCAGAAGATCTTTGCATGGGCAAGCCGTATTCGTCGGTACAAGCGAAGAGTGGAGCGCTATACTCTGAATCGCACATTCCAAAGCGATGAGAGGTGGGTGTATAGGGCTTGGGAACGACCAGACCAAGGTGTGATTGACACGCGCCTTCCAGATGATGACGCCATGAGTTTATTCTGGCGCAGCATCTGGTCGGTGCCTGTCAGTCACACTGAGGGCGATTGGATTCGGGAGGTTGAGCGAGCATGTGATATAATACCAGAAATGGGGGCTATTACCATCAGCCCCCAAGATGTAGCTTGTGCAGTTCGTCCGTTACCTAATTGGAAGTCTCCAGGGCCGGACGGGCTGCACAATTTTTGGATAAAATGGTTCGTAAAATCACATGTTCGCTTGGCATCCCAGTTCCAATCAGCCTTAGAGTCTGGATCGTTACCCCAATTCTTAACAACTGGAGTCACCCACCTGCTCCATAAAACAGGTAGTACCACGGAACCCAAGAATTATAGACCAATAACTTGTCTTCCCACGGTCTATAAAGTTCTTACATCCATTTTGAGAGCAAAAATTAATAATCATATTAATAATAGTTCTATCATGTCTGTCTCTCAAAATGGATGTAGGGAAGGGTCTCGTGGTACTAAGGAGCTACTCCTCATTGATATGGCTATCAGTCAGCAGGTTCGTCGTTCTCGAAAGAACCTGTCGACATGTTGGATAGATTATAAAAAGGCCTACGACTCGGTGCCACATACATGGCTCATGAGGGTGCTGGAGTTGTACAAAGTAGATGCAACTCTGCGCACCTTCTTGATGTCGTGTATGGGGCAATGGAGGACGGTCCTTCACTATCCAGGATGTCGACAGATTCGAGAGAACGGCGAACCTATAAAAATCGAGCGAGGTATATTTCAGGGCGATAGTCTGAGTCCGCTGTGGTTCTGTTTGGCCCTGAATCCTTTAAGCACATTGTTGGAGGGTTCAGGGTTAGGCTATCGGTTGCGAAGAGGCGGCCAGGTCATATCTCATCTCCTTTACATGGATGATCTGAAACTCTTTGCCCCCACCGATTTGCAACTGATGAAGCTACTGAAGGTAACAGAAACTTTCAGTAGCGCCATCAGAATGGAATTTGGTGTGGACAAATGTGCAGTCATGCATGTAAAGCGAGGGGAGATTGTGGAATCCGAGGGGACCCAACTCTCGGACTCCATACACCTTAGGTCCCTCTCCTCAACCGAAACTTACAAATATTTGGGTATGTCGGAAGCGTTAGGCATCAATGCTGCCGACATGAAACAGGCGTTGAGGGAGCGCTTCTTTGGCCGCCTGAATAAAGTACTAAATAGTGTTTTATCAGGCGGAAATAAGGTGCGCGCCTTCAACGGTTGGGTCATGCCGGTTTTGATGTACTCTTTCGGCATACTCAAATGGACTCAGACTGAATTGGACGCCCTGGATAGAAGGGTCCGCAGTCTATTGACCGCAAATCGGATGCATCACCCACGGTCATCGGTAATGAGACTGTATATCCCGCGGAAGTGCGGTGGTCGAGGCTTTTTGAATGCTAAGACCCTGCACAACCGTGAGATATGCAGTCTCAGGGAGTATTTCTTAAAAGCCGACGTGGGGATGCATCGGGATGTTGTGTCGGTAGATAAGGGCCTCACCCCGCTTTCTTTAGCAAACGAGAACTGGCGCAAACCTGTGGTATTGGATACAACTGACCGCAGGACGGTATGGCAGAGCAAGGAGCTCCACGGACGCTTTTATCGAGTCTTACATGGGCCCGATGTAGATTTCTTGGCGTCCGTATCCTGGCTACGTTTCGGTGACCTCTTTGGGGAAACCGAAGGTTTTGTCTGTGCGATAATGGACGAAGTTATGATGACGAACAACTACCGGAAATACATTGTGAAGGACGGCACGGTTGACATATGTCGGGCATGCCACCGTCCAGGGGAATCAATCCGTCACATTATTTCTGGGTGTTCTAGTCTGGCTAACGGAGACTATTTGCACAGACACAATCTTGTAGCTAGGATTATTCATCAGCAACTTGCCTTGAAATACAGTCTTGTGGAATCGGAGGTACCGTACTACAAGTATGTGCCCGACCCAGTTCTAGAGAATAGCCATATCACACTGTACTGGGATCGATCTATTATCACAGACAGGACTATTGTTGCCAATAAGCCTGACATTGTGGTAATAGATCGATTAGAGCGTCGGGCAATGATTGTTGACATAGCCGTTCCACATGACGAGAACCTCGTTAAAGCCGAGAAGGATAAGCAGTCCAAATACCTTGACTTGGCTCGCGAGGTTGTCGACATGTGGGACGTAGATTCAGCAGTCATTGTGCCGATAGTCGTGACGGCCAATGGCATAATAGCTAAGAGCCTCGATCTACACCTAAGGAGGCTCTCGCTAGGCAGCTGGATTAAGGGCCTGATGCAGAAGGCGGTACTCCTGGACACGGCGCGCATTGTCCGGCGATTCCTCTCTCTGGAGCCCTGACCATCGGTAGCTTGGACCCTGTTCCCGATGCCGGTGGGCTACTATTTTTTATATTTTTAAATGTTTTTATTATTTTTATAACAATATTTAAAAATGTAATTTATATGTATTTAAATGAAATAAATGGAATAATAATATCTTCCGACAATTCACACACGGTTATCTGATCCCAAGCTAAGCAAAGCTTGTGTTATGGTAACCAGACAACTGATATACATACTTATATAATTTGTAAATACATACATATTATAGATAAATTACACCCAGACCCAGAACAAACAATCATGCTCATCACACAAAGTTTGTCCTGGGTGGGAATCGAACCCACGACCTCCGGTATAGCAGTCAGGGTCACTAACCACTAGACCAACAGTCGAAAGTTGTCGAAGTCCGCGACAATTAGCGCGTCCTGATTGGCTGAACAGCTCAACTTGCGCAAGTTATCGTAATCATATCACTTGTACGAGTTAGTGGAACTTGTGTAGTTGCTGCGTCATTATTATTGAGTAGTTTTCGGTTTGCTAAGTGAGAATAGTTAGCTAATTTGTACAGAATTAGTGAGATGGGTTGTTTTCTAAGTTTAATTTGGACGTCGTCGTTGATATTTTTGAAGAAAACACCGTGTCGTCATTCGGAAGTCGGTGGCAATGAAAAACAACAAATAGAATGGGAGTCACAGGCTTCCGAAATTCAAGTATTCTTTTTGGTTTTTAGTTTTTGAAGGGGGCTGGGAAAGTTTCTTTTATTCTTTTTTTTTAGTGCCTAATTTCATTGTTTGAATGTTTAGGTGTACTCCGAATCTAGTTAACGACGCTAAATAAAGAAAAGATCGTCGATATATAAAAACGACAAATATACCAAACAAAAATGTTCATAAAATAAAAACCATAGAACAAATTATGTAATTTTTTTATGGGACCAAATGGCAACTATTCTGCGTCAAACTTAATAAGAGTGATAGTTATTACTCCTTGATACTCTGAACACCCCTCTACCTCCCGGTAGCGTCCCTCCACACAATTTCACAAAAAAACAACTCCCAAACTCTTTTACCTCAAAACAAGGTGAAGCAAAAAGTACTTAAACAAATTGTGTTGAGCGTACATCGATGGCATGTAAACAGAAAGTGAATAAATAGCAGAATGTTTGCGTTCACCTTGTTATACATAATTGAGAGGACGGCGCTCCGAGTGACAGGTTTACAGGATAACTGTTTATTTATATTTTGGATAAACTGGGAGGGTTTTTGGAGTAAGGTTGTCGTCCTGGGATTGTCATGATCGCCCAGTGGGTAAGACGCCCGTCTCTAGTGTAAGAAGTTGTGGGTCCGAATCTGGGCGAGTACCAATGTGACTTTTGTAATTCATGTGTACTTTCTAAAGTTTATCTTGGATATCACTGACATCCCATGCCTTAGAAAGCCCGTAAAGCCGTTTGTCCCGGATGTCATTCATAGAACTTTGACAGTCGTTACGGGTAAACCAGAAAGTCTGACCAGTCTAACCAAGAGGTATCGTATTGCCCAATTGGATTGTAAGGTTCTGATAGGCAGTCGCTCTGCTTCAGCTGAATTCAGTTAGGCTGGAAGCCGACCCCGACAAAGTTGGGAAAAGGCTAAGGAGATGATTACGATGTGGTCGTCCAGTTTTATTTTACACTAGAACCTTCTGCTCAGGGAATAAAGCTCTTTACTCCTTTCGGTGACGGTGGTCAATCGTACTTATGCAGTCATAAACGCACCCCTCTTCTGTCTCTTCTATAGTCAGACGAGAGCCAATCTGACGTGAACTGGAAGATTTAAGGCGCTGGATAGTCGCCATACACTTTTGAACTCCGGCCTACTATTTCTATATTTTTCGATAAACCTAGGAATTGTACCCAGTACCCCATTCTTAGAAGTCGCGCTTGTAACTTTAGTTATTATTTTTATCTCTTAGGAACTTCAGAAGTTGTTTTGTCTTCTTTTTGACAATTATTCCTATTTTTACCGACTTCACAAAAAGGAGGAGGTACTATGTTCGGCTGTTTGTATGTTTTTTTTTTTTTTTTTTTTTTTGTATGTTTGTTCATCGATTACTCCGTCAATTGTCAACGGATTTTCAAATATTCTTTTTTTGTTCGAAAGCAGATAGTTCTGAGGTGGTCCCATTGTCACCAAGTTAGGATCTGGTGATGGGATCTTAGAGAAATCGAAGGCAACCCTCAAATTTTATAGGCTCACTTATTGTTTTTCGCATATTTTATGAAGTATCTTGTGTATTTGCGTATGGTTGTCACCATCTCAGTTAGCTGAGCTGATGATGGAAGTTACTCGAACAGGCAAGGACTGTTTTAGTAAATTGTTTTGATGTTTGATAGGGCATTTGCCACATTTGGGCTCATGATCATCAAGTCATGACCTGATGCTGCAGTCAGGATAGTCTACAGAGTACCTAACTCCTCGACAAATAACAGCAGATATATCGTGTTTAGGCTCATTGAAAAGGGCTCGATGTGTGGATAAACGTACTGTTAATGAGGAACACCGAAGTAAATAGAGACCTGATGCTGAAGCCAGGAGCATCAGAAAAAGTACAAACCTTGAAATTACAGCACAGTAGTCGTGTTTGGGCTCATTTTAAACAGGACTAAATTTTAACTCGACACTAAAAAGTAAAAAATAAAAAACTTTTTACAAAAAAAAATAACCGACTTCAAAAAGTAAAAACTTAAAAATAACTTAAATTTCGGAAGTCGGTGGCAACACAAATTGACTGGCAGAAGAAAAGACACCGACTTCCGAAATTTAAGTTATTTTTAAGTTTTTACTTTTTGAAGTCGGTTATTTTTTTTTGTAAAAAGTTTTTTATTTTTATAATCGTTTATCTATCAACTATGTGTCTAACGGGCAAGTGAACATAGATCAATATATGTATTTGCAAAAACATTGGTAATTTGTATGCATTAGTATTGAAACAGGTTTAAGCAGAACATAACTAACCGATAATGCTACGTCACGTACTGCGTGGTTATACATTCATTAAAGCGCTTAAAATGATCAAATACCTATGTACTTTCAACTATTGTGTCATTTTCATGAATTAGTTGAGCTGTACGTTGATATTCCACAATCAATTTACAGTTTTATATCTTAACTAGCTTTTGTTCACGTGAATATCAACACTTCTATCTAACATTTTCGCCCTTTTTAGGTTACGAATTTCCTTTCTTAGTGGTTACACTTAACAAAGAACTTGCATCCTCCAAGTTTTATGTCTCTAGGAGCAGCGGTTGGGGCTGTGCGTTAATATATCAACAGTCAGACAAGCAGTTAGTCAATATAGAGAAAATTATATCAATTGCGCATCACGGTGTTCAAGTCCACAAAAGACTCCTAAACTATTTAACTGATTTTAACCTAATTAGTACACCGTGTGAAGTTTGATTTAAATTAATTAATTATTTTAACATCTACACCAACGTGTGGCCGAGTCAGCAAGAATGATATAGATAATAATACAGAATATAAAATAGGGCTTTTCCGTACTGCTGGCAATAAATAGGCCGGTATTATTATTATATTTTAAAAGCCGCAAAATTTTAATTTGGGCATTCATTGTATTCGTAATTACAGCCTGACAATTAAATGAAAATTACCTGTTATTATGTAGCTATATAATTTGTGAAAAGCGCCGCCCAAATAACTACTTACTTCTATTACTTTAAATTACATTTCATTGTACTGAAGAAGTAGGTTACTTTAGTTGTAATAAAAAAATAGAAAATATTAAATTCCCAAAATGTAAAATATGGTGTTGATCATTAACTACGGATTCTTATGTATACGGCTAATCAATCGTCTGCCAGCCTTCTCATCCGTTGATAGTTTTATCGCTGTCCAGCACACCTTAATATATTTTATTTTTTTGTATTTATTCTATACTAGCTTTTGCCCGCGACTTCGTCCCGTTACCGAGGGATTTCCGGGATGAAAGCTATCCTATGTCTTTCCTCGGGTCCCGGAATATATTTGTACCAACACAAACTTCATTCAAATCGGTTCGGCGGTTTAGGCGTGAAGAAGAGACAGACAGATAGGCAGAGTTACTTTCGTATTTATAATATTAGTAAAAGTATGGAAGTATGGACTAGCAACTCGTCCCATCTTTGTTACAAAATCTTTGAAAATTGCGGCCTTTTTTTCTTCTTTTACATGCCTGTATTATACTCGTACATCCTTTCTTCCTCTTGTCACTCAAGCACTCTAACTATTCACGTTGAAATCCGTTGCGTAGTTTTAAAGATCTGAACTTCCATAGGGACAGACAGCTCAGCGACTTTGTTTTATACTATGTAGTGTTAATATAAGTATTCGAAAAGCACTTTAATGAGATATTGAATGACTTTGTCACTTTCGTCAAAATTTAAACGTTGTGACGTTGTAAGTAGGTCATTTTGAGACAAGGACATTTAGCCCTTAAACGTCTGCGTAGCTACCGGGTCACCGAGAATTCCTATAGTCAATATTTCATCAAGGATTTATTGTCTCTTTTTAATAACATAAACATTAGGTAAATGCTCCGTGAAATAACTCCGAAGTTTCTGCTTAACGTCCTCCAGATGAACTGCTATGATACAATACTAACCTTGGTTCATAGCAATTTTATTCAGACTCGACAATATAAAGAATCTAAGAACGTGTAATTATTTTTTTGAATTGGTCAATTAGCTCCCGAGACTTTTCCCTACAAATAAGAATAACTAAAAATCTCTTTATTGTATCAGTGTAGAAATTCATAAAATAATAGTTTTATTTTATATATCTGTGTTTTCATTAATAAATTTTAAGATTTATATTTTTAAAGACATCTGTCTTTAACTAGATTAGTATTTAGTATTTTTAACTAATAATAATTGCTGGTTCAGATGTTTAAATTGAAAATTATTATGATTGTGTTCCTTTGTCTGAATTCTGCTTTAACAGATGTTATTAAAACTAAACAAAATATGGTGGCCATGACCAGGAAATATTCAAATTACTGGCCAGTAAAATGAGCCTTTAAAAACCGTTCACCAATAAACTTGCCATCGGGGTATAAACCAACTGCATAGTAGTCAATAAAATATTAGCAATCACAGGCCCCGGGCATGCAAGCAAACCATGCGAAATAGTAAATTGAAATAAATCCAATAACGACGGTTGTACGCTGTAAAGGTTCTGCCACATAGGTAGTTAATTATCGACGCGTCGATAATATCGTCAGTCGGTATTGTCCATAGTTGCGTACCGTTTCTTATACAGGCAACTTAATCCTTTAAAAAGTTGTATTAACGATTAATGAACTTGAGTAAAGTTAACAGAAGGTAACGAGCCCGAACTTAATCCATTAAAATGATAACTTAGTAATAACACTTGCGAATTAACTGTCTTGTGGAATTTCATAACTACACAAGTCTGGGGTATTATTTATCTCATGTGTTACCTTACATATAACATTGACAATATTATAATCGACGTGACATAGGATTTTCAACTTTATTTTTACTTGACCCTCATAAAACAGCTTATGAAAACTCTGTGGGATTGTCTGCTATCTTAAGCGATGAAGAGAACATAAATTGCGTAACAATGCGACCTGAATCTCACGTGATAATATCGTACCTTTAGTTTTTATCGACTGGTTAGTACACATGTGTGGCGAAGCCTTATCATTACATACGCCACACAAGCTGCGTACAGTCCGTGGAACAAACTCGTAATTAAAAATCAACTTGCAGTAGTTCGTGAAACAATATTTATTCAAATATTTTTATTTCGGAGCTTCGGCTGTGTTTGTGTCCATGATGTGTGTTACTTATTCGATTATGTTTTAGTTTTTGGCAGAGATTATTTCGGGTACAGGGAGTTTAAATAATAATACAACCTATTACTGTTCCATTGCAGAGCAAAGGCCTCTTCTAACACAGAAAACTAGTTCCAGATTTTTTTTGTGGCTAAGAAATCATCAAATTTAATGATTTCTCCCGTCCTGGGCGGGCTGGAAGGGCAAATCAGACATTTAATGACTAAAACCCAGTCATGTTCCTTCGGTTGAACTGTGTGTTATTTTAAGAGTTAAACTGCATTTTTAGAATCCCGTTTTTTATTTAAATTTGGATTTGAGGATTATGTCTACTAAACTACCGCATTGGGAAACTGTACTAGTAACTTTAAGTTTTCTAAATAAATAAATTCCACAACCCCGGCAAAAGAAAAAAAACTGAATTAACACACGCATTTGAAAATATGATATCTTTGACAGACATTCCTCAACTGCGTTTGTTATACTTGAGAATTGATATTAATTCCACCAGTGTATACATACCACAGTTACATGTGCGATGTTGGTTCAGCAGAATTTAATTAAATTCCGGAGGCCTCCATTTATTATGCAGTGTTCGGAGCCCCGGCGCCGCCCGGGTTTTGCATGCTTAAAGCTATTACGTCCAGCGTGTTCTTTGAGCGAACGAAATATAATCTAAATAGAGAGGATTCCAGATTAACTGAATATTTTATCAAGGGCTGGCTAATTAGAATTTCGTAATATTTTGTAAGTTCTCAAAGGTAGCTAAATAACTAATTTCTTCATTTCCTGTGTAAAATTTTAAGTTTCAGAACTCTTTGAGTTTTCTAAACCCAGCTTGCATTAATAATATTATTATGCAAAATTAAATTAGGGTGTAAGAAATATCGACAATGGTACTGATTCTCTTCTTCTCTTTTAAAAGAGTGTCCGAGGAGTTCCTTGTATCCATAGAGATTTACCTATGTTTTGGAACAAGCAATTAGCGTCACTTTTCTGACTAACCGATCGTCTCTGACAATTCATAAGTGTCTGTAAATGGTCTATGTAAAATAAATGCCGTGAATAAAGAAAAAAAAAGCAGGTCAAGTGCTTAACGGACTCGCGCAACAAGGGTTCCGTAAAATGTATACAACTATGTACATTCATCAACATTTTTTTTTTGTGAATTAACTACAAATTTACGGTTTTCGGAGTTTTTCCTTTACTTGTTCGGTTCTAGGTCTATGGAAAGTCCCCAATAGGTTTTGGTTCCCTTGCAAATGTCTAAATATGCAATATGTAATACATAAATAGCCGTATCTTTTTAATGCGTTGATTTAGAAATATTTTTTCCATGGTTTGAGAGATGACCTGGAGCCCGATTCACGTAAAATCAAACGATAGAACGACAATTCGATCGCAATTCAACGATCTGTCAACCACTTATTGTCAATTACGTTATTATTGATAATATGTGGTTGACAGATCGTTGAATTACGTATCGGGCTACTGACCTGAGCATGTGATATTAATTTCAGTTTGATATCTCGACTCGTTTTTGAGAAAAATTTTCTTGACTGACTGGCTGACGGACAACAAAGTGATTCTATAAGGGTTCCGTTTTTACCTTTGGCGGTACGAAACCCCAAAAACAGGAAAAAAAATGCAACAGTGGCAGTTATTGTCCAGTAGTAGTCAGTCCAAAGGAAAATTCTTTTAAAAAGTAGATAGCTACAAAAGTTTTCGCCTTCCTGTAGTCAAAGCACAAGTCAAAGTTAGTAGATAAAGTGAAAACAACTTGAAATTCTCACCGGTAGCTTCACAATTAGAATTGTTGCGAACTCTGTAAATACCGGGTGTCAGTGAGATGGACGCAGTACGTACAGTATAGGCAGGGGCTACGAGCTTTGTTCCAACTTAGACTAACATAAATCCGTCCATACTAATATTATAAATGGGAAAGTGTGTCTGTCTGCCTTTCTGTCTGTCTGTATGTTTGTGTATCGTGGCAGTAATGGATTGTGGAGGTATAATTGGTCAATTCATGTATACAAAAGCGAATTTTAGCTGCACTCAGACTGGAAGAATCTTGTCCGGGTCAAATACTGCGCACCAGTATTTTTTTTATTTAGTTTTGTGATTGAAAAACGAACCAACGGGATAGAGAACTGTGTAACGGTTACGTCTTTAAAATTTCATTGAGATCATTCATTGACCAGAATACAACCACCCACACTGGTTGGAGCCGGCTGTCGGTCGATACAGTCAGTCCCTTCGTCAGTCCATTCATAAATTATTATAACGCTGAACCTTACACTTTAGGACGTATACAGGCATACGAAATGTAACCGTCCATATTGAGGCTCTGTTCGTGCTCGTAGTGCGCTCGGTTTGTTCTCGCAAGCCGCATATACTAGGTGTATTTTTGGTCCTGCACAACCCGCTAGGAGATGATACTACCCATGAAAACAAACAACTTTTATTATGGAACCAACTCTGAAATCTCGAATAAAAAATCAGCTGTTTCATACAATATGGTCGGGAGGGCATTGACCTTTTGTTAGAGACACCTGACATATTTTTTTCGATTTCAGAGTAGTCTTAGCGGGTTGTGCAGGACCAAAAATACACTTAGTATAATGGAAATAGGCAATTCGACTGATTTTTTGAATCTTTTTGGTTCATGCGCGCTACACAATGCGAATAGGCAATTCTGGTTTTTGGAATCGAATTTCATATTAATAAGCATTATTTTGAGAGACTAGAAAAAGAGTTGTATTTCAATTCTTGTAAATATTAAGTAACATAGCATATCAAGTTGTATTATTCAAATGACAGACATATTTACAGACTTGTGAAATAGCAACCGTTTTGAAAACATGACGCAAGGTAAAATAAAATACAATTATTTCGTTTTCTATACTTCTATACTAATATTATAAAGAGGTAAAATTTGTAAGTTTGTAAGTTTGTAAGTTTGTAGGTTTGTAAGTTTGTATGTAGGGGGTAATCCCTGGAACTACAGGTCCGATTTGAAAAATTCTTTGTGAGTGTTAGACAGCCCATTTATCGAGGAATGCTATAGGCTATATACCATCACGCTACGACCCACCGGAGCGGAGCAGTAACGAAAAACACAATCTCTTACATGAGAGCCGCTTAACCACGTGGCCATCACGATTACGTCTTCGTTCTTTTAATTTAATTTTACCGCAAAAGTCCTTATCAAATGAATTGTTGCCTTTAATTAATTGAAATTTAATTAGTTATTTATATTTCCCGTATTTTAATAATGATAAGTATTATTAAAGCGTTCTAAACTTTTAATGGCAGTTGTCCATTTTACTTCGCCGTCTAAGTTAGGAAGCCTCATTTAAAATTTATTAATTTGCTAGCTTTTACTCGTGACTTCGTTCGTGTGTAATTTTGGAGCCTTTGGAGAATAATATTATGTTGCTTGATATCAGTAAAAAATAGGCTTTAGGTTATTTTTTCCAATTGGACCGAATAAGCGAAGGATCGCGAACGATGGAAGGACTACTGGAGGGAGACAAAAAAAGGTTATTATTTCAAAATGATATTTATTTGTGTAAACTATGGACCCGTGTTTCCCAACGAAATAAACGCCGAGATCAAAGTCCATTTTTAAGTCCTTACAATTTAATTTAAAAGCTGCTCTCTTGGTTTTCATCTATCATACATATATATTTGAGTGAACTTGTCCATGCTGTGCAGACATTGCGCTTATTACTCTTACAAACACACTTTATTTCTTTATAATATTACGCCATTTTTCTAAGTAAATTACTTAATAATTATGATGTCACCAATTATGTCAACATCTGATATTTTCACACTTATCAGTATCGACGCAATTGGCTCCCCAGTATCCCAGGCTATTGACAACGTAATTTAACGTAACAGCATGCGCCTACTACGAATTGCTAGCAATGATACAGAGCGTAACATTGCTAACACAATCCAATCAGGCGCAACACGTTTGAATAGTGTTTACGATATAAACAGCCGCTCTGTTTACTTAATCAAGCCTGTAATGTGTTACAAACCGGAACACGGTATTGTCTTGTATTATGGTTATTAATTTTATGTTACTTTGTAATGGAATAGCAATATGTTCGCTTTATAATACGTTTGTGTACCGAACACAGCCCCCTTAAAAATTGGAAATATTGTTCATTTGGATCCTAGATAACGTAGAAAGGTTAAATAATAAAAGAAGAACAAACACTTCCGTATCAGTAACATTAAAACTCCATAAAATGTTTTAAAGAACATGTTAATTGCATGCTCGCGTGTACTTCTCGCTACTAACCGCTGTAAAATGTTAAAGGCACACCCACAGTAAACATCGTCGTTCTCCTAAGTAAATTGCGTCTTTATGGAAGAAACAGCTTGTTAAATAACATTTGTTTCTCAGAAAATTATAATGAGAATTTACATTCAACCTATTTTATATTCAGTAAAATAACCTCCTTCCGTCCTTTGAGAGAACCTACTAAGTCACTTTAAGCATTTCAAATATCTCTTAATCTCCAATATCCTTGCAATTTTAATTAAACGAACTGTAACGAAGCCAGCGCCTGCTTAGAATGTAATATTCAATTCTGTCGTCAACAAAACATTGCTCTATGAAATTGATCAGGCGTTACGGAGCGCTGGAACTAAAAGTGATTGATGACGTAATTTGTGATATTTGGGGTTCAGTGACGTCACGGTATTATAAATGCTCATTTGATTATTATTAATAGTAATTAATGTATTGGGGTTTTGATTCAGTAAAGCGATAGTTAGAGTTACAGACGTTTGTCGCTTGTGGGTTGTAATACTACTGGTGTATTTTGACGCCGTTACTCGATAATTCTAATTGTATAATTAGTTAGATAACCTATGTGTTAGTGGTATTGTTACTATTGTGGTTCTCTCACATTTGAGAGCCGAATTAATTAACCTTTGATATACTCGGGTTACCCACGAAACAATAATTAGCTTTCATGTTTATTGTATGAGTGTTAGATCAAAAACAGCACCTTATACTAGGTATATTATATTGTTCCATAATAAGCTAAAACATTAACAATTTATTGTTCTCCTGTCAATAACAACTAAACAATAAGTCTATAAAATTTAGTTATAATTAATTTAACATTATAATAAATCATTGCTGAGCCTCAACAAATGATAAACTCGTCGAATTAATTTGAAAAGTTACCGTTTAAGAAACTTTATAATACTCGAGAAAATTTCGTAGTACAATACGAAAGGAATGGCGAACAATTAATTATCTAAACAACATATTATTATTTTTGAGAGAAGGACTCGTGGCTGTGTTGTGAACTTATTGTAGCTTCCAAGTGCGAGAAACGCGTCGAATATTTCATGTGACGTGTGTAAAATAATTTCTATCTTATGTTTTAACTAACTTTTACCCGCGGCTTCGCCCGCTTGGATATAGAACTTCCATCCACTACCCCTTTTGGGGTTGAATTTTAATAACTCTTTTCTTAGTTTTCTTAGCTCATTCCCCCGTCTCCGTTTTTCCACCGGACATCTAGACGTACGGCGGGATACCACCCTTTCTTGGTCGATATTCCTCGTATCCGCACGCAGCGTTTCTCGAATTCCTTTATTATGCGCACCGCAAAAGAATGGAATTCCCTGCCGGCGTCTGTGTTCCCAAATGCTTATAACCCGGATGTATTCAAGAGAAGAGTGCATAGGCATCTTTTGGGTGAGCTCGCTCCATCGTAGGCCCCGTCTATGCCCTCGGGCTAGTCTGGGACCAAGAGCAAGCCCATATGTAATAAAAAAAAAAGTTCCATATCTCTAGGACAAGTGGTTGTTGCTGTGCGTTGATATATCAACAGTCAGTTTGCTATTTTAGACTATAGATATTAAAAAGTGCAGTTTGATGGTTTTCTATGTCTTTGTTATTTTCTTATTCACCAGTAAAAGTGTTCAACGCTATGTTGGTCTGGATGTAACACAGAACTAATAGTGGAAACTACAAAACGCAGAATAGTGCTGGTCACAAACAACAACAACAAATCTACAATACAACAACAGCAGAGTAACGACTAACTTTGGACCAAACTTTATACCTAGACTAGCATCCTGGTCCAGCTGCGGACGGGTGTTTCAAATTTTTGAAAATCACTGCTTTTCTTTGCTATGATATTCATCTTTATATACAGGGTGTCCCACGGCTATGCCACATGGAGGGAAAGTACCTTAAATATTGTAGATAGAACCTTTTACTGAAAGAAGACATTATTTGAATTTTAAAATCATTTTAAACTGTAGTCATAGATATTTAAATAAATACATAGTTGAACCGGGAATCGAACCTGTTACTCGAAAAAATTAATCAACCTGTAGTTTTATCATAACGATCGGAAGGCTTCATCAGAAGGATTATTTTTTGCTAAATAACATAGTGTCAAAAATAAAAGAAAGACCATGAATTTTAACATTTTATATACAATATCAGTAAATTTCTCAAATGCTCAAAATGAGTTCCTTCTTCTTGAATACAAAGTAATAACTTTTGATTACTTCGTTCTCTGACGATTTTCTGCCCTTGTTGTGGTGGATATTTATTTATTTAAATGATGCGTACTACTCAAGTGGGTAAATTAATTAGTAGTAAGTAGTTATGATTGTCTTTGTATGTCCTTACGGCAATGTAAGCTTTTAACTTTTCTGAACAAAATTTCACATCAAATGTTAAAATTCACGGTCTTCCTTTTATTTGTGACACTATGTTATTTACCAAAAAATGATCCTTATGATAAAACCTTTCGATTGGTGTGATAAAACTACAGGGTGATTATTTTTTCTCGTAGAACAAGTTCGATTCCCGGCCCAACCATTTAATTTTTTAAATATCTATGAATGCAGTTTAAATTGTTTTTAAAATTGAAATAATGTATTCTTTCAGTAAAATGTTCTATCTACAATATTTGAGGTACTTTCCCTCCATGTGGCATAGCCGTGGGACACCCTGTATATAATTCTGCTGTGCGTGTGTATGTCATTGAACTCCTCCTAAACGGCTTGACCGATTTAAATGAATTTTTCTGTATGCGTTTGAGTGGCGCCCTGGATGGTTTAGATTCACAAATCAGCCCGGCAGATGGCGCTAATTGCTTGAAAAAGCATGTGATCTCGGAAACGACCCTAACGATTTCGCTGAAATTTGATATGTGGGGGTTTTCGGGGGCGAGAAATCGACCTAGCTCAGTCTTATGTCTGGGGAAGCGCATGTTTTCGAGTTTTAAGTTAAAATGTTTGGCGCCCAACGAAGTGGGCACGGGCTGCTAGTAATTACATATATTATTATTATACACGTAAATCCTTCTCTTGAATCACTATATTTTTTAACCGAAACAGGCCAAGTGCGAGTCAGGCCACGCATAAAATAGGGTACCGTACCCACCTCCTAATTGTTATGAATCATCAGAATCCGTTGCGAAGCTTTCAATGATCTAAGCATGACTCTCATGACATCGGCTTTCTTTTACACTAAGTAGTGATTATCATTTATGTTTCCTTATTCCTCTCCTCGTCAGCTGCGTGCTGAGCCAGCCGACTTGTGGCTAAAGGTCAGCGCTGTGCATTAGTAATGACTGAACTACATTCAGTACACTGGCACGGCTTGCAACAGATTGCGTTGAAGAGTGCTCCGATGTTCGCCCATTTATCTTGTAGGGTTGCTGCATGAAAGAGATATGTATATTGTGGAGATCTGTAAGATATTTTTTTTTGTTTTCTATACATACGGTTATTGTAATATATGAAGCCATGAAGCGAATTTTTAGAAACTAGTAAAAGCTACATAATGGGTTGGATCAGGCACTTATCATCACTACTCTCGCGTAGCTTAAAAAAATGTATAAGTATCGTTTTTAATAATAATGGACGTTTGACTGATGATGGAAAATACCTCATTAGACATGGTTTAAGGTGAATTATTGTTTTGCTCAGTTTCTAACAGGTCGTAGCAATTTTTAGAGTAGGTAAACTATATTCTTTCCGACCAGTTACTTCGGCCTTGTGCCTATGGTCCACATCGAGCTTTGAATTCGTATATCCCATCATTTGGGAGTGTACTTTTTGGCAGAAGGAACAAAATATGTATTAAGTTGGTTAGTGTACAGGTTACACTTGGAGTCTTGTTGAAACTAGAACCAATATTCGTGCGTTCAAGCGCTTTTGCCATATCTATTACTGGAATGTAATTAAAAATATTAATCAGTAAGCATTCTGGGATTCTCTCAGTTGCAGTCGTCCTATTGTGCTTATTGTCCAAGTTTTGTTCTGTCTTCTGCTTGTTATGGAGGAAAGTGGAAAACATCAACAAAAATATCTTACTCCTCCGCTGTTCTTTTCTGATCAATTTCGTCGCGGGATCTAAGACAGTTAACCGTTTTTTTGAGACTCGTCGAGCTTCTTTGCATTGTTGATTCTCGCTTTCAGTAGTTGCGGAGATTGGGATTGTTGGTTGGATTGTTGAATGAAAATTGCATGGACCACACGATTTTGTTTTTAAGTCTGATCAATGCCTAAATCCTTTAATATATCAGTATTATTTGGTTTTGTTAGAATAGCTACAAATAATAGATAGCTGTAAAACTTCGTTTGTTTTTCTGCCTTTGTATGGATAAAGTCAAAAATAACTCATTTATAGTAAGTAGGCTATAATAATGTTATGTATAGGTGCTTTGTGACAATTTTAATATAATTGCATATCGAATATCCATATCGTGTATCCGCTGACAGTGCCACCACACCTCACCTCGGATTGAATTCCATTCAGCGTAATAATATAAAATGCTTTTAACTGCGACTGACGACGCCGCGCGGCCATTACACCAGCGGGTGAATGGTTATAGTTGTGGGCACGGATTCAACGATTGTGTTGTCGTGGCTCTTGTAAAAAAGAGTATATTATGTGGTTTTTGTGCAGGCAGTTCTTGTTTGAAATATTACTTATTGAAACTTCAAGAAAAGAGCCTAGGCCGTCTTAAAGTTAGCGGGTTATTGTGGGCGGCGATGTATATCTCTATGAACCGTACCCGTAAATCCGTTAATTTATTTATTTAGTTCTCAAGAACAATTTACATTGTGTTTATAAATTTTTAAAATTTACATACTCCACGTCTCTTATCAAATAAACACAAATATAACTATTGTGTCGTAACAAAAAGATCTTCAGTGGCTTTTGTTGCAATCTTGAGTCATTCGATTGAGTATTAAAAATAAAATAGTCAGCCAGACAGCAGATAAAAGCTTGCCAAGACCGGCATGGCTATGGTTCTTTGAGAGTGGTCTACTTTGTAATATAAGATGCTATAAGCTATTAAATATATTATAAAAATATAGACGCATGTTAAGATATGGTTTAACTGGTATGTCGATTTTGTGGCCGCAAGTAGAGCGTGGCGTTCTGAGTCTACCTCCGGTATATCTTATAGGTTGGGAAAGTGATGCTTGTTTTTTATTTCGAATTTCTTAGTAGTAGCCCAGAATTTGATGGCAGATAACCCTGTTCCTCAGAAAGCACGGATGCTATTATATGTCCTTCATGCTCCTAATTTCTCCCCGGTCGTATTTTATAGTGGATTTTGGGTATAGCCTCGGATAGCCATCCCAACAGATTATGAGAGTGGGGAAAGAGTATCACTTGTGTAAAAAATAATCTATCTGCCCATTTCGAAATGTTGTTTAGTATGGAGAAGAAAGGGCAAGAAACTCCATACTACTGCATTATATTGTCAAATCTCCACTGATTCAACAGCCGTGATTAGAATTTGACTTTATCAGCCGTGTCCAGGTTTCAGCCTTAATAAAACTACACTTAAACCAATCACAATCATCAATAAATAAAATAGGCAACATAACATGTTCGTACCAGCTACCTACATACATAATATTGATCAGCTGGAACCTACATAATGTGTGTACCGCCGTCCGCTTACAGTGGGGCGCGGCCCGCAGCGGATTGAATTGTACACGACATAATAACATAAAGTGCTTTTAGTTAGAACCCCGCCTTGTGTGTGGCCACGAAGAACGCGGGGCTTGTGACTAGATGTGTGACGTATGGAGGCGTGATGGTGGACGTTCTTAATGCGTAAATTCGTAAAAATATTTTTTGCGAATTTTAGGCAATTTGGACTAGTTGAGGATAATTTACTTTTTTTTAACTTTCTTACTTAAAACTTAAAATACCGACGTCTGTTGTCCGAATTATATTTTTTTTTGTTTCATTTTTACATGATCTTACAACCCCAACATACTTTGTTAAAAGGCTTGAAAGATGATAAAATGACCTTACAATTTCGTATCCTCAATGTCAAACGCAATCAATCAATAAAGCTGCCTCTATCAACGTTATGGTGGGTTAGCTCATTCTTCCAGCGCTAAGCTGTGTCGTATTTATACGGGCTGTAAAGCCACATAACCGTTAACGACGCATTCCGCCATTAATCTACGCCACATTAAACGAAACGACTTTTGTTTCTGGTGCGGAAAGTCACTGTTTATGGGTAAACGTAATGTAACGCACCTCACTAGATTCATTTTGTTTTCAACCGACTTCAAAAAAAGGAGGAGGTTCTCAATTCGACTGTATTTTTTTTTTATGTTTGTTACTCGATTTCTCGAAGACGGCAGGACCGATTTCAAAAATTCTTTTTTTAATCGAAAGGGTATGTTTGTCATTTGGTCCCATTGTCATCAGGTCATAATCTGATGGTGGAAACCCTGAGAAATTGAGGGCATCTCTAGAAAATTGTAGGCGAGCATCGGGTAAAAACATAATATTAATGTGTATATCTAATGAGACTACAATACCATGGAGATTTAGGGCAGATCTGATAATGGAGATGACAGAGAATCAAGGGAACTCCTCAACGGTACATCTTAGCCACATCGTCTTTGGGCTTATTTTATTCGTGATGACAAGATCTTTACACCGAGATGGGTTATGACTGCCACTGCAAGCTCCGTGATGCAGGTGCAGTACAGTTTAGGGAACTCCTTAATGGTTGATAGCAGCTACATAGTGTTTGGGCTTATTTTTTTTTGTATTGATGAGTAATTTACACCGAGATTGATTATACTGCAGATTCGATAGTGCAGACAAAATACACTTTAAGGATATCCTAAATGGTTCGTAGCAGCTACCTTGTGTTCCAGCTTCATTGAAGTGAACTTAAAACTGAAATTGGTTATGATTTGTCGTTTTAAATCGATGATTTATTAAATGGAGCACATTCAGAAGAAGAGGTTTCATTGTATATTGTCTGCGTTGTTAAACGTTTGATGCTTTGTTACGCTTGGATGAAACTATTGGTATGAAACTTGGTATGGACATGGCAGCCTGGATACTTTAGTTAGACATTTGGAATCGACACTAAAAAGTAAAAAATAAAAAACTTTTTACAAAAAAATATTAACCGCCTTCAAAACTAAAAACATAAAAATAACTAAAATTTCGGAAGTCGGTGGCAACACAAATTGACTGGCAGAAAAAATAAGCCACCGACTTCCGAAATTTTAGTTATTTTTATGTTTTTAGTTTTGAAGGCGGTTAATATTTTGTAAATGACGTTTCAAAGTGCCTTTTTTGGTCTAGTGAAAATAAATAAATTGACTTTGACTTTGGCTTTTAATGCAAAAATATGTCTGTGAAATGTAAACCACTATAGAAACTGAAACAGCTACAAATTCAGCACCTTACTAATAAACGCTGCATAAAGTTATGACAGGTTTATACGTCAAAAAATGTATGGTTACACAGGCTGTATTCATTGCATACATATAAGTAGTGCTCTCGCGTCAATAGTTAATTGGTTTAATGTAAATAATTTACTTCTCAATGAAAAGAAAACTAAACTAATTAAGTTTACGTTACCAAATGTCGCAAAGGTAGTATACTTGTGTTCTATTAAAGGAAGAAGAACTGAGACCAGACGATTCCACCGTATTTTTAGGCATAACACTAGATGCCAAACTTCAGTGGGGCCCCCATATAGATAAATTGTCTAAAAAACTCAGCTCCGCAGCATACGCCGTTCGGAAAATCCGATGTTTAACGGATTTGGAAACAGCCCGTTTAGTTTACTTCAGCTATTTTCATAGTTTGATGTCGTACGGAATTCTATTGTGGGGAAATGCCGCCGATATTCAAACAATTTTTGTTTTACAAAAAAGGGCTATTCGTTCTATTTATAAATTAAGTCCCCGACACTCCCTCAGAGACAAATTTAAAGAGATTAATATTATGACTGTGCCCTGTCAATATGTATATGAAAATCTGTTGTATGCACATAAACATATTAATCACTTTAAAAAATACAGTGATATCCACAATATTAACACAAGAAACAAGGACAAATATATTGTTCCTTCAACTAGGCTTAAAAAAATAGGTGGTTCGTTTAAATGTCAATGTATGCGCTTTTATAATAAACTTCCTAGCCAGATTCAGGAACTTAGCATCACCAAATTTAAATTATTTATAAAACGTAAATTATGCCGGAATGCTTTCTATTCTGTTAAAGAGTATATTGAGGACTCAAATGCTTGGAATTGAGCTGCTTCAATCATTAACATAGGCCAATATTGACATGTTAAAATTATCATTTTTATATTTATTGACATTAAGATTTTATTATTTGACATTTATGAGTACTTTTTTAAAGTATTATTATTTTGTACACCAATTTTTATTCTGTTTGACATTGTAAGTAATTATTGAACTTGACATTTATGTACTTTTTGAGTACCTACATTTTTTTTTTACATCATATTTATTGTGAGTGTGAGGACTATGTGGGTTGCTTGATTGCTATATAGTATGTTTTATAATGACTGAGTACTTAATGCGGCCTACCCGAATGTCCTCACTTTGGTATTGTTCGTCGAGACGTTGAGCTCCTTACGTGTTTTTTAGTTGAGCTTAACGACTTATGACAAATGCTTGCACTGTTTGGACAGGTCCACTCAAATCTGTGTGCTTCTCTCATCAAGAGATCCCTTCAGTTTACCTTCATGGTCCTCGCATATTTTGACCAATACAATATTGTATGGACTTTAAAAGAGACTTTGACCTCTGAGTTTGTTTCGGATGTTTCAGCTAGGAAACACCGGCCCCATCGTTCGATTAAAAAAAAAAGGAAAAAAAAATGACGTGTAAAAGTGTAATTTATTACCTATTTACAAAAATAAATCATATTTTATTCATATTTTATATTTTTTATTCATAACTTTACACAGTCATTATTAGTAAGGGCATAAATCTATAACTATAATGATTAGCTTTTGATTTTGTATGTAGACGCAATAGTCTCAGGAACAACTAGTTAGAGAAGTCAGCACAAGGAGGGGCCCAACAGAGCCAACGCCTGTCGGGGTGGCGGAATGTTTATAATAGTTACCGTGGCCCCGGAACATAAAGAACAACCGAAGGAACATGAGTGGGTTTTAGTCAGTAAAAGTCTGACACGCCCTCCCGCCGCACCCAGGACGGGAGCAGTCATTTGATGATTTCCCACTCACCAAAAAAAAAAGTTACATGAGTTGGTTTTAGTCAGTAAGAGTCTGACACGCCCTCCCGCCGCACCCAGGACGGGAGAAGTCATTCGTTGATTTCCCACTTCTCAAAAAAAAGGAACAACTGGATAGAATTGAAGATTATATTAGTGTTAGATTATTTATTTATCGAGGAAGGCTATAAATATCACGCTACAACTGACTGGAGCAGAGCAGTAGTGAAAGACGAGGGAGAAACAACGGCAACAGCTAGTAGATAAATAAATCTCTTGACACGACTTACTTGATTTTTAAGGCCTTAACCAAAGTTCTAACGACCTCTGTTTTTTTACCAATGCAAATTATACTACACACAATAAGATATTCTTAATCTCCACTAAGGCGATTCACACACGGCACCGCGCGCCGCCGCGAAGGTCGGTGAAGCGGATGTCATGTTGTATGAGACACTTAGAAATCCGTTCATACCTAACACACGTACACCGCGTGGTCGAGCTAAGAATATTCGCTTCACCGCCACTGCCCTCCGCGGCGGCGCGCGGTGCCGTGTGTGAATCGCCTAATAGCAAAGTGTGAACATATTCTAAAGAAAGGTATGGCGAGCGACATTGTTGTGCTATGAACTATAAGTTTATGGTATTATATCATAGCGTAGTCTGCAAATAGTTTTTATTCTAGTACCATCGCACAATTCTATGCGTCCCATACACACTAACAAGATAAGGGGTCGACCTTAGAACGCTACTTTGACAACTTTCAGTAGACCATAGCGTGTGTGGCTCACTTTATAACTCAAAGGAACTTCGTAACGTAAGGTATCGCTTACAAGTCACAAAGTTCCTCATAGGAAGTTATTAAGCGCTGCAGCCGCTTCTCGAGTTCTTGAGGTGAAGTTATCAAGCGCCGCAGGCGGTGTACAAGTCTTCGTCAAGCGCTTCTTCGCTGGAGGGAGAGGTCCTCTGTAGCATATTGCTAGTTGTTACTTAACTTGATGTTAGTAAGCTGAGCTACTTACTAATACGTAGAAACTGCATTCAGATTACATTTGTAGGTTTTCTTCACGAAGCAGGTTATTATGTATTTCAATCTGAAAAATAGTTCCCGAATTTGCCAGTTTAAACCTTCGAACACGCGTGATTTGAGACACAATAGAAAGACAATAGCAGCGCGACAGCCGGCTGTCGGTTGGTCGTTAAAAGGTTAAACGAACAAGAATTCACTTGACTTACACATATTTTACTAGCAAAATTCTCGTGTCAAAATATTAGTTACCTTACTTCTCCGAAACGGCTTTACCGATTTTTACCAAATTTTATATGCATAGTCAGTAGGTCTGAGACCGGCTACTATCTATTTTTCATACCCCTAAGTGATAAGGGTTGTCAGCCTTAAATTTTAATAACGTGGGTGAAACCACGGGAGGCAGCTAGTACTAATATAATAAACAGGAAAAAGTTGAACGTTTGTTTGCATTGAACAGGCTTCGCAACTGCTGAACTTATTAAAAAAAAACTTTCACCAATATAAAGCTACGTTATCAGCGAAAAGGCTATATAACATCACGCTAAGATCAATAGGACCAGACCGATATTATAGAAAAACGTCGCAAACACGGGAGCACAGAAGTTAACCAAAAACCCGCGAGGAACAACCAGTAGTAAACATAATAAATTAGTAGCTTAATAAGTACGACTAAATACAACATTTGATACGCTGTTGTTTTAGACAGGTTTAGTGGTTAATGGATGTGTGCCCTCTCAATTACACATTAAAGTAGTTTGCACAGTTTTATAGTTATGCACACTATGATAACACACATGTATGCCCCTCCTTTACGGGGTACATTTCCTAGGTGTTGCTGACATACAGGGTAAAACTTATATTGAACAGTCATAGGATAGCACGTTGCAATCATTTTTAGGGTTCCGTAGTCAACTAGGAACCCTTATAGTTTCGCCATGTCTGTCTGTCTGTCCGTCCGTCCTCGCTTAATCTCTGTGACCGTTAGCACTAGAAAGCTGAAATTTGGTACCAATATGTATATCAACCACGCCAACAAAGTGGTTAAATAAAAATTGGAAAAAAATGTTTTATTAGGGTAGCCCCCCTATATGTAAAGAGGGACGTGATTTTTTTTTTAATTTCAACCCTGACGTGTGATGTATTGTTGGATAGGTACTTAAAAATGATAAGGGGTTTACTAAAATCAGTTTTTGGTAATGTCAATAATATCGGAAATAATCGCTCCAAAAGGAAAAATTAAAGTGTCCCTCTAACTTTTGACCCGTAGGTTTAAAAAATATGAAAAAAATCTGTTTAGTAGAACTTTATAAGTACTTTCTAGGAAAATTATTTTGAACTTGATAGAAAGAACAATTTTTGTACAAAAAAGACAAAAAGGTTGTACAAAATAATTTCTGCGTACTTTAGTATGTCAACGTAACAAATAGCCTTTTTTTAACTTATAAGTGGGAACACTTATTGTGACGGACGGGAAACTACGGAACCCTACATTGAGCGTGGCCCGACACGCTCATGGCCGGTTTTTAAATACACCATTCTAAAAGTTCAATTCGCAAAATCATTCGAATCCATGGTGAGATTAAAGTATCGTTTAAAACACCGAGTCAACACATCTGAATAGAGATTTCTCCAAACTCACTTCACTTTGCTCGACCTTAATTTTGTCTTGAGAATACAAAACAACCGCGTGATGATCCGAAGTAAAGAAAGACATGCAAAGTATTCAGCAAAATCACTTTCAAAGCGTATCTTTTTCGGAATAGCACCGCTGAACAATGGTGCTGATTTTCTTGTTCACAAACTTAACTAAATTTAAGTTAAATAATAATAATAATAATAAATATCCTGGGACATCCTACACACGGCCATCTGATCCCAAACTAAGCAGAGCTTGTGTTATGGTAATCAGACAACTGATATACATACTTATATAATGTTAAATACATACATATTATAGATAAATAACACCCATAAATAAAATCCATCTTCTCTTTTCATTTCTTAAAGAAAAGACGCCATGTTTTTAAATCGCGTTTAAATTATCTATGGAGTGTCTAAATTTGACAGGACTTAACTAATATTTTATCTTCTGTCCTTTTCTTAATTAAATAGAAAGAGAAAGATGCACTTATTTTAAATTTATGTTAGTTTGTGAATAAGAGAATCGGCTCCATTATCAGACTAACATTTTGAAGGCAAGATGACAATGTATTACTTGTACAAATTGCGCAGGGCACAACAGACTTGTTCGAATTATAGCGCTGCCAACATCGTCACACGGGAGTTTGGGACTTACATATAGAGCATAAAATATAGTATAGGCAGTATAGATACGTATTTGTGTAAATTACAATGTAAGATGTGGATCCTATAAATTGGATTTGGATTAGAATTTTTCATTTCTCATTTTAGCGGATGCAATGCTTGGTTATAGTTTCTTTGTTATAAAACCTGTCACTTATATCCTACAGCAGAGCAAAGGCCTCTTCTCATATAAAGAAGGCTCGAGCATTAACCTGCTTATAAATATCTCACAACAACAATCTTTTTTCATACAGAGAAGGTACGATCAATGAGCATTGTTCACCAAATGGCGAGTTCATATAACCTTAAATAAACAGTCCAGGTTTTTTTTCGATACTTTCCCTTAGCATAAAACATCTAAATTACTTTGAAAATGAGGATTTGGTTTGATTTTGGCTCGACCAACCCAAATTCACATAAATAGTTATAACTTCGCTAGTTTACACTTCCCATACCTCAGAACTTACTAATTGAGAATTGACGATCCAAACCATGCGACCCAACCATTTCAGTTATTATCTCCTTACTTATAACTTAACATAACTTGGTATGCAATTAAGAAGGGCTCCAGGCCCCTGTCAGAACTTAGCCACAGGATGGTTGGAGAAAGGTACTTAATATCAATATTGTGTATAACTTTATAGACAGGTGTTGTCGGAAGATGGTGGACGAATTGAAGGCGGCTGTAAGTTTGTGGCTCTTAATAATTATACAGTACTGTCAGATTGGATTTTGAACATTGGATGTGATGACGACGGCCTTGGAAAGCTGTGTAATGTGAGGTATTTGTAAAAGATTTCGTTCGGCAAATTATGTGGCGGTTATGAAGGGTATTAGTACCGACGAAATTGCTTCTTCTCTAGGAAACTGTAAGGCATGTTGCAGATCTGAGTGCGACCACTAAGTACTATAGATGATACTATACCATTCAAATTCAACCGGGGGTCCATTGTCCTCGAGGGCAGCCAGTTCCTGCCATGCTGGTCTAAATTGGCGGTCACTCAGATGTTCTCCCGAAAGGGTAGTAAATTCTCAATGTCCCACAGGCTCGCAGAGATGCGTTTGTCTGCTGTTGACTAATCAAACAGACCCCTTCGAAAGAAGCTGATTCACAACCATTCAAGGAAAAAAAATGAGCACGTAAACAGCCGTAAGTTTTAATTGGCTCATAACGACGGTTAAAGAGAAGCTTACAAAAATGACAATTCTTATCAACAGATTGAAAGACACATAGTTAGGAAAATACTAAGCAGACACAACTGATTATAATAATATAAAGTTAGGTATCAACCGTAAATTGACTTGCAAAAAACTTCAACTAGCTGTATAACATATAACAACTTTATCCCGTAGGAATTTATCCTGTATTGTGAGTGCATTGACAATTATTATTATAAAGACCAAAAACACACTCGACCATATAAAATTGATCCGTATGGGAATCGGTACTACAGCCAACCGTACATTAAATACATACTCGTATAATAATTGTATCCTGGGACAATTCACACACGACCACTGTGTTATGGTAACCAGAAAACTGATATGCATACTTATATAAATCATGAATACAGACATATTATAGATAGTGTACAGAAAAACAATCACGCTCACCTCACAAAGTTTGTCCTAGAAAATCGAACCCACTACCTCCGTCTTAGCAGTCAGGGTCTCTAACCACTAGACCAACAAGCCCGTGTATTGATCCCTGTTCCCGAAGAAAATGTTTTCTGGAACATTCTGCTTCACTCAAGAAATCTGTAATGTGTCAAGTGGCGTGTAATAGGATCAGGAGCGAGCGTGTGATCATACAATTATTTCCTCCACTCTGAGAGGTGCTTAATTTAGGCGCTTCACGGACCCTCTCGAGGTCTTAGTGACGTCATAAATATTAGGTAAGGGTGTGGAGAATCACTTACTTATTGTCTTTGCTTGCGGAAAATTAGATGGTACTCTGAAGGAGGATTTCTGAGGATTTTATGGGATTTATTGCTAATAACTGATCTACTGATTATAAAGCCAGCGTGAATGGCTCGTGGTTGTCCTCTTACCTTCTTGTGTAACTAGAAGATTCTGACCAGTATTTCCTGAAAATAGCGCGTTCAATCAAACAAACACACAAAAATAGGAACTCTTCAGCTTTATATTATTAGTATAAAATATTTATTTGCATAAACATGTAGAATGTATAAATATATTAATTGGTTCGAAGCATGTTTGCCAATTGGCATGGCTTCGAAATGTGCACATTAGTACAAAATACTCTATTAATTATTGTTTCTAGTTAAAAAAATAAATAAAAACTAATGAAATATGACTTGAATAATAATTATTTGCTTTGACAGTCATTACTCTCGTATCGTAACTACACAATATCAACACGCTCGAAGGCAGCCTCAACTGTAAGTTCACGCGGATCTAAAACCACAACATTTTAAGATTTATTCCAACTGTCTTCTATCACTTTTTCACAAACACTTTTCTTACTTCTTCCACTGGTTTGACATTTTCTAAACCCACTGTCTGTTCTTTCCCAAAATCAGGAGAATCATTGTCCAAAGTTTCTGGTACGGAGTTGTCAACAACAGGCTGGTCTTCTGGTGGAAGTCCGTCTAGGAGAATAACGTTGGCCTGTACTCCTACAGCTACAAGCAGAGTCAGGGCCACTATAACAGCTAGTTCCATATCTGCAGTGTGTCTGTCTCCAGGTCTTGCAGCCGCTGTTCCACTGCTACTGTTTACATCACTACACTCACTGACGTTTATATAATGTTCCTTCTGGGCTATTTTTGGTTTTATCATGTGTGTGGTTATTGTGGTTCCGTGAGCTATATCGGCTACCAATTAATATAGGATTTGTTTTTCTTCCTGTTATTGTGTTTTCAGTGACGGTTTATTATTATTTAGTTACGATTATTATTTCGTTTCGTTTAACCCTTTCATGGACGGTGGCGTGTATATACGTTCCAAGACAGCTACGAGTGGTGACAGAACGTACTACCACGTCAATTTTAATTGTCTTGTTTTAAGCAGACCGTATACTAACGTTGACTCGCCATACAAAATTGTACTAGCTACGTCTTTCCGCCACAACGCATGAGAATTTCCAAACTGTTCTGTCACATTGCATTATGATTTTTGGTGCTTCAAAAAGAAGACGTTTTGCTCGTGCGCTGGTGGTACACACGTACAATACGCACGACGTCATAATACGCCCCCGCGTCCCTACATTTCCGTTGCCTCGGTCACACACTGTCAACCTAGGGGTACGCGCGCGCGCGCCGCTGAGAACCGGCTGCTTTTACAGTGGTTTTTGAGAGTGATTTTGCATAAAATGTAATTATTATAATAATACTATGACTGTTTATTTATTATACGTTATGTAAAAACAAATAAACCATCCTTAGAGAGTTATATTTTGCTATAATTCATTTTTTAAACGGACTTTTAAATGAGTAATAACAGAATGTAACTAATGTAAGTACATACTAGCTTCTTTGATTTTTTACGCAGGTACCTACCAGAATTACGTTGTAACTAGATGTTTATCTAGCGGAAAGGTAATGTCCATTATCTAGGGATTTAATCAATGTGTTTCTTGCTTGTTTAGATTGGTAAATGCAAAAAAAATACACGCCAAAAATACTAATAATGGTTTCAGTTTTCAGTCTGTTTCAAGTGGTTCTGAGCTCTGACTATCAATTCAGAGCTCAGAATCGGATTCAGAGGCCTCAGAAGATCTTGACGACAGCAATGATAAAGACTCGCATTCTAGTTGCCAAGGCTCTCCATTCAATCTAACTGAAAATAATGTGGGTACTAACGAACAACATGATGAATCTAATTATGAAATTGCGGATTCATCAGTCTTGGAAATATTTCCGCTAGCTAAACGACTGGAAAGGCAATCTAATGATACTGTAACAAATTTACTTCAAAACGGCTATAAGGACGAATCTGCATCACGTTCTATGCGCCGTTTATCACAAAATACTCCTGTGTTACGTCCTCTTTGCTGTTCATCTCAAGGTGCCCATGAGGATGAACCTAAGTTACCGCCTTGGCACCAGTTACTTCAAGCTGATCCTGATATAGGTCTTGTTCACCGTTCACCTCAAGACGACCTTGATTTAGATTCTGTTCGCCGTTTATCTCTCCATAGAAATGAACCCGAATCGCCGTCTTTACACCATTTATCTAAAAGCAACGTTACCGAACGTTGGACGTTTGTAGACGTTGTGTGCATAATTATATGTTACAGTATCCTACAAACACGGCACGACGTTTGCAGACGTTCAACGTCAATAAACGTTGTAGAGCAATGAGAATGACCTGCTATACAGGCAATGACTGAGCGTCTATAAACGTTGACGTTAGATAACGATAGTGCCGCTATTGGCCAAATGTGTCGAAAAAATACGACTCGACGTCAATAAACGTCTAACCATTTTGTACGAAGAATTGATGTGTCGTTCTACATATATCATGTGACCGAGTACCGTCCGCGAAAGGGTTAAGATTTAAAAGAAGGAGTGCGTTGTAGTGTATTAGCCAGCTAATTTAGATATTCAAAAATTCAAAATTCAAAATTCAAAGCATTTATTTCACTTAGACCATTTACAGGTACTTATGAATTGTCAAAGAGTCGGTCGGTCTGTTAGTCAGAAAAGAAAAGTGACGCTAATTGCCGGTTCCAAAACGTAGATCTCTATGGAGAAGATAACAGGCAAGAAACGCCATGTCTATTTGTGTCAGCGGTCATTCTCCAATTCGGCGTTATTTGCCTAATTACCGTAACCATTTTTATTTTTCACTAATTTTACTTAAACTCAATAAAATATGAAACTAATAAAAAATACGAATTCAATAATCAATGAGGCATATTTTAATTATTGGTAGTTTTCTAGTTATTGAGACTTAAAAAAATTATGAGAACGGTAATTAGAAAAGTTTAATATCTAATGCCACGGTAATTAGAAAATGCCGTCAATTCTATGTTAAATATGATATAATATAATAAAAATAACACACATTAATAATTTGTATACATCTATTTATATAAAAATTAATCCCTATTTCTCTTTGTCATCTTTGGACCGATTTCACAAATTTTTTGTTGTGTTTGTTATTGTTTGGTGGAGGTTCTTATGAAAAAAAAAAGTGAAAATTAGGGTACTTTAGTACTTATAGTGTAGGTTAGAGTAGCCCCTCCCTCCCCCCCCCGCATCAGGAACAGGGTCCCAGCTACCGGTGATCAGAGCTCCGGAGGGAGGTACTTCCTAACGATGCGAGCCGTGTCCAAAAGCTTCTGAAAGAAGCTCTTGATCCAGCCATCTAACGAGAGCCTCTGAGAGAGAGGTGTTGGTCAAGACTCTTGGCTATTAAACCATTGGCAGGAATAACTATCGGCACATGACCGCTGAGTCCACATTCCACATGTCAACAATATATATACTTTTTTTTATCTTTCTCGGTCTTCATAAGGTTCCCGTCACGCGGGACCGTCACGACAATGAGCATTTCGCGCCACTTCAATTGATTCACCATCACAATATCAGGCTTGTTTGCTACAACAGTCCTGTCAGTGATGATGAATCGACCCCAGTACAATGTGACATTGCCATCTTCAGATTTTACGAGGCCGTATCCCAGAGCAAGTTGCTGATTGATGATCCTGGCTACTAGGTTATGTCCATTCAAGTACTCTTCGTTAGCAAGACGAAAACAACCAGTGATAATGTGTCGAATCGTTCTCCCGGCAGGTGACACGCCCGACATAAATCAACCGTAGCATCTTTCACAATAAATCTCCGATAATTCTTCGTTATGATGACTTCATCCATAATTGTACAGACGAAACCTTCGGTTTCCCAAATAAGTTATCAAATTGTAGCCACTAAACGGACGCTAAACAGTCTACATCGGGCCCATGCAGGGCCCGGAAAAACCGTCCGTGTAACTCCTTACTCTGACATACTTCCTTACGATCCTTCGTCTTAAGCACTAGGTTTGCGCCAGTTCTCTTTAGCTAAGGAGAGCGGAGTGAGGTCCTTGTCCACAGTGACCAAATCTCGGTGCATCCCCACGTCAGCTTTAAGGAAATATTCCCGGAGGTGGTATGCCTCGCGGTTGTGGAGAGACTTAGCATTGAAAAAAAAGCCTCGTCCTCCACATTTCCGCGGGATATACAAGGTGTATTTTTGGTCTTGCTCAACCAGCTAGGAGATGATTCTACTCATAAAAACAATCAACTTTTATTATGGAACCAACTCGGAAATCGCGAAAAAAATATCAGCTGTTTCATACATTATGGTCGGGAGGGCAATGAACTTTTCATAGAAACAGCTGATATTTTTTTCGTGATTTCAGAGTTGGTTCCATAATAAAAGTTGTTTGTTTTCATGGGTAGAATCATCTCCTAGCGGGTTGAGCAAGACCAAAAATACACCTTGTATACAGCCTCATCAACTTATCACTGATGATTGCGGGTGATGCTCGAGCGTGCTTTGTTTGTAGATTGACTTCTGTACCCATCTATTTTGAGGCTACAGTTAGTAAATAAGAATTAATTTTTCATACAACGGTAATTATAAATATATGGTAATTAGTATACGGTAATTAGAAATCGATAGATTTTCTTAAAAATTTCGGAAACCAACAAAATATGCAAATATGAGCTTATTACAACGTACGGAGGCCAAAATACTGTCTCGATTCACTTGATCAACTTGGGTCTAACTTAAAAATCAAATATATATTTATGTAAAACGGTAATTAGAAAAGTTTTTAACCAAGGTTACGGTAATTATATACTAGCGTGCTTTATTCGCGGTACACTATCGTTATAGACGTGCAACTGCTGTTTTGCTGCGGTACCCACTGAGGAGAAGAGACGCCCGCGGTAGTGGTGTGCCAAATACTGTTTTTTAGGGATGTGCACTCGAGAACAGAATATGTCACGGTAATTATAACTTTCGATCGGACATCCGATAATTTAATGATAGTTATTTATAGACTGGTTCTAGTGAGTCGATATTTTACTATGCTATACACGTTGTTTAACACTATTTAAAATGTTAAATGGATCAAAGTAAATCTGTAAGTCATAAAAATTACAAGTAAATTTTAACATTAAGTCAGTGTGCGGACACGTTACGGTAATTAGAGAACAGAGGTTTTTGAACTTAGGTTAAATTAATTTAGTCTTAACTACTTAAAACAGACGCCTGTGTTTTTGTTTATGGCTAGATAGGGATGCTATCTAACATATAAAAAATATTGGATGATTGAATATGATACAAGTGCGGATTACTCAAGCGCGGACACGTAAAATTTGCTTATCGGAGAATGGCCGTCAGTAGAAAACTATCGTAATAAATCACTGCATCGTACTCACATTTACAAAAACTCATATTTAAACTTAATGGAGCAAAATAATAAGTAAATAATATAAATACATTATTATAATTTTTATTTGCTAAAAAATACATATTAGTAAACAATGGTGGTACACAAAATGCTTAACTTTTTACATATAAACAAATAGCGAACATCATGCGTCTGAACTAGATACAAAATATCACCAAGTATTAAATGTGAGATAGAAGCAAAAATTAAATACTGAGAAAAGAATATAAAAAACTAGCTTCTGCCCGCGGCTTCGCTCGCGTTAGAAAGAGACAAAAAGTAGCCTATGTTACTCGCCATTCCTTCAACTATCTCCACTTAAAAAATCACGTCAATCCATCGCTCTGTTTTGCCGTGAAAGAAAGACAAACAGACAGACAGACAGACAGACAGACACACTTTCCCATTTATAATATTAGTATGGATGTCAAATTACAGCTAGCACAACTGGACATAAAAAATAAGCGTTTTAGAAGATGAATGTAAAAGGCAATGTGAATATAGTATAGATATTGTATTACAACATTATTTAAATACAATCAAATCAGATTAAAATATTTTTATCTAAATACTGCTATAACTTTAAGATAAAAAAATAAAAAAAGCCTACCACTGATGATAGTACGAGAAAACCAGAGTGCTAGTGACGATAAAGCTATCTGGCGGAAAGATGTACAAGAAAGAATTTCTTTGACAGTATTAAAAATAATGATTTACTATCATTTTGATTTAAGTGACAAGCTATTTTGATTTGTTTCCAATATGGCTGAGCGCAGAATGCTTTTTAATATCTGAAAGGAGTTCTATGTCGCCAGCAACGAGCAGGAATACACTGCAGCTGTTGTAACTAATAACTTCAAAACATTAGCACTGACTAAACTTAATTGTAACTGGGGTTTGTAAGCAACAGCTCTTTTTACTAACGTTCGTTCTTCATCCTGTAAATCCTCCTCATATTGGTAACCGGTATGAGAATAACATTTGTCTCCGAATCTTCTTGTATCTGGCGTACAGCCGCCTGCTCTTATTACTCCTGATCTGCCTTTATTCTCAACATGTTATTGTTGTTGTAATCTGTAGATACTATAGACACACAGGTTTCTCTGAATCTTACTTGACCCTTTGGACACTCGTCCTTTTTAATGCCTTCTCTCTTTACTCGTGATCTGTTCTCATCCTTCACATATTCGTGTCTATCGTTGGAATCATTGGGTACCATTAGCACACACTGGTCTCCAAATCTTAGTGAACCTTTCGGGCAATAATCCCTTTTTAACAGGCCTTCTCTTTTTTCTCGTGATCTGCTTTCATTCCTTACTTCTTGTCTATCGTTGTAATCTTCAGGTACTATCATCACACAGATGTTTCCGAATCTTACTAGACCCTCCGGACAATCCACCCTCTCAAAGCTTTCTCTCTTTACTCGTGATCTGCCTTCATCCCTTACTTCTGGTCTATCGTTGTAATCTTCAGGTACTATCCTCACACAGATATTTCCGAATCTTACTAGACCCTCTGGACAATCCACCCTCTCAAAGCCTTCTCTCTTTACTCGTGATCTGCCTTCATCCCTTACTTCTTGTCTATCGTTGTAATCAGTAGATGCTATCTTCACACAAGTATCTCCGAATCTTACTTTACCCTTCGGACAATTGTCTTTAATGCCTTCTCTTTTTAATCGTGACCTGCCTTCATCCTTAACATGCTCTAGTTTATCGTAGTTATAAATAAACACACAGCGGTTGCCGATTCTTAATGAACCTGGGGGACAATACGACTGATAGGTTTCTCTTTTTACCTGTGATCTGCTTTTATCCTTCACATCGTTATTGTGTCCAGCGATGTAATCAGTAGGTAGTATTGGCCAACAGTTGGCTCCCATTCTTTCCGTACCTGGCGGACAAACCCTGCGCCAGATTGATCTCTTTATTCGTGATCTATCTTCAGTCTTGATATGTTCGTGTCCCTGGGAGCCCATACCGTCAGGTAGCGGCACACTTTCTACAACATCTTCTTGATGAAGCTCGCTTAGTTCTTGTTTCCCATAAGATGCAGATTCTTGCTTCACCACATTGTTGGCATGATCTTCAACTTTAATCAGTTCTGCCAGTTTGGGATGGGAGATTCCGGGTTGAGGCGTGTTCTTATAACTTGAAAGACTTAAAGCAGAAGCGGTCCTAGCTGCTGCGGCGCCCAGTAGTACTAGCAGCAGGCCAGCGATGAGCTCCATCGTTATTCGCCAGAATTCAGTAGTCACAACAACAACTGCGGCTCGGAACTGTTTACCTCACTTAAAACGTGCGCTATTTAAAGTATTCCAGTGTTAAACTTAGGTATACATGTAGTACTAGTGTCCTCTAATAATGACCTAAATATTATGTAAAATATTCATTGTCGGTAGACCAAATATGCCTAATAAGGTATTGTCGGGGGTTTTCCCGCTTGCAATTATTGTTATTGTTAGATCGGCGACTTCCTTAACTGTAATCAATTAATTAACTGTTTCATAACTATTTATAATTTTTGTACTTTATCGTAGGAATAACAACAAATAAGTTTTATCATGTATACCTTGTTAGACTTTTTGACGTCTTTCCAAATATCTAGTCATTTTGGCTTGTTTATTTGGCGATATATCTTATTTTAAATTGTTTTTAATCTTTTCCCACTTTTTAAATAATGTCTACTCCCTAAGCCAGTTTCTACCTCAACACTGAAAGCCGCATCAACGATTCGGGCAAACGGTTCTGAAGTAAAAATAGTAATACATATTCGATATGCCGCCGGCATGTGTGTGGCGAAGGAAATCATAACTGCAGCGCTCCTTAAAAGATTAATACATAATAACCATCGCGGATAAATATAAATCCACCGAAGAAATCGAGTAAGTCGTTCTAAAGAAAAATTTCGAACAATAACAATTTCTTACTGAAACGCATACACCCTCTACGTTAATCAAAAATAATAGTTATGGTTATTTATTTATTATGTATGTGTTTTCGAGTACAGAGTATCTGCTAAAGATGGCGGTCGATACCTACAGCGGTGGAGGTATAGCAAAGTGTGAACATGCTCGAAATGTATGTGTGTAGGTAATGTAAGTCTTCAAAGTTAAACAAAAACATTTGCATCGCCGGATTTGTGGTTAGTTACCACAAATATATGTTTAATTAGGTGTCGAACTCTACTGTCATCAAATACCAAATATAGAATGTTTAAGAGGAAAAAAACAAAATAAACTCAAATCGAAATCATTAAACGCCATTTACCAGGTACCTTTGAATTGTCAATTTGCTCGTTCCAAAACAGTAGGTTTCTATGGAGGAGAAAGAGCAAGACTATGAATTTTAACTAACTGTTCCCGTAGCTTCACCCGCTTGAAGTAAAGATCAGTGTTAAAAGTGTGATTGTCATTTCCACATAATGCTGAAACGGTGCGCTTCGATTCTCAGTAGAACACGTGTTAGCTGCCACAGCATTCTGGATGTGATGTGATAGGCGGCCCTATGCTGGCTTACTGGCACAGCTACCTAAGTAGGTGTCGGATGTTTTTAAGTTTATGTATATAATGTGTGTATTTTTTAAAACTGATACGAGCATTAGGTTAAGGATCTGTGAGCTGAATTAAATATTTAAATATTTTTTGTAAGTAATTATAAAGTACCCTTAAATATTTTTTTCCAATCATAAGAGCGAAAAACAAAAACATTGCAGTTTAGGTATTACAAGTTGATTTATTGCATAGATTCTAAAATAAATCCTAAACGAATGTTATAACGTAAACACGTTCCAACTAGGCGCATTCATAAATTTTATAACTATTATTAATAACTATAAGAAATGAACTTTTGTGAAAATCCCTACTAATACACACATCAAAAGTGTCTAGGGATATTGGTTTTAATTAAACCTAAATAACTAAAATTTTAATAACTTTTTGTTAAGACACCTACACTTTAAAATAAACCTTGTTTAATTGCCTATCTAATCTGTTAATAAACTTTTAGATAAAGTTAAATTAAAAAAAAAAACTTAGAAGAAGAGGAAAAACTCAACAAAATTTCAATTTAACTTTATTTTTGAAATTTCAAAACCTAAACAACAAAACAATTTTTTTTATAAAAATTGTTGAAAACTTAAAATTAATAATTCGTGGATCCACCTAAGACTCTCCTGACACATCTGGAGCGGTTCTGCATACTCAAAACAAGGGGGTCAATATCCTGTTGTGGAGTACTGTCCCAAATCCTGCTAAGATGCAAGAAAAGCTGGTTTTGATGCACAATATCAACAGGGAAATTCCTACGAGCTCTTCTCTGAAGCATATTCCAGGCATGCTCAATAGGATTTAAGTCAGGGGATTGTGCAGGCCGGTCTAAAGCTTGGATAACATGCTGTTGTAACCAACTTGTAACGATGCGCGCCGTATGTGGACGGGCATTGTCGTGCATTAGCTGGAAATTTTGTCCCATTTGCTGTTTGTGGGGCAAGATTACAGGCTCTAGCACCTCATCTCGGTATTTTCGAGCAGTCATATTGCCTTTTATCCAAACGAGGTCCGTTCTACCGCCGAGACGAATTCCTGCCCAAACCATAATCGTGCCACCTTAATATGCATGAACTTGTTGTGGGTGCTGCAGTCGATTCCAACGTCCAGGTTTTCTCCAAACGCGTACTCTTCGCGAATCAGGATGAAATCCAAACCTAGATTCATCAGTGAAAAGCACAAGTGACCATTGAGAATGGTTCCAGTTTTCGTGTGCAATAGCCCATTGTAATCTTCTTCCTCGATTACCTCTCCTTAGTGCTGATACCCAAAATGGCCTACGAGCACGTAGATTGACTTCATGCAGTCGCCTTCTCAAAGTTTGACCGCTTACCAGCAAACCATACTCTCTCTGTAGCCTTTGAACCAATTGCATCGCCGCTGCATTTAGTTGACTTCGTGCAGCATTTACTATGAATCGGTCCTGTACATGTGTTGTAATGCGTTGAGGTCCTCGGTGCCGTTCCACCACTTCCTCCGTGACACGATAACATGACCAAAGCCTGGATATAACGCTCTGACTGGTCTTCATGGCTTCAGAAACGGCAATTATGTGACAGTATTCCACAACAGGATATTGACACCCTTGGTTTGAGTATGCAGAACCGCTGCAGATGTATCAGGAGAGTCTTAGGTGGATCCACGGAATATTAATTTTAAGTTTTCAAGAATTTTTATAAAAAAAATTGTTGTTTTAAGTTTTGATGTTTCAAAAATAAAGTTAAGATTGAAATTTTGTTTGAGTTTTTCCTCTTCTTCTAAGTTTTTTTTAAATTTAATTTTATCTAAAAGTTTATTATCAGTTTAAATAGTCTATTAAACAAGGTTTATTTTAATGTGTACATGTTTTAACAAAAAGTTAATAGAATTTTAGTAATTTAGTTTTAATTGAAATATCCCTAGACACTTTTGATGTGTGTATTTAAAATGCGAAAGTATCTCTGTATGTCTGTCTGTCTGTCTGTTACGCTTTCACGTCTAAACCACCATTACTGATTTTAATGAAATTTGGTACAGAGATAGAGTTGACCTTGAGAAAGAACATAGGATAGTTTTTATCCCGAACTTTTGAAGAGTTCTCTTGAAAACGCGACATAATCGACATCCACGCGGGCGAAGCCGCGGGCAAAACCTATGTTTCTATATTTATGGATGATTGGATGCATATCCTGATTTCGTGCAAAAACCAGCAAATTTAGAACTTACGGTTAAACCAATAGCAGATATCGCAACAAAGTTTTTTAAATACCTCGCAAGCGAAGCCGCGAGAAGAAGTTAGTACTCAAAAACTCTGACACCTAACTGAAATAAAATGCTCGATTTCTGCACGAACAATTTTTTTAGTTCAATTTCACTCCAGTAGAAATGTATTCTAGTAAAAGTTGCAGTTTGTCGTCAGAGCTCGCTAATTGAACAAGTGCAATTGTGAGTGCCCTTTTATTTAGTGCCCATTTATTTAGTGCCCTTTTATTTAGTGCGCGGACATTTACTGTCTGTCCGGAGGTCCTCAAACTTGTGGACGGAAGCAGATCTCTTTCCGTGATTTTTTATTACTACTCATTAGTCAATCACATGTTAATCATTTGATTGAACCAAATTACTGACGGGCCTGTTTGTCTAGTGGTTAGTGACCCTGACTGCTAAGCGGGAGGTCGTGAGTTCGATTCCCACCCAGGGAATTATTGTTTAAATTAAAATATTTTTTCAAATTCATAGGTCATTTTTAAGGAGGAGTTTCTCAATTCGTCGGTATGTTTTTTTTGGTATGTTTGTTTCGCGATATCTCCGTAAATTTTGAACGGATTTTGATGGTTCTTTTTTTCTTCGATAAGTCATGATTCAGTGGTGGTCCCATATAAATTCTGTGGCGATCGGTTCAGTGCTTCTCGTAAAATTTATCAAGAACCAAAAAAAATCGACGAAATATACAATGATAATATGTGCGGTACTTCAAGTTCGTATTTTCGTTTTATAAGATTGTAAGTAGTTTTATTTTGAAAATAAATTACTTTGAAAGATACCGTGATACACAGTCAGATATTGGGACTCGACACTAAAAAGTAAAAACTTTTTCTAAATAAATAAAATAATGAACCGCCTTTAAAAACTAAAAACACAAAAATAACAAAAATTTCGGAAGTGGCTTTTCTTCTGCCAATCAATTTGTGTTGCCACAGACTTCCGAACTTTTAGTTATTTTTGTGTTTTTAGTTTTTGAAGGCGGTTATTATTTTCTTGGAAAAAGTTTTTTATGTATCCATACTAAACACATTTAAAAGTATTTATGTTTACGTCTATCTATAAGTGTCTGTTTTTTAAGGGTATGGGTACTGACTTGATTATAATGAAGTTTTAGTTTAATAAGCTTTTATTTCAATATGATATTGGCTGATTTTTTAAAAGATTCTAATAGAACAGTAACCGAAGTAACCGAACCTAATATAACGCGAATAAAACCACGAACACAGCTAGTCATAAATGAACCCAAGCTATATGATCCACTTCACTTCGGGAGGCTGTAACGCAATGATAGCATATAGCCAGAAGGATCTTTTATTCAGCACCTGTAGGTTCTTTTATAGCTGTATCGACGTTTTTACATTACTTCGTGGGATGAGGTTGTATTAAGAGATTGATTTTTGAAGATTATCCGTACTAATATTATAAATGCCAAAGTAGCTCTGTCTGTCTCTTCTTCACGCCTAAACCACTGAGCCGATTTGAATGAAATTTGGTACAGATCAGTCTGGAACCCGAGAAAGGACTAGAATACTTTACATCCCGGAAATCCCCCGGGAACGAGAACTATTATTCCACGCGGGCGAAGTCGCGGGCAAAAGCTAGTGGAATATAAAGGAAGTTTAAAATAATGGAAAAAACGGGTCCACCCTTTATAGCAGAACTTTTTACGTCATAATTTTATTCTGCATAGCAACGGATAGCATAAACCTCTTTTCGCAGAAAATGGTTTGGCATACACTCGTTTACCATACACCGAAACCCATAATTTTGTAAGCCAGAATCATCTTTAGGCATAAATTTCATATCCATAATAATCAATAAGTATAACCATCATTTCGCAGAAAACTTACAGCCAGAATCATCTTTTGGCATATATTTTATACCCATAATAATCAAAAGTTAGAACCATCATTTCGCAGAAAATTCACAGCCAGAATCATCTTTTGGCATGCATTTCATATCTTATTTTGGCATGCAGCAAGCATGCAATCATGCAGCAAGCATGCAAGCATGCAGCAAGCATGCAAGCATGCAACAAGCATGCATCATGCAGCAGGCATGCAGCATGCAGCATGCAAGCATGCAACATGCAGCAGGCATGGCTTCTGTCACGGCTCCGGCGCTGCGGGGCTCCGGCGGTCCCACGTGAGCTAATCGTCGCAGATGGTTTTACGTCCACCACCGCAGCTTCGGCTTGCTGACCGGCTTCGCCGGCCAGCCTCAGCCGCGGCGGTGTGCGTTAAAACCCCCTGCTCCTCAGCTCGCGGGCCGCCTCGCCCCTCCGCGCCTTCGCGGGTTTAAATTACACTCTAGGGGTAGGGCAGACAAGACAACGTAAAGTCGGTTTTGCAGCGATTCATTTCTGTCACTCACTTTTGTAGCACACCATAGTGATTTTTTAAAACAATATTTATATTTTTTCAATATGACTAATAATTATTTCTATTGAAATTCTGTGATCTTCGTAGTATGCTAAGTCAAATTATGCCAAATAATCGGCGCTCTAAATAAACGTTATGCTAAACGAAATTATGCAAAATTGTAACTCTGACAAAGGTAATTATTCCCAATACAATTCTGCCACCTTAAAAGTATCCCATTTAAAATTCGGACATAAAAACATTAGGCCAAAAAACAATTATGTTAAATATTTTTTATACCTTAACAATGTTCGTTTAAAAAAGTTTCTGCCAAGTGAGTTATGCCAAATAGGTTTCGGAGAAACAAGTTTCTGCCAGATAGAGGGCACCCGGAAAAAACATTCTAATCATTTTCTTCCTTTTCGCCACAACTATGTTAGGGTCGGCTTCCAGTCGAACCTAATTCAACTGAATACCAGGGATTTAGATGAAGTGACTGCCTATAAAACCTTCACAACCCTGTTACATAACATTTTTTGGTCATAGTGATTGCAAGACTTTCTGGCTTCTAATTGAAACGACTGCCAAGGTTCTATGAATGACAACCGGTACCAACGGCTTAGGCCCGAGTCACACCGAAATGGCAGCGGCCGGGGCAGCGGCCGCCCGCGGCGCCGCGAGGCCGCCCGCGGCGCCGCGAGGCCGCCAGCGTCGCTAGAAACAAGAGGCGCGCGGCCGCACGCGGCGCCGCAGGCGGCCGCTGGCAGCCTCGCGACCTTTTCAAGCTTTTCAAGCGATACTAGTCTTTTAAGTATGTAGAGACCTTCAGTGTGAAATAATTTTAAACTTTAACAGTTTAAAATTATTTCACACTGAAGGTCTCGCCGCGCCGCTGCCGGCCGCTGCCATTCCGGTGTGACTCGGACCTTACGTGCTTTCCGAGGCAGGGGATGTCAGTTAAAAGTCCAAGATAAACATGGTACATGCCTGGATTCGTACCCACAACCTTTTATTTCTTACCAAAAACATACAATATCTATCTAATAAATCGTGCAGCTAGAAATGCCAAACTCCCTGCTTCCCTACCGCGCTCCATTCAATACGCTCCGTGAAGATATGCCATTGATAACCATGGTACCGTGCGACTGACACCAGAGGGCGTGTGTGGCGTTATTTATGACGTCACGCAACAGCCTACAACTCCCATCCAATAATGTGCGAGCTTTAAATCTCTTCCGTCATTTATCAAAAGTAATCGCTTTTGGAGGGAAATATTTGTATAATTGCTTGTTTTATATATTGTTTTTCAACGATTTGGTGTTGGGCGTAAGTTGTGGAATTTATTTGTCTAAAACGGTTTTATTAGACTCATTTTAGGTCTTTAGGGACTGTTTCGCTCCTGTGGGTCATTTAATGTATAAGCTGTTAAGGTAGAGAGTTTCAACAATATCCTTGTTGTAGTTTTTCGTAAAAAAATTACAAATATCCGTCAATACTCACAAACTTTCACATTTACTATATTTAATAATAGTAGAATAGTCTAGGGGAAGGGGAAATGGTTATTAAGAATAGTGTGATAGTCTTTTTAAGGCGGGCCAGTTTATTGCTACGGTGCTACGCCGTAGGCCGCTGCTACGCATGTGCTACGAGATTGGCACTCGGTACACTTTTTATCTTTTCCTAGTTCAGACAGTTGCTTTGATGATTCGCAAAGAGTACACTACACAGAAAGCCAGTGAATCCATTCAAAAAGATCTTTTGACTATTGTGTTCATAGCATAGTATAGTCTATACTAATATTATAAAGAGGTAGTAAGTTTGTAAGTCTGTATGTAGGGGTAATCTCTGGAACTACTGGGCCGATTTGAAAAATTCTTTAAGTGTTAGATAGCTCATTTATCGAGGAATGCTATAAACCATCACTCTACGACCCACGGGAGCGGAGCAGTAACGAGAAATGCGGGTGAAACCGCAGGGGACAGCTAGTGGGTATGTAAATCCATAATAACAAAATTTACAACCGTTTCTACCCCAAACATTGTAAGACAGGAGGAATGGAATTCTCTGCCGGCGTCTGTGTTTCCAAAAGCATATAACCCGGATGTATTCAAGAGAAGAGTGCATAGGCATCTTTTGGGTGAGCTCGCTCCATCGTAGGCCCCGTCTATGCCCTCGGACTACTCTGGGACCAAGAGCAAGCCCATAAGTTATAAAAAAAAGACGTCATGACCCAATACACACATAATACTACACCTGTATAATAATATGTAGTACAACCGTATTATTCTATAAGTAATGTGTAACCACATTTAATTAATCCGTACGCCAAGCGGAAGGTTTCCCTACCACGGAATCAAACACGTGCGCTGTGTTTGAAGTTATGTTGGTGTGTGTGTGTGCGGGGGTGTGTTTGTGTAAAGCACAATCCACACAAAAGCATAACATTTCGGCGATACCACTCAGCGACCTATATGAAAAAAAAACTGGCCAAGTGTGAGTCGTCTTCGTGCGCGGAGGACTTCGTGCCGATATCGGCAAAAATCAAGTCCAGTATTGTAAGGATGTGATGTCACATGTCAGTTGTGTGTCAACATTTGTTATAATATATAGATAGATAAACTGATGTTTTCGCTCGCCGGGGGTCAACTCTGCAACATGGCATGATCAGCACAAGTGTTGCCCGCAATATGTTCACAGCAACTCGGCAACATGTTGCCAAACAAATGTTTACCATAAGTACGACGCTTAGCCCCGTATTCATAGTAAACATTTGTTTAGCAACTGTTGATCAACTGTTGATCAACTGATGTCGCTCGCCGGGCGTCAACTCTGCAGTATGGCGTGATCAACACCGCAACACAAGTGTTGCCCGTAATATGATGACAGCAACTCGGCAACATGTTTATGCAAATGTTGCTAAACAAATGTTTACCATGAAAATGAGACGCTTTACATGCTCATTTTGTGGAGAAATATCACGGTTATTAACTTGACGGATTAAATTACGTGTTACTGTACAACAAGTCATAATAAACACGAAGATTCTGACGATGGATGACTGTTTGTTATTCTTATATTTGACGCTACACGCAATTAGCTTGATGTGTATGATAACTTTATTCTATTTTTGTGTTCCCTTATAATAAATCAACTTTGTCGTAGGCAGCAATTTGTATAGCATTTAGTTTTTAAAAAGATTTAATCATCCCAAAATAGTGCTGGAAACGATTATCTTATTTTTTTAACGTCAAAAGTGATATTTTCTGCAGTTTCCAAAACACTAATACTTGTTTGTATTCGTGGCAACAATGAGAACCTCTTTTTAACCGACTTCTAAAAAAAGGAGGAGGTTCTCAATTCGAATGTTTGTATGTTTTTTTTTTTTATGTTTGTTCGCGCATATCTCCGTCGTTTACCAACCGATTTGAACAATTCTTTTTTTGTTTGAAAGGGTAGACTTTCCAAATGGTCCCATTGTCATCAGGTCCAGGATCTGATGATGGTATCATGCCGAAATCGAGGGAACTCCTCAATTTTTTTATAGAAAAAGGTACATTTTTTTTGAAAGTTACTCTAAAACGTAGTTGGGACTCTAACTAAAAAGTAAAAAATAAAAAACTTTTTCCAAAAAAAAGATAACCGACTTCAAAAACAAAAAGGTCAAAAATAACTATTTCGGAAGTCGGTGGCAAGGCAACACAATTCGACCGGCAGAAGTGAAGCCACCGACTTCCGAAATAGTTATTTTTGACCTTTTTGTTTTTGAAGTCGGTTATCTTTTTTTTGGAAAAAGTTTTTTCCTAAACAAGACCATAAATAATGTATTAAAACTATAAGTACATAAAGTGTATCATATCATCATCTCCCTAGCCTTTTCCCAACTGTGTTGGGGTCGGCGTCCAGCCTAACCGGATTTAGCTGAATACCGGTGTTTTACGTGGAGCGACTGCCTATCAGACCTCCACAATCCAGTAACTGGGCGACACGATACCTCTTGGTTAGTTTGGTCAGAGTTTCTGACTAACCAGTAACGACTGTCAAAGTACTACGAATGACAACCGGGACCAACGGCTTTACGTGCTTTCCGAGGCACGGGATGTCAGTGATGTCTAAGGTAAACTTTAGAAAGTTTATTTGAATTAAAAAAGTCACATTGGAACTTGCCCGGATTCGAACCCACAACCTCTTATACAAGTGGTGGGCGCCTTATCCATTGGACCATCACGACACCTAATACCTATAAAGTGTATAATATATCTATACTAATATTATAAAAAGGTAAAATTTGTAAGTTTGTAGGTTTGTAAGTTTGTATGTAGGGGGTAATCTCTGGAACTGCTGGTCCGATTTGAAAAATTCTTTCAGTGGTACATAGCCCATTTATCGAGGAAGGCTATAGGCTATATACCATCACGCTACGACCCACGGGAGCTGAGCAGTAATGAAAAATGCGGGTGAAACCGTAGGGGACAGCTAGTCGTTCATAAAATACGAGCGTTTACGAGCAGAGCACGCGCTGACGACTCGGTGCAGTATATGACACGACTATATGACGTGGCTTATGTATATGTGTGTGCCCTGTTATAAACATAAATATTATATTGCGTGCGTCCGTATTACCCAGGGTTGTGGAGGTATGATAAGTTTGCTCCATATTGACGGGCCTGATTCAGTTGAATATCTTGGGACAACTCACACACGGCCATCAGATCTCCATCAATTCAGAGCTTGTGTTACGGCAGCCAGACAACTGATGTTCAAGTATACATATTTATCCATACTAATATTATAAATGGGAAAGTGTGTCTGTCTGTCTGTCTGTCTGTCTGTCTGTCTGTCTGTCAGTCTGTCTGTCTGTCTGTTTGTCTTTCTTACACGGCAAAACGGAGCGACGGATTGACGTGATTTTTTAAGTGGAGATAGTTGAAGGGATGGAGAGTAACATAGGCTACTTTTTGTCTCTTTCTAACGCGAGCGAAGCCGCGGGCAGAAGCTTGTATAATTATAAATACATACTTATAGACACCATAAAACAGAACAAACAGTCATGCTCATCACAAAAAGTTTGTCCTGAGTGGGAAGAGAACCCACGATCTCCGACTTAGCAGTCAAGGTCACTAACCAGTAGACCAACAGTCTCGTGAAATATCTATAACTATACTAATATTATAGAGAGGAAAAATTTGTATTTTTTGTAAGTAACAAAAAACTTAAAAAGTACTGGACCGATTGCAAAAATTCTATTTTCATTAGAAAGCTACATTATCCCTGAGTAACATAGGCTATATAATATAACGCTCTGTCCCACGGGAACGAAGCAGTAACCAAAAACCTAACGTAACGCGGCTGAAACTGTTAGGAACAGCTATTGTATAGATATTGTTAACATGTATATTACAAAAATGTGGAACGCAGTAACTGCGCAGTTTCCATGTGACGCAGCACTCAACACCTTTTTTGCATATTCAGATTTTTACTTGTTTTGTGTGCACGTCCTACTAAAATGTACAATCGACAAAATGGAATCATGATCCACCAAAGCTTATTTTCCTACAGCAATTCAAATACAATTAGATCGACAATCGCGTAAACATGTATTAAAAATGTCACACGTCTAGTCTTATTATTTTGACAGCTTCAAACAATTTATCGTCGAAATGGGCCATGATTCAATTTTGTCGATAGTACATATCTGTAGAAAAATATTTAAAACTGACATTTTTTTGTCCAATAAAGCAATACTGTGGATATTGAAATGTGTGTTCTATAATCCTTCGAACAAACGTGATTGGAGACACAATAGAAAGACAAGAGCAACCCGCCAGCCGGCTGTCGGTTGGTCGTCAAAAGGTTAAAATGGTGTTAAGAAAATGTAGATGTCTAGCTGTCTTCCGCGGTTTCACCGACCTTTTTCGTCACTGTTTGCTCCATTAGGTCAAAGCATGATGTTATATAGCCTTTCTCGATAAGATCAAAAAAAATAAAAAAAAAATGTTCAAGTATTATTTATAGCTTCTGAGATTTTCGCGTCCAACCAGACAAAACTCTACAGCTTTATAACATTAAGTATTATTATTATAATAATATAGGTTTTGTTGGTATTAATTAAGTCAACAAAAATAATTTCAAGGAACAAGTTTTGTTTCAAAACTTGTTCTAAACGCAAACGAGTTCTCGTAAAAATTTTCACGGATGGTTTTGCAGCAATTTATTATTAATGTAGCTGCTATTATTATCAAGCTATGATAATAATAGCAGCTACAATAATAATTTTAAGATTGAAGCGCCTTTTATTTTCTCATAGGGGGTGATGAAAAGTAGAGTGTATCACTCGGGCGCTAAATATATTTTTGGCTTGAGCGACGTACATTGAATCCCTCGCTACGTTCGGGATTCTATTTAAGAATCCCTCGCAAAGCTCGGGATTCTACTCTAGAATCCCTCACTTCGCTCTAGATTCAAAAAACGCCCTCGCCGTAAATATGTTACTTTGCGCCCTTGTAATACAATCTACTATTAGGTATACTCTAAGCGGTTTAAGAAACACTTGGCAAACTTTTTCATATACTTAGCGTTCATATTGTTTATACATAAGCTACTTCCACACTATTTCCTACGCGTTAAAGGTCATAAAACGGTTTATTTTCCGAGTTTATGACGTCAACACAATAACGTGTTGAGATTATGGTAATGTACCATATCGCGGTGATAATAGACCATTACTTGTGCGTTATAAGAGCTTAGAGTTTGTGTCGTGGTGGGGTTGTCACTCAATATTATTGATTTTTTATCCTCGACGCAAAAAGGGGTGTTTAGTTTATCATTATTATTTATTTATTTATCTTTAAATCACACAATCAATTAAAGTGTCGTGATGGCCCATTGGATAAGGCGCCCCCTCTCGTGTAAGAGGTTGTGGGTTCGAATCCGGGCAAGTACCAATGTGACTTTTTCAATTCATATGTACTTTCTAAAGTTTATCTTAGACATCACTGACATCCCGTGCCTCGGAAAGCACGTAAAGCCGTTGGTCCCGGTTGTCATTCGTAGAACTTTGACAGTCGTTACTGATTAGCCAGAAACTATGACCAATCTAACCAAGAGGTATCGTGTCGCCCAGTTACTGGGTTGTGGAGGGCAGGTAGGCAGTCGCTCCACGTAAAACACCGGTATCCAGCTGAATCCGGTTAGGCTGGCAGCCAACCCCAACACGATTGGGAAAAGGCTAGGGAGATGATGATGATTTATCTTTAAATCACAAAAGTAAGTTATAATATAAGCTAAGCCCCACAAAACCGTTGCAATGGTTTGACTGTGGGGTCATCAAGTTTCTAAACAATACAATTATTTGATTACTGTGTGTATCTGTTTCACTTACTACTTATTTAATACTAGCTTTTGTCCGCGGCTTCGCTCACGTCGATAAAGTATCCTATGTCTTTTTGCAAGCTAGGGACTAAAAACCACTACACTTTATGATAGGGTAAATCTTCTTATACCCGTCTTAGAAAGGACTAATTAATAAATTAATTCAGAAATGGCTGAGGTAAGTGTTTTTAAAAAAAGTTAATTTTCCTTCTTCCGCGTTTTATGGATGTCGTGATCGTAATATTAATTGAAATGAAGTAAATCTTAAATTATTAATTAATGTAAATTGCTCTTCGCTCTCGACTTTGGGGCCCTCGACGTGCTTTTAGCTAGATTTTTTGATTTTTTCTCGTTTGATCTGACTTCTAATTTAACCTTTCAACGACCAAGCGACAGTCGGCTGTCGTGCTACTATTGTCTTTCTATTGTGTCTTAAATCACGTGTGTTCGAAGGATTAAATCGGTTCAGTAGTTTAGGCGTGAAAGCGTAACAGACAGATAAACTTTTTTGCGTTCAAATATTAGTAAAGACTTAAGTTATACCACCTGCTTCTAACGTCAGCGTATCTTTTCGTTAGCTTTTAGCTTTCCCTAGCATTAATTTACAAAAGAAAAACAAAAAAAGACAAAAAATGTAGGTACTAAAATAAATTCTGCTCAAGCGCGGAAGAATTTAAGGAAATTCCGATCGTTTGGAGTCGAAACACCTATTCGAGCGTTTAGTTTAATTGTGCACAGAGAGAACAATATTACTTAAGTAAAGTTAATGATTGCCCTGTAGGTGTTGTGGGTTTTTTTTTAATTAGGATTTTATTAGTAGCAGTCCGAGTTTAGGCGTTGCTTGTGTAACATCACCAAAGCCGTTAGTCCAATTGTCATTAATTGTAGATTGGTCGATTGTCATTTGTCCGATGTATATTCCATTAGTTTAGGTACCTAACCATAATATATGTAAATAATCTTGACATGTCTTTTTATCAGGTTAACGAAATGTTTATATTTAGTTAATTTAAATGATTTCATACTACGACCTACAGTAGCCGAGCAGTAGTCAATCTATACTTACTAATATTTTAAAGAGGAAAGATTTGTATGTAGTTATGTTACTCTTTCACGCAAACACGACTGAACGGATTTTGATGAAAATTTACAGAAATATAGTTTAACATCAGAATCAAAAAAGGCTACATAACATCAAGCTCAGCAAGCAAGCAAGTAACCAAAAACCTAACATAACGCGGGTTTTCTTTTTTCGGGGAGTGGGAAATCATTAAATGACTTCTTCTGACTCATCTGACTAAGCGGGTCGGGAGTGCGTGTCTGACTGTTACTGACTTAAACCCACTCATGTTCCTTCGGTTGCCCTTTATGTTCCGGGGTCACGGTAACTATTATAACCATTCCGCAACCCCAACATAACGCTGGAAAAATGGCGTGGAACAGCTAGTATTATTATAAAACTACAGATTCCAACCCGTATCGTAATGCTCACAGTCCTTGGATCACGTGGCCTCTCCAGACCTCTGATGGGCCAGCCCACTGAGCCGAAAGATTCCCTCACCTCGCCATAATGCCCAGACCTAACCCTATTTGGGTCAACCGGCGTCACACTGACCCAATAGACTAGTTACCATGGAGAATTGTGGTAGAAGGTCTACTGTTTATAATATTTATTCTTTTTGGCTTATGTTTAACTTACCACCAAATATTCATAACATAATGACATGACACTGACAGACAAAAATAGTAAATGATCACCAAAAAAAAAATGATCACTATATTATGTTTCATAAAGTATTATACAAATAACCTACTTTCATTTTTATATCAATTAGACTGATTTTGATTTTGACTAAGGTAAATAAAATGAATCACTAGTAGATCTCCCGTTGTGTAGTCACAGTTCTAACCTAACCTAACACAATTTGGTGATCATTTACTATTTTTTGGTGATCATTTACTATTTTTGGTACGCAAGAATATTATTTTGGTAAACGTTTAATTTGTTCCCATTCTTTTTTTATTAATGTTGTACTCAACTTGCAAAATCTTTTTGCTACTTTGATGTTAGTTGTGCTGAAAAGTTACATAATGCTTACAAAAATAAAGGGTGGACAATAAAGATAGGACATGCTATATGCTCACAGCCTTTTTTTATGTTCATTCTTAGCCATTTGTATCCTGGGCCGCGGTATTTCTTTCTAACAACCCGCAGCCTGGGAAATACCTACAGCTTTCAATGTAAACCTTAAATTATAAGTAAAATCAAATGAGGAAAATTATAGGTATAAGTGTAAGGTTAATTAGTTAGCCGAGATGATGATTGTTATTTTTAAAATAACCTAGTTAGTATGCGTACGTAACCACCAATACAATGTTTTTGTATTTAAAGTAAAAACAAATTAAAATAGAAATTGTTCGTTCGAAATCCGTTTTAATCGTTACAATCTTCCTTTCATTTTAGAAATAAAGATTAGATCCATTATAAGCACGTCGAGAAACCCAAAATCGAAAGCGAAGAGCAATTTATATTCATTAATCATTTATAAGATTTACTTAATTTCACTTATTATTATGATCACGACATCCATAAAATGCGGAAGAAGGAAAATTTTTTTTTTCCGCCATTTTAAAATTTATTTTGTTAATCAGCTTTTCCAAAGATGCGTATAAAAAGAATTACTCTTTCATCCATTTTGCATCCATGACCGTTCGGCTGCGTACCGCCACTAATAGTCTCCTGAGCGTGTTCCGAGACCGGTGGGATTCCCCTCTGCTGTGCCACTGGATAAGAATCCACTCTAGTTAAGATTTTGTATTAACGTAAATGCTCCTATTACCGCCAGTTTAAGCTGTCTCAGGATTCACTTAACAAAAATAGATATAAGCTGTTATGTTAGGGAAGATGTTATAATTTATAATTAATCTTTACGAAGTATTCTTTGCTATTCAGTTCTTAAATTCAATATTCAATAACACAATAGTTACAAAATATTTATTTTATCCAAAAGAGAAGTTGATTCTATTACCGACCCATAGAATGCGGCAAGATTCTATTAGCGATTTTTCTGCTTCTTTTACCGACCCATACGAAGTTGCCACTTCTACTATAGTATAAAATAAAATAAAATCGTTTTTAAGGTATTTTATGGTGTTGTTTACTTTGAAGTAAGTGTTACATTATTGTTTTTTTATAAAATAGTTATTAATATTTACACCAATAATCTATAAGTAAGTAATTATTGGTGTAAATATTCGATGGTGAAACGAATAAATAATATAAAATCATAATATAACAATAGTTTTGATTTCCCTTGTAACGCAGTGTAATCCTTGGTATGCTATGAATAATAGGTTTATGAAGCTTCGTATATGCTGGTCTCTTCATTTATAGCTATAAGCCCAGCTTCTAGTTGATCAGAGGCGTCCCTACTGCTTGCGCTTCTGCTTTCTGCTACAAACTTTAAAGAGATTATATAATTTAATAATATATATGAAATATACATAGATAATGCCATGAATGAAACAGGAAAGTAAATTTTATTTTACATTAATGATATGGCCTGTGACAAAATCTCTCAAAACCTCACGTATGCAAGAAATAAGCCAATTTGATCAAAAATTGACATTTTGTTTTTGTGTTAGTACTTCAATATTACCAAAAATATCCTCACAGCCGTGAGTCGGTAATAGAATCAGGTAAGAAGGTTACAAAATTCTATTAGCGACCAATAAAAATAATAATAAATTTAACGAGTTTGACACAAAAACTTAAGAAATAGCTATGTCGTTAATAGACCTAACGAAGTAAAATAATTTTAAGAATTGAACAAGAAAAAAGTATTATCAAATAAGTTAGTTTATAATAGATATTATTTTAAAATACTAAACGTTCTCAAAATTTTAACAACGCCATGGGACGTTATTAGAATCAAGTTTTAAAATTTGGATTCTATTACCGCCTTTTATTAAAACATGATTTTATAACATAAAAACCAATTAAAACTATTGTTTTAAGAATTAGTTTAGAAAACGAATATATGCGTTACAGTTGTAATGTGATAGCAAGAAGACTAATCAATTTTTAGTGCGTTAATTTCCTTAAGCAATATTCAGGTGTACTTACGTGGCTGGAGGCGCGACACTATGAAACTTGCGTCCGTTTCGGGCGCTTCCCAATTATTGACAAATTATTTCTTTCACTGGCTATTTAAACACACAAACTTTGCTCTTTTTGTTATAAAACCAAATTATGTAACTAATTTTTAAGGTATTACTTTTCTGGAACCCTATATTATGTAAAATATGAGTGATTTAAAATTAGATCGGTAATAGTGTACACATTTTAGGGGGTCGTTAATAGGAGCTTTTACGTTACTAACACTAGTCGTTAAGTAATTTTGTTGTACTAACCCTATGGACTGTAGTCTGAAACAAATAAATTGAAATTGAATAAAGAGTGGCAGTTTCCTGAGGGGGTGCTTGTCGGGGGTAGGTACTAACTTTTTTGTGTAAACTTATGTTTTCAGTTTCTGCACTGCTTCTATTTATTTTTTAGAATCTAATTACTGTTTTAAATGATTAACAGGTTTAAATAAACATAACATTTATTTTTTTATTTGTACGCCATAACCTATAACAAAGTATATATAAGCATCATATTTATTTTGTCAGGATAAGTCTTGATTGTATTCATTGCTATATATCTTCTAGTGAATAAATAGGACATCAGTAATTTTAGTATTAATAATGTAATATTAGCTTAGCGAGTTCGTTTTCAACTCATAGGCTGCTTTAAGAATTTTCCATAGGGAAATTAAAACTGCTTTAATATTGTACTCGAAAAAGCGTAGATGATTACAATTTGCTTAATATTTCTATGTCTATAATTAATAAATCCCCACACTTGTCCTTCTGCATTCCCCGCGAATTGCCGTGTTCGATAATAATCAGGTTATCTTTAAGAGGCCCTCGCGTTAGGGCTGGCCCAAAGGTCTTTCATGTAATGTATATGTTAGGGGCGTTCCACTCAGACGCAACAACCCTAGCATATGTTGATGTTTGACTTAATAGGGATTTAGAGGAATAAGTGACTATAGTGATTGGATACGAGGTTTTAGTAGGCCATTAAAATTTCAAAGCTATGGTCAAAATTAATGGCTGGTTTCTCTTGAGAGTAATACTGTAATAGGCAGATAATTAAGTTCGTCAACATAGATTGGTGTTCCGTTGATGAGTTCGATAAGTAATTATAACTATATTTTGCCATGTACTAGGAACTAATAACTGGAATGACTCCTGTTGGTCACTCTGTGACTAAAGTGTAAATAATTATTATGGTCGTGACTTGTAATTTTCTGCCTCGCCAATTGTTTAACTGGAGAGTATGTACAACATTTACAACCTAGATTAAATCATGTTACTGATAGTCAAAGTATTTATACGAGTTAAAGAACAAACAACGGTTGTTTCAAATGTTACGTTGGTTTGATACGTGCGAGTTTAGCTTGATTTGTAAGGACAGGTGTGGTGCCGATTCTTATATTCACAAACTTAATTAAATTTATGTTAAACGCATCTTTCTCTTTCCATTCCTTAAAGAAAAGGACAAAAGATACATTTTATTTTAATCCTGTCAAATTAGACAGCGTCTAAAGAAAATTGACGTATATTTAGTTAGACGCCATGTTTTTAAATCGCGTCTAAATGATCTATGGAGTGTCTAAATTTGACAGGACTTAACTAATATTTTTTCTTCTGTCCTTTTCTTTAAGAAATGGAAAGAGAGAGATGTACTTAACTTAAATTTAGTGAAGTTTGTGTGTCAAGAGAATAGGGTATTACACTCTTTTTTTTAAGTATTTCAAATAACTCCTACAGTACTAAGAAACCACTAAAAAAAATCCTAAATTTTTATTTAAGCGCTAAGTACCCTAAAAACGCTTTTAAAAATTGTATTTTCAAATTTCGCGCGGAAATTTCCAAAAACGGAAAACGCCGTGGGCGTGGTTTTGCTTTGGCGATATGACGTCCTTACGTCATGTAAATAAACAAACGCGCTGTGACACTTTACATAATTTTTATTGTTTTTATCTCAAAAATTAGTTACTGTTCGACTTACCGTTGGTGTGCGTTTCGGAATGCAAGAACACAAGTGTGAAAACATCGGAATAATTGTGAATTCTAGTGTTAACTGATTCAAATTTAAGAAAAACTTAGTTAAAAGTTGTGGGAACAGTATTCCAACTATTACACCATAAAAACCCGTTTGTACTGTTGTTGTAAATATCACTTTGATGTAAGTACACATGTGCATTAGCCATCTAAAATATCTTTCACAATAACTTCCATGAAAAAGTATATTTTTATAATAAAGATCGTATTAGGAGGTTATAAATAAAACAAATAGTGACGTCTAGTTGACACTGTTGACAGTCGACAGCTGTCACTGTCTGTGGTCTGTATTTCGGTGTGTTCAAGAACAGGTAAAAAAAACTGAAAACTTTGAATTGAATTTAAAAAAATATTTTCTAGTTTTATGAACTAAAACTAACACTGTTCGGCTGCTTTTTGCTTAAGCTACCTCAATAATATATTTTTATATTTTTTCTCTTATACAGTGTAATACCCTATTAGCGCCATTCTCTCTCTACCAGATTACGAGCGTATGTATGTATCATTATATGGCACTTTCTACAGCCTAAACTATTTAACAGATTTCAACATTTTATGAGGTATCATTGAATTCGTCACAGTAGTGACATGGTGACGTGGTTTCATAGTGACTGTATGTTAATTAAAAAAAATATGAAACAAAAATAATAAAAAACCAAACTGCAATTTCGGAAGTTGGTGGCAAAATATTGTAAAAAATCTTGTGAAAACATGAAGGTGTCAATAAACCTTTAAGTCTTGATTAATCTAAACGTGTTTCGTTGGTTGCAGGCGGATGGGCGTCACCAAGCAACCAAAATCCAGTCGTCTCGACCCTCTCCTGAAATCGCCGCAGGTAACTATTTCATTATTAAAGCACCGAAAACTGAAGTATGCACGCATTGCATATAAATAATAGTAGTAATGTAGTATAAATGACGTGATGGCCTAGTGTTCAAGGCGCCCGCCTCTTATGCCAGAGGTTGTGGGTTCTAATCCGGGCAAGTACCACTGTGACTTTTTTAATTCAAATGTACTTTCTAAAGATTATCTTAGACATCACAGACATCGGTGAAGGAAAACATCGTGACGAAACCTGGACTTGTAGTGAATATAAGTCCGAAATCGCCAATCCGCCTTGAGCAAGCGTGGTAATCAATGCCCGTGCTTCTCTGTATGAGCAGAGGCCTTTGCTCTGCAGTGGTACAGTTATAGGCTGTTATTATCATATCAATAGAGCAATCCATCGTCACCGAGGCAGGTCTAGGAAACGCTTGCGAGGCAATTTACAGTTCTTAGAAGACTGGAAGGAGAAGGTATTGCATAGAGAGCAGTGGAAGGTTTTGAGGGAGACCTTTGCCCAACAGTGAGACAGTACATACAGGTTAAAAAAAAATTGCAGTTGGATGAAGTTGCGTTAACGTCTCTGTGTGGTAGTCTTTATTAATATATGCTATTGGCTTTGAATTGATTATCTACATTTCGTTAGCGATTCAATTATTTACGACTAGCATTTGCCCGCGACTTCGTCAGCGTGGATCAATTGTTCCTGTTCCCGGGGGATTTCCGGGATAAAAAACTATCCTATGTACTTTCTTGAGTTTCATTTAAATCGGTTTAGAGGTTTAGGCGTGAAGATGAGACAGACAGACAGACAGAGTTACTTTCGCATTTATAATATTAGTACGGATATCAGTGCCTAAATTATGCCCTATAAAGTGTAATAACGTGAAGTGTTACGCCACCAGTACTTCGAGATTACAAACTTTATAATATGTATATCGCAGGCATTTTGTATACTTCGTAAACAGTTTTCCAACTCGAATAGGGTAGGTTAGAAGGCTCTCCTTAGCCTTCGGGCTTAATTTTTTTTAACCAGCCAAAACTAAATGCAAATTGGATTACTATGACATTTTGCCGATTTACGCCGTATATAAAATGCCAAAGCATGTAAATCATCATCCAAAAGGTCTGCGACTTACATAGTCAGCTGATCTATGACCACAAATACATAATTACACATAGAAACGACACATTACCGATATGTTATTCGAATAATCGTAATTAGTCAGATCACTGAGTAGCTTTGACACGACCGCTGCGGTTCACTGCAATTAGTATTTAGCTGTTTGAATATTTTCAATGATAATGCAATTCGATTTAAAATCAAATTAACTGAAATTGGACAATTCGAAATTGAGGTTCATGATGTTATGTTAATTTGTGAAATTAACCTGTTTTGATTGGGTGTTTGACACCCGAGATTATTTTAGCAGTAGTGAATTGTACTCTTTGTGTACCCATTTTCTGCTGTTTAGCAATAGTAATTTTCACGAATTGTGTTTCGATTTGAAGGGGGAAGATTAGTGCAGGCTTATGAAACGTATTAGCTTTATCTCTAAGATGTCATCAAATCTTCAGTTATTTCCTCCCTATTACACGTTCTTTAAAATCTCGTTGTATGTCCCACGGTTAGCGCCAAAACTTTCTATTGGCGCCCAACTGGCACCATTTTTATTTCTGCAAACGATAGGATGGCTAGTCGTTTGAAACGCCACAGTCTTCAGCCAGAGTGACTCTCTGAATTATGAGATGACGGAACCACCATAACAAATATACCATTTTCAGTATAGTCTCGTTAGCAAGTCAGTTCGTCTAGTGGTTATTGACCCTGACTGCTTAGCTAGAGGTCGTGGGTTCGATTCCCACCCAGGGTAAACTTTGTGTGAATGTGTACTTTATCTATGGTATATATGTATTTATAATGTATATAAATATTTTTATCACTTGTCTGGTTAACAAGTACAAGCTCAGATGGCCATGTCTGAGTGGTCCCAAGATATTTATTTTAGGGTAACATAGGGGATAGAAGTTTCACATTCATGCGTGTAAGGTCGCGGGCGAAAGTTAGTGGTACATATTAGAACGTTATTGGTTCATTGGTTCGTGGGCCAAAAAACCACTCCTTTGCTACAGACAGTAGGCTTCAAACAGTAGAGTTACGCATGTGCACCTCATACCACCTTTTTTTGTTATTGCGAAATCATCACGACTTCCCTGGGTGGGACGGAGTGTCAGTGACTTTTACTGACTAAAACCCACCCTCTTTCGGTTGCCCTTTATGTACCCGCCAACTATTACAACAATTCCACTACCCCGGCAAGACCTCCTCCTACCACAGCTTCTGATCAGACCGCTGCTCCTCAGGTGCAGACGGCAGCATGACAGTAGCTCGCGGCGATGGCTCCCCCGAGCGCCTGGGCGGCGCGCTGCGGCGCCTGCACTACAAGGCCACGCGGCGCGCGCATTCCGCCGCCGCCCGTCACCACAACTCCAACACTCCGCCTAAGGTAAGCCTGTTCAACAGGAGCTGACGTTACTTGTCAACTTAGGAATGAGAGGAGACATGTACTGTACATTCATGTCAGGGTCCAGTTGAAAACCAGCGTCATGGACCTTTTTAACACAGCTGTCGGGAGCACATTTTAAGTACCTCATTTTTAGTTGATTTTTGAACTTGTCTTATGCTAGTGGTAATCTCGTGTTGTGCTAATGGTAATCCTTTAGATCTTCTACAATTTATAGTATCTTTAAAACCTGCTTAATGTTACATAATCAACTGTTTCCATTCTTCAAAGTATAGCTGTTGGTTTTCCATTTGAATAAATAAATAAGTAATCATAATCATTTATTATTTGCAAACATAAGTACAGAGATGTCGTCATTTGCGTCAAATTCAATCGTCTGTACGTTACCGGTCACAAAGTGGAAGGCTCGACCGCCGGCGGAGTCTCAAGTCATAGCGGATATAGTCACTACTCTATTTCCGCCGGTAACATGACCCGCTATGAGTTTGCTCAACGGGAAGCCGAGAAATTGCACTTCGTTATGAAGTTAATTAGTTTAACTATATCACGCGTGTTATGTAGTATTTAGAAGCGTGTTCGTTCAGGAGCTAGGCTTTCCATATAGTAGAAGTAGCTGTTTTCTGCTTTTATGGTTACTGCTCCGCTCCTGAAGAATTTTTTTAAGGATGGTAAATGATCAAATGACTTCTTCCGTCCTGAGCGGGTCGGGAGGGAGTGTCATACTTTTACTGACTAAAACCCACCCATGTTCCTTCGGTTTCCCTTTACGTTCCGAGGCCACGGTAACTATTAGAACTATTCCGCAACCCTCGATCCTGTAGGTCAAAGCGTGATGGTTCGTAGCATATGTCTTATTCTGATGTATAAGCTATGTTGCTAAAGTTTCATCAAAATTCGTTTAGTGGTTTTTGTATGAAAGTGTAACAAACACAAATACATTCATTTAAACTCTCACGTTTATAATATTACTAGCTGCCTCCCGCGGTTTCACCCGCGTAAATAATGTTAAACGTGAACAACCCTTATCACAATGGGGATATATAGTAGCCGATTCTCAGACCTACTGAATATACATATAAAATTTGGTAAAAATCGATACAGCCGTTGCGGAGGAGTAAGGTAACTAAAATTGTGATACGAGAATTTTATATTATACAAGATTAGGATTAGTAGGAGAGGAGAATTAAATGACTGATCTTACGTTACGGCGACAATCTCAACGAGTATTAACAAAATAAAATAAATCTTTCAGACCGTAAAGATTCGCAGCTTAAGTTTTATATTCTTTCCAAGGCTCAGAAAACAAAGGTTATTTTCTTACTAAAACATACACAACGTTCAAAAAGTCAGCAGAATGTGACTTGGGTTTGAACTCGAGACCTTTGACTTACAAGTGTCAGCTATTTGTTTTAGGTTCGAATTCTAAGATCTTTGACTCATAAAACTGCTTAGTAGATGGTAAATACAAGTTTTTTGATGTTCACGTAATTTTTAGTATATTAATCACTAGGTTTGTTGACAATGGTGCCGATTCTCTTGTGCACAAACTAACATAAATTTAAGTTAAATGCATCTTTCTCTTTCCATTTCTTAAAGAAAAGAACAGAAGCTACATTTTAGTTTAATCCTGTCAAATTAGACAGCGCCTGATGAAAATTGACGTATATTTAGACGCCATGTTTTTAAATTGCGTCTAAATTATCTATGAAGTGTCTAAATTTGACAGGACTTAACTAATATTTGATCTTCTATCCTTTTCTTAATTAAACGGAAAGAGAAAGATGCACTTAACTTAAATTTACGTCTCGGATCGAATCGGCACCAATGTGTGGTTATTAACGGACTTATTGCCTAAAGACATACACAGTTGATTGCTTTTTACCCAAAACTACAAGATATTCATCTTTGATCAAAATACTGAACTGAATAAATATTATTAGACTAAACTTTATCTCGAAACGTTTTCTTCTAGTCAGGTCATTATACCCTATTCCAACTATGGTCAGGTTCTAGTATAACTAGATTCACCTAAATAACAATGACCTACATAAAACAACTGCCTATCAGACCTCCACAACCTAGTTACTGGATAATTATGCCAATTGGTTAGACATATTGTCAGACATTTTGGCTTGTGACTGCCCTTTCTTCTGCCTCTTCTTTCCAGTATGTTTTCCACTGTTGAACATATGTCTTTTGCATGGTTCTCCACGATATTTTTGAATTGACATAAGCTTTCGCTAAACAATTTGACATCTCCATATATTTGACAATCTATTCGTTTTCGCTATCTATTCTACAGTGCCACTTGTCTAGGCTGTCCAGACTTCCTTGTACGATCAAAGATCTATCAATGATAACCGGGATCAACGACTTTACGTTATTTCCAAAGTACGCGATATTAACTTTGTCCTAGATATACTTAGAAAGTACATATAGATTGATAAATGCCCCAATTCGAACCGTAATCTCATGCGTGAAAGATAGGCGTCATAACCATTAGGGAATCAATTTCATCACTCAGGTATACGTCATCAATCATCTTATATTCTTGTACAAAGATCAGGCTAATAATACCTTAAGTGCGTACATAATGTATGGATACCTCCCTCTTGCTTGCTACAGGGTTCAAAATTATCTCATTTATATTGTTTTCACCTAAATATACATACATATACTTATGGGAAACTAATGAAGATTTATAGAGTATTGAGTATTAAAGTTTCTATAAATAAATTTAGTAACAAGTGTTAATTAAAAATTTAAAAAGATCAGCAAAAAGAAAAGTTGCCAACTTCAAAACGGCTATGCTGATTTAAATGAAACATATCTAAGAACCATTACTACATAACCTAGTTTAAAAATTAACATCTAAATTGGTTCAAACGTTTAAGAGTTACGGTGCCCACTCAGACATTCAGACACACAAACATAGCGGCCTTACGTATAAAACCCCTCTCTCGTAGGTAGTTAAAAATACCTAACATCTGAAGTTTTTTATAGTAGATGAATAGGCGTCACAATGATACCAAAAGCGCCAAAAGTTCACAGAAACTTCAACAATGGCGCCGCCGGTAACTTTCCATTAATATTTTTTGTGACACAGGGCCCTCTCAGACGATTGAGTTTATTTGAATAATTATTGTCTATTGATGTTTAGTGGAGTGTAAGTAAATAACGTTTTGTGAGAGCTCGGAAACAGGTCAACGGAAAAATCGGATGTTAATAATGAACAATTTATAAGAGGCGAGTTTCTCGCCGATGTCGAGCGATATCGTGCGAGTGATTAATTATGTTAGGTTGGAGATTAATTGAACTCACCTGAAGCAAAAACAAAGCGACTGGCGCTGGTTGATGATGATAAAAAAATAAAGACTCGCCGGGCAATTTTCTCGAAATTTGGTTATTAACTTTGTAATCATGGGCGTGTTCCGGGGTTGCGGAATAATTCTAATAGTTACCGTGGCCCCGGATCATAAAGGGCGACCGAAGTAATATGGGTGGGTTTTTGTCAGTAAAAGTCTGAAACGCTCTCCCGCCCCGCCCAGGGCGGGAGAAATCATTGGATGATTTTCCACCCACCAAAAAAAAACATGGGCGTGTTGTACTTGTGGTTAGTGACAATGACTGCTAAGTCGGAGGTAGTGGGTTCGATTTTCACCAAGGATAAATATTGTGTGATGAGATGATTGTTGATTCTGTGTCTGGGTGTAATTTATAACTATAACTAGCTGCCTGCCGCGGTTTTACCCGCGTTGAGCGTTGAGCATGAAAAAAATAAAAAATATATTTATATAGTAGCCGGTTCTCAGACCTACTGAATATGCATATAAAATTTGGTAAAAATCCGTTTCGGAGGAGTAAGGTAACTAACATTGTGACACGAGAATTTTATATCCATACTAATATTATAAATGCGAAAGTAACTCTGTCTGTCTGTCTGTCTCTTCTTCACGCCTAAACCACTGAACCGCTTTGAATGAAATTTGGTACAGATATAGTCTGGGACCCGAGAAAGGACATAGGGTACTTTTTATCCAGGAAATCCCCCGGAAACGGGAACTATTATTCCACGCGGACGAAGTCGCGGGCAAAAGCTAGTATAAGATATGTAAAAGTATTTTAAAATATAAAGAATATTTATCAATTGTCTGGTAACCATAACACAAGCTCTGTTTAGCTTGACATTAGATTTCCCTGTGTGAGATGTCCCAAGAAATTCATCATCTCCCTAGCCTTTTCCCAACCGTATTGGGGTCGGCTGCCAGCCTAACCGGATTTAGCTGGATACCGGTGTTTTACGTGGAGCGACTGCCTATCTGACCTCCACAACCCAGTAACTGGGCGACACGATACCTCTTGGTTAGACTGGTCAGAGTTTCTGGCTAACCAGTAACGACTGTCAAAGTTCTACGAATGACAACCGGGACCAACGGCTTTACGTGCTTTCCGAGGCACGGGATGTCAGTGATGTCTAAGATAAACTTTAGAAAGTACATATGAATTGAAAAAGTCACATTGGTACTTGCCCGGATTCGAACCCACAACCTCTTACACACGAGGCGGGCGCCATATCCACTGAGCCATCACGACACTTTTTGAAGTCCCAAGAAATTCATTTATTAAAAAAAGCATAAAAAATACTGGCCTAATTTTCTCAAAACTTTGTGATGCAAATCTCTTATCTCCATTTTATATACAGATACGTTTCGAGACAATTTCTAATATTCTCCAATAATCGCTCCGTCGTAGCGAGGAATTATACGCGTGTAAACGACCCAGAAGCGTTACAATCGCACGTGAACAGCGATGTAATGTAACTGAACTGCGTGAGGGGAGGGGGGGGGGGGTTCCATGACCTGTCATGATTGATGGCCACGCCTTACTAGGATCACAACTCGAATGTAGTTCGTTCTTAATTGTGACGCTTTTGGAATATGGGTTTATTTTTCAAGAGATGTGTGACTTAAAATATATTAATGCTTTAAGACTAGGGGTGCCCGCTATAAGAGAAATATATACTAGCTGTCACCGTTGTTTTACTCGCGTAGTTCCCATTCCCGAGGAATTTTTGGGATAAAAACTATGTTATGTCTTTTCTCAGGCTATGGACTATATTTGTGCCAAAATTCATTTAAATGGGTTTGGTACTTTTGGCATGAAAGCGAGACTAAGTAAGTCATCCATAGTTAATAAATAAATATACACATCGAGGCACATTACATGTCTGACACAACGAGATTTCAGAGTATGTCTCTTACATCCATACTAATATATAAATGCGAAAGTAACTCTATCTGAGTTACTTTCGCATTTATAAAGTAACTCAGATAGATAGATTTACTCGTTGTGTCACACATGTAATGTGCCTCGATGTGTATATTTATTTATTAACTATGGATGACTTACAGCTAAAACACAAACAGAATAAATGTAATATGTGAGACTAAAAGCTAATTAAAAATATCATCAACATCACTTACAGACAAGACTAACTTAAAATAAAAACTTACCCTAAATGCTTAACACTTCATTAGTACTAAAATATACACAACCAATGTCTTTAATGCTATTTATGAAAACCTTTCTGGCCCGTATTAATAGACGTCACTCAACTCCGAGACGCTCTCAAGTCTCTTGCTGTCCTTGTCATTCTAAAGTGAAAAAATAAGGACAGCAATAAACTTGAGAGCGTCTCAGAATTGAGTGACATCTATTAATACGGGCCTCAATAACGTGAGCTAATGCGTTACCTAATTTCAAATCCATTACGGGAGAATTATATCTACCACAGTGCAAATGCAAATTACAAAGAGCTCTTCGACAGCTAAGTACTACAGTATTATACTTTAAACTTTCGCGTTGCATATTTATACTTCACTACATCGAGGATCTTCATTAACATCGAGGGTAGATGAAGATCAATCTACTTCATCGACGGAGTAGTGTCGCCGGACAGTCTGCTTGTGACCATGGCAGGTGTAACCTTGCCGAAACGTCAAGCAATAAACAAATAAAAGGTATGTGCGCGTTTAAATCCCGTTATGTAGTGAAGTATAAGTACTACAGTGCCTTAAACAGAGTACGTTATGAACTTAGCCACAATCGAGAGATTTGCGAATGGAGAAGTAAACAGATTCCATAATGAAGTTTGAAGTGATTGTCGTACTAGGGTGTTAGTGTGTGTGAACACTGCTTGGAAACTTAGTTTGTGATCGCTGGTCGGGTTTTAACTAAAGTTTCGGGATTGAAAACGTAGAAATTATATGAACTGATTTGAATTAATCTAAATGAACGTATCTTGCGTACATAAATCAAGTATTGGTTCGTGTGATGTAGAAATTGTTTACTTAAATAAGCTATTTACAGGTACAGTCAGTCAGTAAGTTGGCATTCTAAAATAGTGGATCCCATGAAAAAATATTTTAACTACAATAGGACTCGTGTAAGTGAGGAGATTTATAAATTATAGACAAAATTGTGATTTAAAATTTTTGATTACTTCCATACTCTGTAGTATGTTTATTCACATACTTAGGGTATCTCTATAAATAAGACAACAAACTATAAACTAAAAAATATTTAATATGTTTCGCCTTGTTACGATGTTGTTATCCATACTAATATTATAAATGGGAAAGTGTGTCTGTCTGTCTGTCTGTCTGTTTGTCTTTCTTTCACGGCAAAACGGAGCGACGGATTGCCGTGATTTTTTAAGTGGAGATAGTTGAAGGGATGGAGAGTAACATAGGCTACTTTTTGTCTCTTTCTAACGCGAGCGAAGCCGTGGGCAGAAGCTAGTATGTATATATAGTACGATTTTTAATTCGAGTCAGAAAAATGACATTTTCAGTGTTGCAGGTTTTTAGTCCCAAATAAATAGTGATGAGGTTCAATCGAGTTTTTACAATTAAATCTTAGTCGAGAATATTTTTTTATTCATTATCAAATTGCCTTTAATTATAAAAAAAAAGATTGCATGTAATTTACGGTAATTAAATAGAAGACATACACGGTAGGTAATTTAATATTACATAAAACACTGTTATACTATTTGTTTTTGGTAAGGTCCATATTTCTAAAATTGTTTTATTTAAGACGGTATGTATTTAATATTTACAATAAAAATACGCTTTGGTACCTAATAAAACAAATCATGACTAAATGTCTAAGTCTATCGATTGCGGAACATCACTATTGTAGCGGGTCACCCTTTTTGGTATCAGTGACAGTTGCACTTGTAATTTTTCTGACTCGAATTAAAAATCGTACTATAATTATAAGTCAGGGAGGGAGTATAATAATGCATTATTTATGCAATATTTTTATTAAGCTACGTATATAAGTCTCATAGTTCTTACGCCCCATTTCAAACCAGACCTGCACCCTAATGGTTTAAATATAATACTTTTTTTAATTGAGCTGTCGACTGTATGAGTCGACACGTGTATCGATTGCTTGTTGAGCACGTGTCGAGGATCATAGCGATTCCAGAGTTGAATCACGTCCCAGCTTTGATGTCAAACCTATTTATTTCTTTCGCCCAAACTGGTAGCTTTGATGAGTAATGACAGTTCATTTTATTTTTAATATTTGAAATGAGATTGGAGATAAAAATGCTGATTTAAATAGAAAATGGAAATTGGCTGCTTTTGATGTAGTTTTAGAAGTTACACAAAGGTCTTGTGTGACTTTTAATTTTAAATACGTTGTCTAATAGGTTTTCTTTTTTGAAAACTAAGCAATAGGGTATTTTACATCATTAACCAATAAATATAAGACATAATTTCTATAAAAAATCTCCTAATTTAAGCCCTAAAAATCTGGTCCATATTCAATTTACTGTAAAATTAGATTTTTAGATGCTTTGTAATCAATAAATAGTTAGACAATTGAGCTATTTACTTAGTGACGTCATAAGGTGTTTTGCAATACAAAATCTATGGGAGAATATCGTTTTGACAGGTCATAAAAAGTACGTCAATTGATCATGGTGTAAAATACCGTATTATGGTATTCTTTTACACTTTGCAGTTTTGGTAATATTAAGTCCCCTGCTTTACTAGTACTCATCATCATCCATTTTATTTATTCTGGACAAAAGGACAGATACGAGTGATCCTATAAGGGTTTAACCTATCATTCAGAAATACGGAACCCAAAAACTGATTTACCAGGTTTGTGCAGTATGGTTTTTACCGACTTCACAAAAAGGAGGAGGTACTATGTTCGGCTGTTTGTATGTTTTTTTTGTATGTTTGTTCATCGATTACTCCGTCAATTGTCAACGGATTTTCAAAATTCTTTTTTTGTTCGAAAGCAGATAGTTCTGAAGTGGTCCCATTGTCACCAAGTTAGGATCTGATGATGGGATCTTAGAGAAATCGAAGGCAACCCTCAAATTTTATAGGCTCACTTATTGTTTTTCGCATATTTTATGAAGTATCTTGTGTATTTGCGTATGGTTGTCACCATCTCAGTTAGCTGAGCTGATGATGGAAGGTACAACTCCTTAACAGTAAGAAGTTACTCGAACAGGCAAGAACTGTTTTAGTAAATTGTTTTGATGTTTGATAGGGCATTTGCCACATTTGGGCTCATGATCATCAAGTCATGACCTGATGCTGCAGTCAGGATAGTCTGCAGAGTACCTAACTCCTCGACAAATAACAGCAGATATATCGTGTTTAGGCTCATTGAAAAGGGCTCGATGTGTGGATAAACGTACTGTTAATGAGGAACACCGAAGTACATAGAGACCTGATGCTGAAGCCAGGAGCATCAGAAAAAGTACAAACCTTGAAATTACAGCACAGTAGTCGTGTTTGGGCTCATTTTAAACAGGACTAACATTAACTCGACACTAAAAAGTAAAAAATAAAAAACTTTTTACAAAAAAAAAATAACCGACTTCAAAAAGTAAAAACTTAAAAATAACTTAAATTTCGGAAGTCGGTGGCAACACAAATTGTCTGGCAGAAGAAAAGACACCGACTTCCGAAATTTAAGTTATTTTTAAGTTTTTACTTTTTGAAGTCGGTTTTTTTTTGTAAAAATTTTTTTATTGTACAAACAAACATAGACAGACAGACGACTTTGCCTGTTATGACCTAAATACCAGTACTAATTTCTAGTTTAGTTTTTTAAACGAAGAAACTTTCGCTAAACGATTTCGGGTGACTCTCTGTATTAATAAACATGGTATTTATCCAGAATACGCTTGCCCAAAAGTGCAAACCAATCTAAAACAAATAGTACCATTCACTTTAATTAATAACGGGTGACGAGTGAGCGATTATGATCGATGTTCCCATTCATATCGGTAACCGATTAGTTCCCAACCGGTAACGCACGTGCTCTCCACTGGGAATATTCCCAGCGATTACTGTTGTAGCGTTTGCAAGCTATTATTATGTGTGACGCGTGCAACAATGCGAAACTTTGAGAAATGAGCGCAGTTTTATTTTTAGACTAGCTATATCCAGTGGTTTTGTCCGGCTTTTGGTTACTGCTGTGCTCCATTGGATCGTGGCGTGATGTTTTGTTATGAAGTCTTAGTCTTCAATATTCTTCAAAACTCTGTCTATAATAATCGGATATATTTTTTCCAATTTGTGAAAAACTATCTTCGAAGTCCAATCTATGTTTGTGCTCATCAAAAGCAGTTCATTGGTTTAGCCGTTTAGCGAGACTGACAGACCTTTTCTAAAGGTTGCATTGGTTACAGTATCTCAATCTAACTTAGAAAAACATTCACATGTGCACTACACCAACAAAACATAGTTTTCATAAAATGTTATTATCATTGCACAAATAAATGTTTCTAAACTGTATAAATAAATTCCATGTAGAACATGGGATCTACATGGAATGTATTTATGCAGTAGTTACTGTATAAATAAATATTAGTTGTACAGTTTAGTTATACAGTTTAGTTAGAATTTATTTATACAGGTTAGTTTAGTTTATTTAGACAGTTTAGAGACAACCGTAATACACCAATCAGCCAACTAATACCGGAATTCCATTCTCGTTGTGGCGCCATCAGATGACGTAATAACGGTGACGTCACGAGGCGCGTCCGACGTAATGTCCGGAGCTGTCGGGATTAGTGTAGTATTGTTTTATAATGAAGTGTCGTCAGAGCACAGTGAGAGAGTAAGAGATTCACCTACTTTTTGGAATAAGCAACTAGCGTTACCTTTCTGACTAACTGACTAACTCTTTGACTATTCATAAAAGTGGTCTAAGTGAAATAAATGCCTTTGATTTTAATTGAGTCACTTTTTGCCTATCCATAAGAACGCAACGGATTATTATGCGTTTTTTTATTGTATAGATTGATTCGAGGAAGTTTTACATAACACATGTATTTATGGTTGAATAGAATAACCGGGCTTTTTAATTAAACAGCAATAGACCGGTATTGTTATCACAAAAAATAGAGTGGCTGGTGAAGTCAACAATATAATATGAAAAACTGGCCGGCTTTGTTCATTTATGACATACTTAATTTTGTGACTTGCCTGCCTTGCCTTAAGAGTTCCCTATTCTTGGCAGTTTTTAGAGTGTACTCTAATGGTATGGTACTAGTAAACGAGGATATAAACATGCTTTCTATTTCCGTGACTCTTCGTGTTCGCGCACACTACACGGGAAGTTTTTAGAGGTTTTTAGGGTTTTGTACATCCGAATGAAATACGGAGCCTTTTTAAGTTTACCTGTGCTCGTGTGTCTGTTTGGTTGTCCGATATACCCCCTTCTCCTTTGTTAAGAAACAACTGAATCTTTAATAATGACACTAGTGTTTACATACTGTTTTGTAAATAATTATGATTTTAATTATTATTATTTTTTAGTTTGTATTATATTAATTATATTGATCACTAACACCGGTTTGTATGCTCGCAAATGTAATCACATAGGGCAATATAGTTCCCGTTTCCGGGGGATTTCCGGGATAAAAACTACCCTATGTCTTTTCTCGGATCCCAGACTATATCTGTACCAAACATTCAAATCGGTTCAGTGGTTAAGGCGTGAAGAAGAGACAGACAGACAGAGTTACTATCGCACTTTTAATATTAGTACGGAATTTATTGAATTGTAAAATAATAAGTTACGCTTTAAAGAAGTAACTCCTTTTTTTCGGATTAAGTTAATACTATTAGTCAAAGTTATGTACAGTTATGACATAAACGATGACTGAATAACTTATTATTTACACCAACTCAATAAATAATACAAGACGTTGAACGCTGCGGACTAAAGTAAAACCGAGTTGCTTGCCTGCGGTGGCGGTTGCCAACTGCGTTCATTAATTACTTTCTGAGGTAACAATAATATTATTGTTTAAATCTAAAATAAATTTAACTCGGCTTACATACGAAAACATTCACAAAAACAACTTCCATAACTGAATAATTTATTAAACCAACGGCCGGACTTTTGGAACATTTGGTTTTAGGGGTCCTTGGCAAAAACCTTTAACGGAACCTTATTTCTCTGTCTGTTTGTCTGTGTATCACAGATTAAACATTTTTTTTAACGCTATCTTGTCCTTAAACGAGTATGACTGATTATAAATGATTAGAGAATACTGTGCAAAATTTTGGATCTCAAACTGAAATAACCGTATATTTTCAGTTTCAATTAAGTAATATATATTATTTCTAGTAGTCTATTAAAAGACACTAGTTTACAAAAACAAAACAATGAAATCAACCATTCGTATGAAATATGATCTAGAAACTCCATGCTTACCATGTTTTTTAGGGTTCCGTAGTCAACTAGGAACCCTTATAGTTTCGCCATTTCTGTCTGTCTGTCCGTCCGTCCTCGCTTTATCTCTGTGACCGTTGGCACTAGAAAGCTGAAATTTGGTACCAATATGTATATCAATCACGCCGACAAAGTGGTAAAATAAAAATTGGAAAAAACGTTTTATTAGGGTAGCCCCCCTATATGTAAACAGGGAAGTGGTTTTTTTTTTAATTTCAACCCTGACGTGTGATATATTGTTGGATAGGTATTTAAAAATAAATAGGGGTTTACTACTATCATTTTTTGATAATGTCAATAATTTCGGAAGTAATCGCTCCAAAAGGAAAAATCAAAGCGGCCCCCCCCCCCCTCTAACTTTTGACCCATAGGTTTAAAAAATATGAAAAAAATTTGGAAAGTAGAACTTTATAAGGACTTTCTAGGAAAATTATTTTGAACTTGATAGAAAGAACAGTTTTTGTACAAAAAAGACAAAAAGGTTGTACAAAATAATTTCTGCGTACTTAGTATGTCAACGTAACAAATAGCCTTTTTTAAACTTATAAGTAGGTACACTTATTGTGACGGACGGGAAACTACGGAACCCTACATTGAGCGTGGCCCGACACGCTCTTGGCCGGTTTTTTTTACAATATCCATACTAATATTATAAATGGGAAAGTGTGTCTGTCTGTCTGTCTGTATGTTTGTCTAGTGGAGATAGTTGAAGGGATGGAGAGTAACATAGGCTACTTTCTGTCTCTTTTTAACGCGAGCGAAGCCGTGGGCAAAAGCTAGTTAAATAATAATACGATCTAAACACCACTCGCCGTCGAATACTCTGTAAAGGGCACACCTGTAAAGGTACAAATAGTCAAGTTGATTGCTTGTCAAAATATAAAAAAAAAACATAAAACCGTTACCTGCTTAATCGCAATAATCTTATCAGATAACTTTAAATCTACTGACAAAAACATTCAAATACAACAAAATGCGAATTCACGAAAATTTCTGCGCAATAAGCATTAGTATATACTTTATGCTATGTACTCTGATATCAGATAAGGCAGGCCTCCAATTTATTTGAGAAAGTGCTCCAGTGAAGTGCCCTCACGGCAAAAGGTTTGCCGAAATATATTTGTGAAGAGCCGTGAGGTTGGCCAAATGTATTTATGTATTTTGTTTGCTAGTGATGCTACCTGGAGTTTTATTGAAGAACTAGCTTTTGCCCGCGACTTCGTCCGCGTGGAATAATAGTTCCCGTTCCCTGGGGAATTCCGGGATGGAAACTATCCTATGTCCTTTCCCGGGTCCTATACTATATCTGTACTAAATTTCATTCAAATCGGCTCAGTGGTTTAGGCGTGAAGAAGAGACAGACAGACAGACAGACAGACAGACAGACAGACAGACAGACAGACAGACAGACAGACAGAAAGACAGACAGACAGAGTTACTTTCTCATTTATAATATTAGTATGGATGTGTTTTGTTTGTTTTTATTTGTGCTGCTGCGATTTGTGTCGTGGGTTTAATTTTATACGTCTACATACTTTATTTATTTAATTATTTCTTCGTGTAATTCACACGATGGCGAAATTTTCATCCACTATTTTACCTTTTTAGGGTTGTTATTAACAAAAAACATTTCTTGGTGGACACTGTTCATGAAATATGTACGATGATAAATCAAGAAACAGTCAGTTAACTATTTAATATATCTAGATAGATTATTTCCTATAATACAAATTTTCCTGGACAAGAACATTACAACAGCGAAATTATAAAAAAACGTGTAAATATCATCATTTTGAACTACACTCATACTTGTAAACTATTTCACTATCTCACACCTCCCTAGTTCTGAGCATTTAGAGGGTTACACCTGGGGACAAATTAACTCTCAGTAATATACTGCTACGCGCTACGGAATGCTACGGCGTAGGCCTACGACGTAGTAGCTACGCCGTAGGCCTGTTGACAGAAGTACTCATAGGATCAGTTTGTAATGTCTCCTTGATACAAATTAAAGTGGCTCATGTCAGTATTTAATCAGGATAGACGTGTCCTCGTAGAGGCGATCGGCGGCGATGACCTCTCGCGCCCAGCGCTGGTTCAGGCCATGCTGCGGGGCGAGACGGAATGGGATGCCGTCGCCTCCTTCTGCGAAGCAGTTATGCTAGTGAAGGAAGCGGCGGCGCGCGAGAGGCAACGACGAGCCTCTCGCCCCGGACAAAGACCCAGGCGAAGACGTCGAGAGTCGCAAGACGACTACCGGCCACCGTAGGCGCGGTTCTGCGGATGGCGAGCGATGGGTAGCTCGCCGCCCGGCTAGGACCAGGACCGCGTCGACGGCGCGTTAGTGTTCCACGCGCGCCTCAAAGAGAAGGAGTCAGCACAGGAAGGGGCCTAACAGGGCCAACGCCTGCCGGGGTTGCGGAATGTGTATAGTAGTCACCGTGACCCTGGAACATAAAGGGCAATCGAAGGAACATGAGTGGGTTTTAGTCAGTAAGAGTCTGACACGTCCTCCCGTCGCACCCAGGACGGGAGCAGTCATTGGATGATTTCCCACCCACCAAAAAAAAAATATTTAATCAGGATAAAGGAGAAAATGCGAAAAAACAACTGGCATAGTAATTTTAAAACATGTAAATTTTGCTCAATATTTTATCTAACACTAACTTTTCATCGCGCTTTTACCCGCGTTATGTTAAGTTTTTGTTTACTTTTTAGGTCCCATAAGAAATAGCGTAATTTTATAATAATACTAGCTGCTGCCCGCGGCTTCGCTCGCGTTAGAAAGAGACAAAAAGTAGCCAATGTTACTCTCCATCCCGTCAACTATCTCCACTTAAACAATCACGTCAATCCGTCGCTCCGTTTTGCCATGAAAGAAAGACAAACAGACAGACAGACAGACATACTTTCCCATTTATAATATTAGTATGGATAGTCTTGGAAAAGTCTGGAAGAAATTTTATAGTAATATAGTTTATACATAAAAATAATACAAAGGCTATATAAATAGCACGCTACGGAAGCGAAACAGTAATCCAAAATATAACGTAACGTGCGACAGCTAGTAAGTTAAATCGGTTAGCAATTAATGTAGAATTTGTTTTCCTTCCTTCCTCTATTCTCGTTACTTTAACCTATTCGAATCAATAAGCAAATGTTTCAGTAACACGATAACATGACCAAAGCCTGGATATAACGCTCTGACTGGTCTTCATGGCTTCAGAAACGGCAATTATGGGACAGTATTCCACAACAGGATATTGACACCCTTGTTTTGAGTATGCAGAACCGCTCCAGATGTGTCAGGAGAGTCTTAGGTGGATCCACGAATCATTAATTTTAAGTTTTCAACAATTTTTATAAAAAAAAATTGTTTTGTTGTTTAGGTTTTAAAATTTCAAAAATAAAGTTAAATTGAAATTTTGTTGAGTTTTTCCTCTTCTTCTAAGTTTTTTTTTTTTAATTTAACTTTATCTAAAAGTTTATTATCAGATTAGATAGGCAATTAAATAAGGTTTATTTTAAAGTGTAGGTGTCTTAACAAAAAGTTAATAGAATTTTAGTTATTTAGGTTTAATTAAAATATCCCTAGACACTTTTGATGTGTGTATGTAATGCAATCTGTTCAAAATCCTAAAAAGTGAAGTGAAAAATAAAATGAAGTCATGTATAAAAGACAGGTTGCGGAATGTTTATAATAGTTACCGTGACCCCGGAACATAAAAGGCAACAGAAGAAACATGAGTGGGTTTTAGTCAGTAAAAGTCTGACACGCCCTCCCGCCGCACCCAGGACAGGAGCAGTCATTTGATGATTTCCCACTCCTGCAAAAAAAATGTATAAAAGACAAACCAAGCAGACAAATCGAATGAACAAAAAATAGGTAGAAAGGTGTAATCTGTACTGATATAACAAAGTTGCAGAGTTTGTTGTTTGTTTTTATTAAACGCGCTACTCTCTGTAACTTTCAGTTGGACAGAAAAACACGTGCACATTTATGTACACTTGCACATTTTGCGTAGCTTTTTTTTTCTCGTGAGTGGGAAATCATCAAATGACTGATCCCGTCTTGGGCGCGGTGGGAGGGCGTGTCAGACTTTTACTGACTAAAATCCACTCATGTTCCTTCGGTTGCCCTTTATGTTCCAGGGTCACGGTAACTATTATAAACATTCCGCAACCCCGGCAGGCGTGGCCCTGTTGGCCTCTTCCAGTGTTGCGTAGCTATTCTGTGAAGTGCGTATTTAAGAGATACGTGTGGTCCGAAGGTTTTACCTTATATGTTTCTTAGGTTTATGCCACTAAACAAAAACCTTCACGCCTCATACATTTATTCCACTTTAAAGCGATATTAAAATTAAGTTAATAAATGAACAGTCTGGGGGTTGAAATCAAATGATTTTTAGGGTTTTGTGGCATAATCCGTTTAAGCAAAAAATTAAGAAAAAAATAAAAGAACAATATTACCAAATCATTTCACGTAAAAAAGACATTGAATTCTTACGTAGAAATCGACAGGTTGCAAGTCCACTAAAGTCCATTGCGGGTATCCACGAATCCTTTGAATACAAAGCTCAATTCAAAGAAATAACAGAACCCGCATATCCACAAGTAGGGCTGTTACAGCCACAGATAAGCCAACAGTTAACCCTGCTACCTACCCTACCCTTTACCTGGCAGGGCCACGGAGGAAGAGCAAATGGAGTGATACCCTATCAGTGACTGGTTGCAAATGTGATAGTTACGTAGTATGATATTGCTCATTAATGTTATAGTAGGTATAAGAAGACGCTTAACAGAGCAGGGTCAGCGCAGAAACAGAGGAGCGCAGCGGAGAGGATTTTATTAGGGCACTTGAAAGTTAACTTTGAAATTATTGAAACAAAAACAAAGTGTTGAGCTACTCTCTGTCTGCGCTGACCCGAAGAATGTTACGTGTTTTACTTATCAGCATTTTTTTGGTTTTATTCTGGAATTTTTCTATCGTTTAGATAACCCTTGGAACCTGCAAAAAGCTATTTTACATAAACAAGTTTTGACAACAAATAATATGATTAATTTTAAAAATCCACTTCAGGAGATAAACTAGATTTTTTAAGTTTTACCTCACAGTTGCGTTACCTTTAATATCCTATTTTTAAGTAGAATTCAAGACGCAATTTGAAAGTAAGACAAGTAATATCTCACAAAATACTAACATTCAATGCTAGTGCATAGTGTTAGCACTCCATTGACTACCTCTTTGATGTCCGTAGACCCTTTTTCGGTAAGATTTTCCACAATATTGTGATAAGGGAACACACACCTACGTGCCGGACGTGACTGAGCTTCCTTCCAAACATTTAACCCTTTTTTACTAAAAACTCACGATTTTTTGCTAAAATAATACTGAGTTGTAAAGTGAAAGTCATGTTAGCTTATAAGCGTAAAAGGGGGAATAATCAAATTAATTTATTCGTGGATAACAAAGCTGAAAAGTTTAGGTGGTTTTTTTTTTTATGATCCATCCAACTTAACATGCACATCTAGAGTCTCTCTATAGTATAATAACTGTCAGTTTCTTCTTCTATAGAGAGACTAGACTGACTTAACGACTGATGAGGCATCGCATATATGAAACCATTGGGTTGACTTTATAAAATTTTGGGCAAATGTCCCTTAAGTGACGTAAGTGTGTCTAACACCATCATACAATGCATGTATTTTTCAAAATGGTACACAGAGTACACTGGACCTTATGAGTCAAAAATTCAAAATTCAAAATTCAAGGCATTTATTTCACTTAGACCATTTATAGGCACTTATGAATAGTCAAAGAGTCGGTCGGTCAGTCAGAAAAGTGACGCTAATTGCCTGTTCCAAAACGTAGATCTCTATGGAGAAGAACAGGCAAGAAACTCCACGGACACTCTTTTTAAAAAAATCATGTTTTACAAAATTTTGGTTACATTAATTTTCGTGCTTCTATATGTGAAAACAATGCAAGTAAATAACAAAATTAATAATTAAAAACTTACAAATTAATATTACAAAAAAAAATGAAAAAGTAATAAAACAGTCATGGCAGCTAAGAGATGACCGATCTCAACTGACAGCGCCCGTTCACGAGCATGACGCGTGACATCAGCACCATCAAGCTCAACCATTTTGAAGGGAACCAAATGATCCAACGCACTCGCCACCATCAGCGAGACTTTTAAGCGAGCATGACAATTCTCCCAACCACCATGTCCATTTGTGTCAGTATAATATAATCTTATATGTATAAAGAAATAACGGCATCGTACTCACATTTACAATATTCAAAAATGCTTCTAATTTACACAAACCAATGTTCTGTACTATAAATGGGTAAAATTTAATTACCTGAAGAAATAATAATAAATGAAATTAATTATTCATGTCAAAAATAAAGAGGATAAGCAACATATTTCTATATTCCAATTATTAAATATTCAAATTTGTGAGGTTAAGTGGAGCAGGACCAGCATTTAGCCAAGCATGTTTATCATTGATGTAGTCTTCTAACTTATAATATGCTTGACCACATAGCGTGCGTTTAATGCACGTTTTAAATTTTCTTTCATTTAGCTGCAGAATATCGAGTGGTATTTTGTTATAACACTTTACACAATATCCCATAAAAGAAGTGTGAACTTTTGACAATCTAAAGCTTGGTTGATCAAGTTTGTTTCTATTTCTAGTATTGAAATTATGTCTGTCACTTATTTTTTTAAAAAGATGCAGATTTTTCCGAACGTACATAATGTTTTCATATATATATTGACAAGGTACCGTCATGATGTTAATATTTTTAAACAGATTCCTTAGAGATTCGCTTCTGCGAAGATTATATATGGCTCTGATAGCCCTCTTTTGAAGAATAAAGATAGAATCTATATCTGCAGCACGTCCCCAAAGCAAAATACCGTAAGACATTACACTATGAAAATAGCTAAAGTAGACTAGTCTTGCGGTATCCACGTCAGTTAATTGTCGGATTTTTCTGACAGCGAAAGCGGTAGGAGTAATAAACGTATCCAGCTTTTGGCTAAGAGTGGGACAAGTCAGATGTTTTTATTGTTGCCTTTCCTGTCCCCCCCCCCCCTGCATACGCCCATTATATAAAAGCTGTACTGCACCATTACCCTTGACTGCATTAATTAAAACACAATAGAATCTCCCGTGATGTGTCAATAATGCGCATCCTTACCTTGGAGTCTGCTCAGTCCAGCTTTGACAATTGAGAGCTGATCACTCAAGTGTGCGCCGTTGCTAGGCAACCGCGTCTTTGTTGAACTCAGCACGCTTCGGTGGAAACCAATCAAGTTTCAGCTTTCATAGCTCTGAGAGAAGATTTAAGTTGTGTTTAAGGGAGAAATGTTAAATGGAATTCGTTTGATTTAACTCAAACGTCACTTAATTTTGAGACTCTGTCAATTCTGTTACTGCCCTTACTTTAGAATAGAATAGAATAATTTATTTTGTCAGAAACATGGTTACAGGATGTTACTTATTAATATTGCAGAAGTTCAGCATGTCTCACCGAATTATCGGTATACAAAATTTTTGATAAATTAACATAGTACTGTCAGGAAAGTCACTATTACATTATTGTTAATTAAATTGGTTGCCATGTCAAAAAATTCAAAATTATAATAAAAAAAAAGAATAAGAATAATAAAGAATTAATTTTTACATGTAATAAATTCAGCAATGCTATAAAAACATTTTTCAATAAGCCATTTCTTAAGAATATATTTAAAACGGGTAAGAGGCAACCAATCAATCAATCAATTTATCTCTTTAGCGTGACAAAAACAGCAGACTTGTGTAATAAGCATAGTTATTTGTATTTATTTATTTAAATCCAATGCCGACTTTTTTAATTCCGACAATGGTGTCGGAATTAAAAAAGCAGTAGTTGTGAGAGAGCTAGCACAATAACGTCATGCTCTGATTAGCAGGAATGTTTACTAATATTTTGACAATAGAGTTAGTTAAAAGTTCAGGTTTGAATAGAGGTACTGTATGTATGTTTCGAGTCGTTTTTTTTTTCTGTTTAATTCAAAGTTCTAACCATCATGTCAGACGCCACATAGAGCAACTTGATTTTTTTTGTTCTTGTAAATGGCGTTCCAGATTGCCTTTGAAATGGTTTAATAGAAATAATTGACTTAAGTCAGTGGGGCACGGTTCGGAATTTGTATTATAAAATTTTCAATAAAGTAGACAGGCGTTTTGGTCTAATGGTTAGTTACCGTGACTGCTATTTGGGGGTCGTGGGTTTATTTCCCACCTCGGATAAACATTGTGTGATAAGCATGTAGCGGCGCTGACGTTTGCATTTTGTATTCCAGTAGAGTACGCAGCGCCCGGGCTTCAGTCTGCCCGTAGTAACGACCCCCTATAGACGCGCTTACGCATAAGTAACCCTTATATTGTAATTGGGTAATTCAAAATAAATACACATCGAAAGTGAAAAGTTAATTTAATTTCTCTCCGTACACACACCTAAGAACATTATATACACGCACACAAAATTGGTGATTTCGCAATTCAGTTTAGATAATAATATCCGATATATAGAATCGTCGGACATCTTCTGTGCATTAATAATCGCTTCCGCTTTTACGAACCATAATACCGGTGACTTGGGCCAAAAATCTTCGATCTTGTCCGTGATGGAGACTGGTGAGAGCACATATTCGTCGGTCATCGCTTTCTCTTCCGTCATGATTTTAGTATGCAGAAGTATAGAAAAGTTTCACACGCTATAGAACGCGAGTTGAGTCGCCCGGTCTCAATCGACGTACACACTTTATTCACGCTACCGTTTTAGATCACGTCGGGGTCACCAATTTTGTGTGCGTGTATATAATGTTCTCAGGTGTGTGTACGGAGAGAAATTAAATGAACTTTTCACTTTCGATGTGTATTTATTTTGAATTACCCAATTACAATATAAGGGTTACTTATGCGTAAGCGCGTCTATAGGTGGTCGTTACTACGGGCAGACTGAAGCCCGGGCGCTGCGTACTCTACTGGAATACAAAATGCCAGTTTTTACCAGTTGTCTGGTTACCATAGCACATATTTCTCAATTTAAGATTAGTTTCGCCCGACAATAATGCGTCTCCAACCACAATGAAGTAAAACCAATCTAAAATGACTGTTTTAACATTGAATTAAAATTATCTAACACAATAGAGCACAATTTAAAATGCTAGAAAGAAAGGAAATAAAGGGAGATAATAGAAAATACAAAACATTTGAGCAGAAAAAGGCTGACTGAAACATATCAATGTCGAGCCGAATGAGCGTACGAGTGATGTGTTTCGTTACGCACCCTACACTAAGGCTGTGGTCACGGTGACAGCGGGTGCGGACGCGCGGGGAGTAGCGAGTTTTTACGTCTATCATATAAGAGGGTAAATTGACTGTTAAATGCTAAAACACAGCTCAAAACTGCTGGTTCTAGACACATAACACTCTGATGGTTATCAGAATTCAAAGTCTAAAACCAGCGGTTTGAAGAGCATTGTGAAGAGTATGTCATGTTGTTTAGAGTACATTTAGGACAGAGTTTTGGAAATTCCTTAAACTTTTTCAGACATTCAAGCAGGTAATTTATGAAATTTTCTGCATGCGGATCAGCACCGCATGCGTGATGAAATTCATACGAGATTGAAAACACCCAAAGGCAGCAGCTCGGTAGCAATGTACGAGAGTCTTGCCTGTTTGTGTTTCCGCCCGCTGACTTCGAGACCGCAGCCTTACAGTGACGCCTCATTTATTTGAAATGTTATAGTAGTTTAAACAATTTGGGCTACTATATAAGAAAATACTTGGGGACATATGAGAATTACTTATTCTGTGCTTAAAATATAAATAAGCCAGTGCAGTGAAAATAGATATAATATATTATTTAGGTGTTTGTATCATATCTAGGTATTTATTTAGGTGTTTGCATAAACATATGGGTGTATGTGTATGCATTTTTTTGCTCATACAAAGTACAAGATACATATTTGTGGGGTGGTTACGAATCGGGTCGAAACTTTTGCAATTTAAATACACTACGTTCTTAATATTATATTTTATGTGTTGTAGACACAATTGCCTTCGGTGTCAGAAACTTCGAGAGTCCTGGACTTTTTATATTAGGGGCAAAAATCCATTGATACAGTAGCAGTGTATACAAGTTAAAAAACCCATAACCTACACTATTGTGCACCAAATGGAACTGAAATTACCCATGCTCCTGCCTTTTCTGTATGAAAAGAGGATGACCCCTTATAATGACGGGCCTGTTGGTCTAGTGGTTAGTGACCCTGACTGCCAAGCCGGAGGTCGTGGGTTCGATTCCTACCCAGGACAAACTTTGTGTGATGAGCATGATTGTTTGTTCTGTGTCTGGGTGTAATTTATCTATAATATGTATGTATTTATAAAGTATATAAGTATGTATATCAGTTGTCTAGTTACCATAACACAAGCTCTGCTTCGCTTGGGATCGTTGACCGTGTGTGTGTGAGTTGTCCTAAGATATTTATTTATTTATTTTATTAATTATTTTTTATTAATATATTAATAATAATTGTGCGTGTATTGTGTATGTATATGGATAGAAACAATTGTTATGGATGAGAAAGCATCAAATGACGATGGGTGGGAGGGAATGTCAGACTTTTACTGACTAAAACCCACCCTTGTTCCTTTGGTTCCCCATTATGTTCAGGGGCCGCGGTAAAGATTAGAACTATTCCGCAACCCCGACAGGCATTGGGATACAAAAATTGGCTATGAAATAAAGCGAAAACTACTAAACATTACACAATAGTTTATTTCTATTAAAGCGATCGTTTCTAGGCTAATAACAGTGAAGATGAGTCGGATAAACGGCATAGAATGAGATGGACGGGCGTGAGATGTCAGGAGAAAAGCGGGCAATGAAGGGTAATGACATTACCGCTACATCAAGTAAATTAGGACAGAAGGACGGGTCCTAGACAGGACTAGCGAAAAAGGTTGACACCCTGTTTTTTTCTATTCCGTGGTTGACACAGACGTGTATTTTCAGAAATCTCAGATCAAGAACTTAAAACAATGCGGCGCGGCGACGCGTTGACCTGGGCGATGTCTATCGTCGACTTACATAGCTTTCATTTCTAAACTTAGACCTAATATTTTTTGTTTCATAATTATATTTTAACAAACTTTTTTGACAGATTTGACATTGTATTCACAGTAGTTTACATATTGTATTAATGTATTTTTACGTAAATTTTTGACAGCTTTGACATTGTATTCATACTTAATTAACACATACTAAATATTTGTAACACATATATTTTTAAAAGAGTACGTATGGAGTATCTTGCCCGTTCTTCTCCATATAAAACTACCTTTTGGAATGGGCGACTAGAATCAAAATAATTTTTTAAATGTAATTGACGTTCCAAAGTGCCTCCATGGTCTAATGGAAATAAACGTTTTGACTTTGACTTTGACTTGTTGGCAATAGTTGCCTGAAGTTAGATTTTCAGAGGTCTGAGAAACAAAGTGGAGAGTTTCATACCCTTCATAGGAAAGGAAGGATCCTCCGAGTAGAATCTGATAAAGTTACTATCAGAAGGTTTTCGTCAGGGTTTTGAAAATATGCTAATGTACCGTTAAACATATCACGCGGTGAAGGTATCATGAAATGTAATTTATATGAAGTGGAATGAGAAATATGGAAGATGTCGCCACTGCTCTTTTGTTCACAACCTCTTGAGAAATACCCTTTCGAACAATATCATTTAGTTGAACCCTTCGTTTAATTTTTTTTTTTAAATGCTATAGTATTTTAGTATTTTTAATTCAGAAATCCGTACTAATATTATAAATGCGAAAGTAACTCTGTCTGTCTGTCTGTCTTTCTGTCTGTCTATCTGCTTGTCTCTTCTTCACGCCTAAACCACTGAACCGATTTGAATGAAATTTGATACAGATATAATCTGGGAGCCGAGAAAGGACATAGAATAGTTTTCGTCCCGGAAATCCCCCGGGAACGGGAACTATTATTCGACGCGGACGAAGTCGCGGGCAAAAGCTAGTTCACTATAATCAAAAACTTTGAACTTAAAGCATAAGGAATACTGGTCGTTGGTTGCGTATCATGGACCATGGTGTAGCTGATCTTCTGTCTCACCTGCTCTGTGTACGCAGTCGGTATTATTACCTTTTAATAGATGTTTTAATCATATTTATGGATATTTTAGTAGGTGCTGCCTTTCATTCGAGGATTCGTTACGTTTTTATTGCTTTTTGATGTAATAAAGATTATTTTCAGTAAATGTCAGTCGGAAAATTATTTTATGTGTGGGTGGATATCTTTTTCAGCTTCAGTTATTTCAAAGGCGTCTTACCTTTCATATTTCATTTTTAATGTTCACTGTTTGTTAAAAAACTGCCACGATGGTTCGGTGGTTAAGCGCCTGGGCTTTTAAACCGGGCAAATACCAATGTGACTTTTTAAATTCATGTGTACTTACTATTTTTTAAGATCGCCGCGCGCCGGTTGGTTGCAGGTGGCGCAGGACCGATGCATGTGGAAATCTTTGTGGGAGGCCTTTGTCCAGCAGTGGACGTCTATCGGCTGATGATGATGATAAATTACGTGTCTCGGAAACCACGTAAAATCGCTTCCAGTTGTCATTCGTAAATCTTTGACAGTCGTTATAGGTAATCTATCCAGAAAGTGTATCAATCAGTCTAACCAAGGGGTGTCGTGTGGCCCAGTAAGTGGTCTGACAGGCAGTCGCTTCATGTAAAACACTGTTATCCAGCTGAATTTGGTTAGGTTCAGCCGACTCAACAAAGTTGGGTAAAGGCTATGATAATAATAATAGTAGTGGAGAAATTCCGCAAGCTATGATGGTTTCGGGGGGAATAGTTGTTATAGCCTCGGAACATAAAGGGCTACCGAAGGAACATGAGTGGGTTTTAGTCAGTAAAAGTCTGACACAAAAGACGGGAGAAGTCATTTGATGATTTCTCACTCACTAAAAAAAAGGTATGGCAGCTCGCTAGTCCATACTATACTAATATTATAAATGGGAAAGTGTGTCTGTCTGTCTGTATGTTCACGGCAAAACGGAGCGACGAATTGACGTGATTTTTTAAGTGGAGATAGTTGAAGGGATGGAGAGTAACATAGGCTACTTTTTGTCTCTTTTTAACGCTTGCGAAGCCGCGGGCAAAAGCTAGTAAAATATAAATGTCTCTTTAGCCCGTTTACTTGTACACAGTAATTGCTCAATTCTGTCACCGACCAGTAAATAGCCGTTTTAATTGCCCCTTAGAGCACTTAAGTGAGTCAGTGAGGGGTCTCATGCGAAACATTTTGATTTCGTTTATGAGTCTACGAGCTTTCAAGATATAAAGAGGTGCCTGTAAGTTGTTATTGTGAAAAAGCAATTATTTAAGTACGTCGTAAAAACGCAAAACGCGCGTTTCGTTTTGAGAGAGAAGATTTTAACTTTATTGAATACTAACTGTACAGTGAAATTTTTCCCCTCGATGCAAAAATAAGTGTTTGGTTACTATGTGTGTGTGTCTGTTTATATGTTAGCTCTTAAACGGATTAAACGATTTAGAATGCGATTTTTTATTTGAAATTTGGTTATTTATTTATAGAATTCGATAAAACGTATCTAAGAACCATATCTTAGACATGTTTTATCAAAAATCGGTTCATTTTGTTAGCTGAAGTTGCGATGCGACGGTATCTAACATAACACAGACAAACATACAAGCACACAGTCGTATGTATGGCTATTCTGCTTGTTAAGCACTTCCAGTTCTTGTAAGAACTGAAAGCATCCTGTCCATAGCTTTTAATTAAAAACTGCCATGGCGACGCTTACTGCACCAGAGTCATAAAACTCTTACCGACAGTACCGATGTATATTTGCTAAGCACATACAGCCAAACAATCTTTTCCAATTACGTCAACACAAACACAATCAAGAATAACCGAAACTTCCTTACAAATGCCTAAACTTCTAAACTTAAATCTCAACGAACCACGTGCAATGAATCCTTGCCAGAGGTCACGGGAGGTCATGCCTCAGTAAGTGGGTCAAGTGGCTGTCTGAGCTCAGCTGAGCTGTCTATGGAATCAATACGATCAGGGTGCTGAGTTGTTGATAGGAGTTGAAAGGGTCGATGGGTTTAATTTGATAAAGCTGTTCGACGCTTAAGGTGCTCAATACTTAGTGTCATTGCTGAATAGATAGTATTCTAAGGTGTAATTTTGTTATTGAGATCGTTATGGACCCTGTAGAAAGTAAACCTTGATTTAGGAGATCATTAAGTTTTTGACAGGATTTAAAATTGAGAAGCCCACTTCTTAAAGATTAGCTGTTGGTTTCAGTTTCAAGCAAGTACCATTTTGATTGTTTCTTTTCATTATGTTCTTTCTTTAGTTTATTTTAGCCATCGATTTTTAGACATCGATGAAAGAGACATTCTGAGGAAACCTGAACTTATAGTTATACCAGCTTTCTTCCCCTATTTTATTTTTTACGGGCTTGTTGGTCTAGTGGCTGTGACCTTGCTAAGCCAGAGGTCGTGGGTTCGATTCCCATCCAGGGCAAACTTTGTGTGATGAGCGTGATTGTTTTTTCTGTGTCTGGGTGTAATTTAACTATAACTTGCTTTTGCCCGCGACTTCGTCCGCGTGAAATAATAGTTCCCGTTCCCGGGAGATTTCCGGTATGAAAACTATCCTCTGTGCTTTCTCGGGTCCCAGACTATATCTGTGTTTTGTAGTTTAGGCGTGAAGAAGAGACAGACAGACAAAGTTACTTTTTCATTTATAATTTTAGTACGGATATGTATGTATTTATTACCTGGTTACCATAGTACAAGCTCTGCTTAGTTTAGGATCAGATGACTGTGTGTTAGTTGTCCAAGGATATTGATTTATTTATTTGTTTATTTATTTTACCCCCTCAGGGTAGGAATTTCCGAAACTCCAAAATCAAAACTACAAAAAACACACTCTGCAAGTTTCATGTCTTTAGTACTAGCGGATAAGCAGATATTGATATTATTATTTCAATGAATTTAGGGTTTAATAAAACTTTAGTTTATAGTGTCGCTTATATTTAAATTATGTTAAGTCCCAATCCAATCCCTATCTGGAAGATATCGCTCCGTAAACGCCGCTCTGCAGAATATTTTTACATAATTTGGATAACAGTTACTTAGTTAAAATTGAATAGTTACATGGGAAACAAACTATCAATAAAACAGGGAAAAATATGTCTTCCTGTCTGTGCCAATATATTAAAGAGTTAAAAAACGCAACTACAATTTGAATATTTGTAAGTATTGTATGCAGTTTATGTATGAGCATAAAAAAGCTTTTTCCAAAAAAAAAATTACCGACTTCGAAAACTAAAAGCACAAAAATAACTATTTTGGAAGTCGGTGGCAACACATCAAAAAGACCGGCAGAAGAAAAGCCACCGACTTCGAAATAGTTATTTTTGTGCTTTAAGTTTTTGAAGTCGGTTTTTTTAGTAAAAAGCTTTTTATTTTTGACTTTTTAGTTAGTCTCAATGTCCGACTACGTTTTAAAGTAACTTTAAAAAAAAAGTACTTTTTCCTATAAAAATTGAGGAGTTCCCTTGATTTCGGCATGATACCATCATCAGATTCTGGACCTGATGACAATGAGACCATTTGGAAAGTCTACCCTTTCAAACAAAAAAAGAATTGTTCAAATCTGTTGGCAAACGACGGAGATATGCGCGAACAAACATAAAAAAAAATACTAACATCCGAATTGAGAACCTCCTCCTTTTTTTAGAAGTGGGTTAAAAATAATTTTAAATGAAATTTAGATTTCACGTAAAGTACACATCGTATACACTGCATAACTGGCTGTACCCCGCGGTGTCACTTGTTGTTTTCTGTTGTATTATATTACTGCTTTATATATATATATATATAATATTATATTACTTTAACAAATTCCTTTCGGAAGTCGGTGGCTTCTTCTCTTCTGCCGGTCAATTTGATGTGTTGCCACCGACTTCTAAAATAATTATTTTTGTGCTTTTAGTTTTTGAAGTCGGTTATCTTTTTTTGTAAAAAGCTTTTTGAATGTTTTTCTAAACAAATAACCTTTTGGAACAAGGGAATCATTTTATTTGTAAATGAACGTCTGTTTCATAGAGTTTTAACAAAACCCCAAGGTAGGAACATAGGCAGCTTTTAATTCCAATATTGATGCGGACGGAGTCGCAGAAAAAATCTTGTTTTAATAACTATTATAAAATAAATATGTAATTGTAACTCTTTTACTTAAAAAACCTAATTAATTTTATTCAGTTTTTGTATTTCCATAGAAAAAAAGGCTAACATGCTAGACTAACACGCCTGTCAAAAAGAAAGAAATGGTCATGATAAATGCAATGATGATATATGCAACAACACTTACCCAATGTAATGATCTTAAATATAATGTAATGGGTCAATATGACAAATTCATGACAACTAACCCAAAAGTAGTCACAAGGAGTACCTACATCCCCATAAAAATTATCCTCCACCACAAAATACGAACACAAATCGTTTCGGGACCAGCTTAGAACAGATTAAATATTAAATACGGTTACAGTACACAATCCTTATCTTCTTAACCGAAGGCGCAACGTCTTGGCAACAGATTACTATGCTTAATCTTCTGAGGTCTATGGGACTCCATAAACCAGGTTCTAGTACCACCTTATCTTCATATAACCTTGGCTTGCTCTCTGAGTCGCTATTTTACGATGGCTGAAGAGATCGGGTGACCATTTCGGGGATAGGAACTATTTCATGGGGTTTATGGAGAGTGTAGAGCGAACCCATGATGGATTATAGGGGATGTTTTCTATGCATCACTGAGTTTGATCTTTAGCCAAGTAATAAGTACTAATCTTATGCAGACCTTGCGAAAACTAGAACCAATTTCCGTACGTTCAAGCGCTTTTGCCATACCTAATTGTTGGAAGCAATCGTAACAGCTCGCATTTTTGGCCCCAGTATTTATGCCGCAGTGCTAAGCAATCTTTTCAAAAAGCAAGGTGTAATGATTTTGTTTCAAGAACGTTTAGTGTGCAAAGAACATTTAACTCGTTAATGTTACCGAATAAACGATAAAGTCCAAATAAAAGCCCATTACAGCTATCTCCTAAACCTGCAATTACCGGGCTATCTCTGGCAGGCTTCCAGTGTTTCCCAAAGTGATGATAAATCGTTTGAGGTCGTTCACCCCGCATCGATCCTAGGAACTGGGTCACTCGGCTGAGCGCAGTCGACTAGAGGTACAGTTGAGACAGAAGGAGCAATTTGGACGAGGCTGAGAAAGAAAGAATTCATACTAATATTATAAATGCGAAAGTGTCTGTCTGTTTGTTTGTCCGTCTTTCACGCCAAACAGAGCAACGAATAACGTGATTTTTTAAGTAGAGGTAGTTGAAGGGATGGGAACAATGACAATAAATCCTCTTGACTGCTCATACGGGCGACTCAGGCTCACGACACATAAATGAAATATCACTTATGCTAGATAAAACTATGAGTGACCGTTTTAGTTTTGACCAGTTTTTGGAACTCTCCGCACGCGATTATTTTGATAACTTTTTTAAACAATTCTGCTTATATCAAATTAATTATGAGTTCTTGTTCAATTAAATGGTGTGGGAAGTCGTCTAGAACATCCAGCTATAAAAAGGATGGCATAACTTGTCATCGGTAAGTAAATAATTATTATAATTTAATATATTATGAATAATTGCAGGGCTCAAGCTAAACTGGTTTTTTACGTTTAAGGCACACAAAACGTACACCGCGTTGATGTCTTTTTGAAAAGTCCCTTTCTATCACTAGGTATTGTCAATAAGTATGTCCCTTTCCATCTGTAGGTATAGATACAAAGGAATAGACGCATTGCTGTAGTGTTGTGACAACTTCGAAACAAAGTCTTGACGATATAAAAATTACGATGTTCCCTAACTGTAAAAAAGTAACATTACTTAATGTTTATATTTTAGATTTTCTGTAACTCAAACACCTTTTGTATTGTACACCTGCATTGACGAATAAAAAGATTTGTATTTGCAATAAATAGAGTTAGAATATAGCGATCTTATTAATGATTTCAATTAAAGAAAACGTACCTACCATCCAACAGAATTGAAACAAGAGTCATTTGAAAGATCTAGCTACTAGAATAGAGAACTTTTTATAATAAGTATATTGTTTCGTTATCGGATCATACGAGAAACATATACATCCTGCTAAATAATGTTTGGCTAGTTAGAGCGCGGATTCAGTCACGACTTGTCCGTTCCCGTATTTATTACAATTATATTTTAGACCGCGATTTGGCTGATGGACATGCTATTGCTTGTTGGTAGATACTGCACCTGCCTTACAGACAATTGCACTATTGGAAGTTGTGCGCACATTATATCTAATGTATGGTATATGGGGTTAGGGCGACATAATGATTTCATCGCACTAGCACAAGTGCATAATAGTATTTAACCTTTCATCGACCAACCGACAGCCGGCTGTCGGGCTGCTATAATTGTCTTGCTTTTGTGTCTCGAATCACGTGTATTCGAAGGTTTAATAGATGAATACGCAATATAAAAATCAGAGCTTAACTTAAGCCCTCTCATTTTTTACAAAAAATAACAAAGACCCAAAATCTTATATCCGGAAAACGAATACTAAATTGATTCATTTTAAAAATCAATAATTGTCTCGTCGAGGAGGATCGTCCAACCTAGGCGCAAAATATTAAAGAAACAAATGGTCGTGCACCGGTCAAACATTATTATCATGAAATAACTAACTAAAGTTTATTAAGCGGGGTGAATGCCACACATCAGTATAGACCCCATTATTTAGGCTCAGAAACTGCAAACGGGCAGCAAACAGCTCAAAAATTGACTGCTCGACCCAGGAATAGAATCCTTGCATTCTGCACGATCAATGGTTGCTTTTGTTGGAACTATTGTACTGGACCGAAACGGCGACCTGCTATTTTGAATCTATTCTAGCTTCTTCCAGCCACAGGAATCTTTAATAGCATTAAAGTTAAACATTTCATTATACGAATATCCCTAATTATTAGACTTCCAAGTTTGACCCACTTTTACATTTTGGACCACCCTATAGAAGGGAAACACACTGGCCGGTTCGGCCATGTCCAACCTTCTTTTAATATTTTATTACGTGAACGTTTTATTAATGAGAGAAGCTCTGTTCTAAATTTGAAAGGACTTGACAGTCCGCGCGAGGACTGACAGGCAGTGTTACGTGAATGTCAATGAATGTAATTATTTCTATTAGCCCATAAAAACCTAATGGTTATACCAGTTTAAATTTTTCGGTTCCCTATCCATTTGCAAAAAATTTTAAGACCTAATATAACTAAGCATAATGTTGTTTGGCATAATTATATTTTCGCATAATATAATTACGCATAACAGATCATGCGTATGTTTTTTAAGCATAATGTCTCTTACCATAATAATGATTAGGCATAATATTCTAAAGCATAAACTTATTAAGCATAAAGTTCTAAAGCATAACTTTTTTAAGCATAAAGTTCTAAAGCATAACTTTTTTAAGCATAATATCCTAAAGCATAAATTTTAAGCAGAAATTACGCATAAAAATATTAAAACATATTTTTATAGGTATAACAATGAAAAAAATGTATACACCTAGAATCTTAGACACTATACACGCATGCAAGCAAGCATGCAAGCAGGCAAGCAAGCATACAGCATGCAAGCAAGCATGCAACATGCAAGCAAGCATGCAGCATGCAAGCAAGCATGCAGCATGCAAGCAAGCAGGGTTTCTGTGACGGCTCCGGCGCTGCGGGACTCCGGCGGCGGCGGCCCCACGCGTTCTAATCGTCGCAGACGGCTTTCGCTCACCACTCGCTCGCTCGCAGCCGCCTGCTCCTCAGTCCGCGGGCCGCCTCGTCCCTATGCGCCTGCGCGATTTTAAATAACTCTCTAGGGGTAGGACAAACAAGACTACGTGGAGTCGGTTTTGCAGCAATTCGGTTCTGTCACTAACTTTTGCAGCACAGCATATTAATTTTTTAACCAACAATATTATTTGATTGTTACAGAAACTTTAGCAAATTGGTTTGCTTTACATAATGTCAAGTACATTTATAGTAAATCATTTGCATGAAAATTGTTTTTGTTATTTATGTTAATTTTATGCCTAAATATTATTATGCTAATAGTTTTTAGGCCTACTAACGTTATGCTAATAGTCATTAGGCCTACTAACGTTATGCGAATCAAATTTATGCCAAAACAAATTAGTCTTTAACATGATTATGCCAACATAAAATGTATGCCTAAAAAAATTATGCCGAAGTATTATTATGCCAAAACAAATTGTGCCAAAATCGTTATGCCGAAGTATATTAGGACAAAGAACATTATGCGAAAAGAAGGGATCCCAAATTTTTCACTAAACATTCGAAATTCGACACAAAAGAAAGACAATAGCAGCGCGACAGCCGGCTGTCGCTTGGTCGTTTAAAGGTTAATATATTCCTGCGTTTATTTAAGACGAATACTGAAAACATGAAGGGTTTGAGCTAAAAACCAGTATTGAATAGTTTTTGTGAGACTTATTTAGTAAATAACATACCAAAACGGTTAGCAATAAACGAAAAGATAACAGAGCCTAAAAAACTATAGGTCACCATCACGCATACCTATTAAAACTGTTTGGTTTACACATAATATGGTATACCAGTATGTAACAAGGGAAAATCGTGAAGAAACCTGGAGGTAAATTTAAGTTTAGTGCATCTTTCTCTTTCCATTTCAATAAGAAAAGGACAGAAGATAACATATTAGTTAACTCCTGTCAAATCTAGACACTCCATAGATAATTTAGACGCGATTAAAAACATGGCGGCTAAATATACGCCAATTTTCTTCAGGCGCTGTCTAATTTAAGAGGATTAAACAAAAATGTATCTTCTGTCCTTTTCTTTCAAAAATAAAAAGATAAAAATCAATTTAACGTAAATTTAGTTAAGTTTGTGAATAAGAGAATCAGCAGCATAGCCAATCTGTCTTGAGCGCGCTTGGTGATCAATGTTCGAGCCTTTTCTGTAGGATAAGAGAGATTTGTCAATCAATAGGACAATAATAGGTTAATATTATTATATTTTATATTATCCTTCTTGCTTGGCTATTTATTTGTGCCGTGAGGGTCTTCAAGTCGCGCGTCATAACCAGAGGACTGGCCCTTTCTTGGGCCACAAAGCATTGCCATATAATGTGAATGTTGACAGTCTTTCGGGCATCTGAAGAGTTCTATGAAAGGTTATGAGCTCATTTCCAGTTATTTACTACCAATAAAAATAAAAAATAAGCTTAATCTACCAATAAAAATTAAAAGTCGTGATGGCCTAGTGGTTAAGGCGCCCGGCTCTCATGTAAGAGGTCGCGGGTTAGAATCCGGGCAAGTACCAATGTGACTTTTTCAATTCATATGTACTTTCTAAAGTTTATCTTAGACATCACAGACATCGGTGAAGGAAAACATCGTGAGGAAACCTGGACTTGTAGTTAATATAAGTCCGAAATCGCCAACCCGTCTTGAGCAAGCGTGGTGATCAATGCTCGTGCCTTCTCTATATGAGAAGAGGCCTTTGCCCTGCAGTTGGACAGTTATAGGCTGGTATTATTTTTTATTATTTAAGCTCAATCAATAACAAAACGAGTAAGTTGCGGTGGATAAAATGTTTGGGTTGCAACTAGTTAATTATTTGAGTAATATTAATTCAGATCGTCTCAAACAAATAACATCAGGGCTATTGCTCCTTTAAATTCATGTTACAAAGAAGAGCTATTCTTTCAATTAACAAATTAGTCCTTAGAAACTGTAAAGAAGACGTTGACCTCTGAGTTTGTTTCGGATGTTTTTTGTCAGAGTGGTTGCTTAGGAAGCATCGGCCCCATTGTTCGCTTAAAAAAAGTAGCCTATTCCTTATTCTCATGTTAGAGCTAATAGTTGTCCTGCGCTGTTTTACCCGCGTTTGCGATAAATAATATTTTCTGTCCTTTTACAAGCTCTCGACTATCACTATACCAACTTTCATTTAAATCGGTTCCGTAGTTATGCCGTGAAACAAACAGATACACTTTCACATTTACAATATTAGTATGGATATTATTGTAAAGTTTCAACGCAATTCGTACAGTGCTTTTTGCGGAAAGAGTAACAAACAAACATACATCATTATAATATTGGTAGAATTTAGAGGATAAATTACATTATTTTACAATACTTGGTGTTTCTACTGCATTTTCTCACCATGTGACATTATTTTATACTAGCTTCTGCCCGCGGCTTCGCTCGCGTTAGAAAGAGACAAAAAGTAGCCTATGTTACTCTCCATCCCTTCAACTATCTCCACTTAAAAAATCACGTCAATCCGTCGCTCCGTTTTGCCGTGAAAGAAAGACAAACAGACAGACAGACAGACAGGCAGACAGGCAGACAGACAGACAGACACACTTTCCCATTTATAATATTAGTATGGATGACAGCAAGCGCACTGTATGTCAGGATATTACTTGTTGATATTGTCTAGATACGGAGTCTTTAATTAAACGACTAAATTGAATGCTCGTGCGATGAAACGTAAGTAATATGGAGCAGCCATTCTTTTCTATATTGCCGCTTTATGACATGTTTATGATGTGTTCTTATTACACTTTTAAGGGATTTTCTGTTCTTTATTGGATTTGTGCTCTTTGAGTTACGTTGTCAAAATTGTGTCTGTTCATAATTTTGTGATACAAAATGTTTCTACTATGAGCTATAAACACAGTTATCATTACACACATAAAGATTATTCCAAGTAGTTAAAGAAACGTTAAGAATAATTATTAATTTCAACTTTATGTTGGCAAATATGCAGGCAGCTTTCAAATTATGTTCTTCTTTTTAGGGTTCCGTAGCCAAATGGCAAAAACGGAACCCTTATAGATTCGTCATGTCTGTCTGTCTGTCCGTCTGTCTGTCCATCCGTATGTCACAGCCATTTTTTTCCGAAACTATAAGAGCTATACAGTTGAAACTTGCTGAGTAGATGTATTCTGTGAACCACATTAAGATTCTGATACAAAAATAGAAAATAAATAAAAAATTTTGGGGGTCCCCATACATAGAACTTAAACTCAAAAAATTTTTTTTCATCATACCCATATGTGTGGGGTAACTATGGATAGGTCTTCAAAAATGATATTGAGGTTACTAATATCATTTTTTTCTAAACTGAATAGTTTGCGCGAGAGACACTTTCAAAGTGGTAAAATGTTGGTCCCCCCCCCCCCCCTGTAACTTCAAAAATAAGAGTATGATAAATCAAAAAAAATATATGATGTACATTACCATGTAAACTTCCACTGAAAATTGGTTTGAACGAGATCTAGTAAATTGTTTTTTTTAATACGTCATAAACCGTATATCGTAATTTACCTTTCATTCAATCAACTCAAATATAAAATTTAAAAGAAAACATTTAATTTCATAAACATAAACCTTGTGCATAAACCGTGAACCATTATTTTGAAACTTATAAGTGCGAACACTTATTATGAAGAACGGGAAACTACGGAACCCTACATTGAGCGTGGCCCGACACGCACTTGGCCGGTTTTTTACTGTGCTGATGGTCCTGTGGTTAAGGCCTTCCTCTCATGCTTGAAGTTGTAGGTTCAAACCTTTGCAAAATCAAAGCATTTATTTCACTTAGACCATTTACAGGCACTTAACTATTGTAAAAGAGTCCGTCGGTTGGTCAGAAAGAAATTTAGAGCTAGTAGTTGGCAAGAACCAAAAGACAAAGACAAAGACATATTCGTAGAATATGGTAGGTTTACAGGTGTTAAAAATGGTTAGTACAGCATATCCACCGCATAAAGCGGCATACGAATATTTATGTTTACAATAAAGTAACATTTAAATTTAATTTAGCATAAAGTTAGCGAAAGACTTGTAAAAATAAAGATATGTAGGTAAGGTAAAATTAACTTTAACTAACTCAAAAAGTAAAACATCAGTTAAAACAATATATTATAATTACATAATAATGTCATTCGTAGGTTTGGTGGTCGTTACGTCAAAAGCCAGTGTCTGACAATCGGCCTAGTGTAGGGCCTGAGTGCCCGCTCAAATCGAGCGTCCAGCAGGGCGGGGCGTGCGGCGTCCATATCAAACAGACACATTAACACGTAGGTGTCCTGAGTGGCGGCCGAGCGGCGCCAGAACAACTTGCACGCAACGCTGCACGCTCCGCTTAACGCTCCGCTTAACGCTCCGCTTAACGCTCCGCTAAACGCTCTTTACTCAGTTCGAACACTAAGGGTATCTTAGTACCTGAGTTGTGGTGGTCTGTTAGTTTAAGTGTTTGCCGCTTTATGTAAAGAACTGGTTTAATTATTTTTTATAGTGAGCAAACATGTAATTAATAACCATTTTTAATAAATGATTATTAAGTGATCTTCCAAGTAAGGTAAGCGGCATTCTACTGTGCTATTCTTAGTATCTAATCACAACACTTTGTGGTTCCGTGACAATTTTGACGTCAAGGCACAGATTAATAAATAGTTACTACGTAAGTCAAGGGCATATTTTGGCTTTGTTTAAATAAATGAACTGTTTGGGTTCCGCGGTAGTTTTATAGGAAGAAATAAGTATGTTTTGACGGAACCGGTTGGTGATAAACAACTACCGGTTTATTTATAGTTAATTTGAATAAATATTTGATTAAGGCTGGCCCTGACTGTCTGTGGTGTCATTGTCAAGGTGAGAAGTGGAAAATTAACTCAATAAATAGAATAAACGTCTTGGGACAATTTACACGGCCATCTTATTTCAAACTAGAAAGAGCACAAGGTCTTTTAAATCATCATCTCCCTAGCCTTTTCCTAATCGTGTTGGGGTCGGCTGCCAGCCTAACCGGATTCAGCTGGATACCGGTGTTTTACGTGGAGCGACTGCCTACCTGACCTCCACAACCCAGTAACTGGGCGACACGATACCTCTTGGTTAGACTGGTCATAGTTTCTGGCTAACCAGTAACGACTGTCAAAGTTCTACGAATGACAACTGGGACCAACGGCTTTACGTGCTTTCCGAGGCACGGGATGTCAGTGATGTCTAAGATAAACTTTAGAAAGTACATATGAATTGAAAAAGTCACATTGGTACTTGCCCGGATTCGAACCCACAACCTCTTACACGAGAGGCGGGCGCCTTATCCACTGGGCCATCACGACACACCACTCATCTCACTCATCACGGCACAAGGTCTTTTAAATCAAGTAAATAAATACATAAATATTAGAAAAAAATATACCCAGACTTAATAATGACGCTAATCGCGCAAATATTTGTGTTGTATGGGGATTGAATTCACGCCCTCCGGCTTAGCAGTCCGAGTTTAAAAACAATTAATTAGATAAATCATTCTGATTCAGTAGTCAGAATGATTTATCTTATTAATTGTTTTTATAGGAATTAATTAAAGATCAAGTAATAAAAGAGTGGGGGAGTTCACGCAATGACCACTAATCAATTGTGTGCACTTAGTACACGATTGATAAGTTAAAAAAAATATCTTTTATTAAAAGAAGCATAGGTCAATATTTCTGCTGATTTTGGTGAAACCTGCTTTCAAATAAAAAATCCGCATCACCTGTTAAAGAGCTACTTAAATGATTTTAAATTCTAACTTTAACCTTTCCACAACCAAGCGACAGCCGGCTGTCGCGCTGCTATTGTCTTTCTATTGTGTCTCGAATCACGTGTGTTCGAAGTTTGAAAGGAGTAAAATAGGGATAGAAGTGACATCCCCTATTTTTACTTGGGTATAGAGTACAGTGCATTTACATGAGCGATTCCGCGGCCGAAAGCCAGTATTGTATAAGAATGACACGGATGGTACAGAGGCTATGTGATTGGCTAATGGGCTTGCGATACAAGTTTGATTCCCGCGAAGAACTTTTGTAAAGTTCTTAGTTAAAATTTGTTTTGTTTTTGGCTGTTTATGAATGTATGCAACTTTGTAGACCACCGATATATAGGAATTTTGCGTGTACCGTTATAAAAAGAGCATAAAAAGAAAAACCTCTCTAAAACTAAAAACAGAGTTTATGTCAATATTCTAAAAATAAATAAGACTACCTATCTGTAAACAAACTTAGTTAAAAGAAAACCCACAGCATTGACCTTACGATCATAAGGATTAAATTATGAATCCGTATTTCGTTCCCCTAATTTTAATTCAAAGAAATACCATACACAGTGGAAGTTAGTTAAGTACATGACCTCGGCATTCATAGTCATTGGGGACATTGATAATCATTCGTGGGGCCTAAAAGGTATCATACCTGGTTGTGTTACATCGCTCATAGTAGATTAGTAGCCAAGGGCTGTAAGGCATCAATTGTAGCCCGAGATATTTAGGCGCACGAGCGCAACGAGGGCGCCTATAGTTCGAGGGTGCAATTGATGCTTACACCCGAGCTAACTACTCTACTTTACATTTCGATTGTGAGGTAAGTAAAAAAAAACCAGCTAAATCCCAAAAACAAACAATATTTAAAGTAAAAGTTTTCTAATCCCGCCTTTTTTCGTCTTTGTTTTTTAATTATTTTTTTTCAAGAACGAAATTGAGCTTCGGCGTTCGATATTTAAAATAATTGATGACTATTTAATTATACTCATACGAAGACAAGGCTGATTAGCGAAGCGACCTCTTTTGTCATTGGGCTGAATGCATGGTGTCTATTGCCAGTATGATGGTTAGATGTACGCGAACTTTTTGAAAGGGTGAGGAGATTTTTTTTAAATTACTTACCGCCCTAGGGCTTTTCTAGCTATATTATTACTATTAATACTATAATAGTGTCCCTGGAACATAAAGGGCAATCGAAGGAACATGAGTGGGTTTTAGTCAGTAAGAGTCTGACACGCCCTCCCGCCGCACCCAGAACGGGAGCAGTCATAGGATGATTTCCCACTCACCAATAAAAAAAGGGTTATGAAACTGGCTCCTGTTAAAGAATGGTAGAATATCACCACGGACTAAACAGAATGCCATTTTTTAGGGTTCCGTACCCAAGTGGTAAAACAGGACCCTATTACTAAGCCTCCGCTGTCTGTCTGTCTCCAGGCTGTATCTTATAAACTGTGATAGCTAGAAAGCTGAAATTTTCACAAATTATGTATTTCTGTTGCCGCTATAACAACAAATAAAAATTAACAAAAATAAAATATTAAGGGTGCATGCAATAAACGTGTTTTTTCGTATTTTTTTGCTCAATATTAAAAACGGTAACAGGTAGACGCTTCAAATTTTCACAGAATATTTACTTTTATATTACCTATCAAAATAAATAATTAATTATCAATAAATTAAATATTAATACACGGGCCTGTTGGTCTAGTGGCTAGTAACCCTGACTGCTAAGCCGGAGGTCGTGGGTTCGATTCCCACCCAGGACAAGCTTTGTGTGATGAGCACGAATGTTTGTTCTGTGTCTGGGTGTGATTTATCTATAATATGTATGTATTTAAAATTTATATAAGTATGTTTACCAGTTGTTTGGTTACCAGATGACCGTGTGTGAGTTGTCCCAGGATATTTATTTATTAAAGGGGGGCTCCCATACAACAAACGTAATGTTTAAGCAATTTTTACTCGATCTTAATAAACAGATAGAAACTTGTCTTATATAAGTAGATGATAGTAAGGAACCCTTCGTGCGCGAGTCGGACTCGCACTTGGCCGGTTTTTGTAATGTTGTCATCATCCCTATTCCGGTTATTAATATAAAAATAAAACTTATAATGTAATTAATGTTGTTTGAGTTTTTTGCTAGGATTGAGTTATTCGTTCGAGATTATCATCTTCTAACTTGCAGTTTCCAAGTTTAATATTCCTGAAGCGTTTTTCTTTTATTTCAATCAACTAAAGCAAACAATAGACTTTTTTCGAAATGTAATTACCGTAATAAAAATATTTAAATCTTAATTTTACGATCAGTGGTTTCTGTTACAAAAAAAAACCCTCGTAATGTCGCCATTATCTATCTGTCCGCCCGTCTTAAGCTCTGCTTAGTTCAGAAATTTTTATGAAGTTGTATTTTGATAAAAAAAAGAGGAAACCACAAACATTTTTATTTAACTGTAGAAATGAATTTTTGTTACTTTTTATATACCTAAATAAAAAGTCATTTGATTAAACAGTTAGGTGACCTCTTAAAGTGATTTTGTCAAAAAATGTCTTTAACACAGAAAAAGTAGTTAGTTGATTAAAAAACCCAGTCTGCTTCCTTGTAAATGACGTACAAAAATGCTTTTGTATGGTCTATTAAAAATTAATTCTACTTTGATTTAAAACACGTCACAGTCAGTGTTAGCGGGAACTTAATTACATAATTATATTAATAACCCTTTTAATTTCTGACAGCTGACCTAATCTGTTGGGTTAAATATATAATATAAACTTATATTAAATAAAATGTCTGGTCTATTTCAAATGTCACTAGAGTAAAGTCCAAACACGAAGTTTTCCGGTGTTGGTTAATAATTAATTCATCGAAATCTATATAATTAAAAAAATATTGACGAAGTGTTTGTACGCGTATAATTTCCGGACAACTGCACCACATTGAATAATTCTTTCTTTTTTGTTTGTTACTTAAAAAAAAATCAACAACCAAACAAGATTTTAAAAAGCTCTTAGTAAACAAATACATAAGCGTGTGGTCTATCTGCTACGTGATTGGTGAATTTTGACATATCTGACAATGACATGACATGACTCAGTCAACGAATGTAAGCTTACTGAAAATACGCCATACCTTATTCTATGTTTGTAAAACAGTATTTTACAGTACAATCGACAAAATGGAATCATGACCCACCATAAGCTTATTTTCCTACAGGCATACAAATACAATTAGGTCGACAATTGCGTAAACATGTATGTCACACGTCAAGTCTTATTATTTTGACACCTTCAAACGATTTCTCGTCGAAATGGGTCATGATTCAATTTTGTCGATAGTACATTATTTCTAGAGACAAATAATTACAAGAAAAAATAAACTCAAATGGCATTTTTTTTTAATTTGCCTGTAATATTCATAGTTATTAAGCGCCTCACTAATAAACGCCTCAAAAAATGTATGGTTACACAGGCTTTATTCATTGCATAACTTTATACAGTGATTATTAGTAAGGGCATAAGACTATAAACTCCTTGCAGGAAAACTTCTAATAATACTGCAATGTTTTTCTCACTCTCACAGGATCTTCTTTATGTTATTATTTAACATGGGCGGCTGGCCTTCTTTCGTAAAAAAAAAACCCATGCCATTTTGTTTTTTTTTTCTTGTGTTTTCTAAACAAGTAATGGCCATCACCTGTTTTTGGAACATAACTTTGAAGGTGGGAAACTCTTTTTTGAGTTTTCCTAAATTGGTGATTGGTACAACCTCATTGATTATTATCCATATAAAATTAATTAATTCATATAAAATTTAAAAAAATATGGTTGCCCATTCGTCAAAGGAGAAATTTGCGTGCTTTGACAATGCTTTACACCTTGCTCAACTCTCCTTCTTCGCCTTCTTATCTTATGTCTCACTTCCAATATCTTTGTTCTTCCCATGCTAGAAATCTGCGCTCTTCCAAAAATCTCCTCCTGCTTTGCCCTACTCTTACTTCTGATTTTGTTCATTCTTCTTTTTACATTCAAGCCATTCTTCTCTGGAATGCGCTTCCTCTTGATATTAGGACGGCGACCAGTCGATATGCATTTAAGCGGAAATTGAAGATTCATTTACAGCATTAAGTATTAAGCAGAGTTCTTTCATAATTTACTTTCACTTATTTATAAGTATATAGGTATGTTATAGATATATGTATTTATTTACTTATGTATGTAGTTATTATTTATATAATTATGTATGTTTATTTATCTATTATACTTCTATCTTTTTAGTTTTACCATCATATAAGTGCACCTACCATGCTATCTCTTCACCACCCTAGGTTGACTGGGAGAGAATGCCCTCGGCATTAAGTCCGCCTGTGTACCGTTGTGCATAAAGTGTAAATAAATAAATAAATAATTAAATGTCAAAGTTGCAAACCAAAATGATAAAGTGAATAGGCTACATTACATCACGCTATGACCCGAGGGAGTGGAGCAGTAACCAATGATCCGATATAACAAGGTTGATAGAAAGCTAGTAAATAATAATAAAAAATATTTTACAACTCACACATGACAAATACACATCCATACTAATATTATAAATGGGAAAGTGTGTCTGTCTGTCTGTATGTTTGTCTTTCTTTCACGGCAAAACGGAGCGATGAATTGACGTGATTTTTAAGTGGAGATAGTTGAAGGGATGGAGAGTAACATAGGCTACTTTTTGTCTCTTTTTAACGCGAGCGAAGCCGCGGGCAAAAGCTAGTTATAAATAAATTACACACAGACACAGAACAAACATTTATGCGTATCTCACAAAGATTTGTCCAGGGAGAGTTCACTATTTTAATTTTACAGTTCATTAAAAATCAATTTGTGACTTTTTAATTCCGTAGGGATTTAATTACGTCATAATAAAAAATAATTTGATACGTCATAGTGAAATTTTGTAGTTATGTATTAATACATGTACCTATGGCTGATAGAACAATCAATTAAAAAAATTAATTAAGCATTAACTTTTCTTTTATAATGATTTTAACGTTTGTTTTTTCCCTGTTTACTGTTCTCTGATCTAGTGAGTATTTGTCTTTTTGATATGCGAATAATCCAATTCATTATATTTTATTAATCAATTAATTTATTTTATTATTTTTATAATAAAAAATCTAATATTCGATAATAATTCTTGCATAAGCACATGACGTATATTTCTGTAAAAGATCTAAACTCCAGCCTTAGTCCACTTACTACTAATTTCGGTCTGTTTATGTTGACGTGCCAATTTTATTAAATAAAAAAAACAAAACTGGTTACGCAAAAAACGAGTTTTATTGGAGTTTTTTGTTCAACCTTAGTATTGTGTTTTTTTACAAGTTATTAAATTGCTAGCAAACGGTCATTGCTACCCAATAGGGTATTACACTGTATAAGAGAAATAATCTAAAAATATATTATTGAGATAGCTTATGCAAAAAGCAGCCGAACAGTGTTAGTTTTAGTTCATAAAACTAGAAAATATTTTTTTTAATTCAATTCAAAGTTTTCAGTTTTTTTTATCTGTTCTTGAACACACCGAAATACAGACCACAGACAGTGACAGCTGTCGACTGTCAACAGTGTCAACTAGACGTCACTATTTGTTTTATTTATAACCTCCTAATACGATCTTTATTATAAAAATATACTTTTTCATGAAAGTTATTGTGAAAGATATTTTAGATGGCTAAAGCACATAGGTACTTACATCAAAGTGATATTTACTAAAGTACAAACGGGTTTTTATGGTGTAATAGTTGGAATACTCTTCCCACAACTTTTAACTAAGTTTTTCTTAAATTTGAATCAGTTAACACTAGAATTCACAATTATTCCGATGTTTTACACTTGTGTTCTTGCATTCCGGAACGCACACCAACGGTAAGTCGAACAGTAACAAATTTTTTAGATAAAAACAATAATAATGATGTAAAATATGACAGCGCATTTGTTTATTTACACGACGTGAGGACGTCATATCGCCAAAGCAAAACCACGCCCACGGCGTTTTCCGTTTTTGGAAATTTCCGCGCGAAACTTGAAAATACAATTTTTAAAAGCGTTTTTAGGGTACTTAGCGTTTAAATAAAAATTTAGGATTTTTTTTAGTGGTTTCTTAGTACTGTAGGAGTTATTTGAACAACTTAAAAAAAAAGAGTGTATATAATATACTTTATTGCACATAACTGTTTAACAGAGAACTTAACTGTTATTTGTTTACAAAGGTGGACTTATCTCTAGGTGTAATACCCTATTAGAGTCCTTCGTTCGAAGATGAAAGATTTATAAAAGTTTTACATATTTAAGGGTCAAATTTCCAAAAATCCTTTCTGGTGGTTACTTATTCATTACAAAATCCACACCCTACAAATTTCATGTCTCTAGGAATGATTGTTGATAAAACAATGAACTATTTAAAAGATTCATTTGATTCATAAATTACCCCTTACAAGGTCACAACCGTCTATTTTTTCAAAACTCTTTATAATTTTATAATTGATTAATATTTGTTAAATTCACGATACATTTTCAGCGCCCCATAACACTAGCTAACCTACTCTAGCACCTAGCTCACCCTATACTAATTTAATAAACCAATTTCATAACCATTATGTTTTAAAATTGGAACACGCAAAGAAACTATTCCAGCCAGTGATTCAATAAATGGATTTCAATGAACAGTGAATGAACACGTATTTCATAAAACATTCTTTTACTTCAAACAATTTGTGGACGAATGGAAAACATTTTTTTAATTTGGTCTCTCTAGTCTATGCTTTTTAGGGTTCCGTACCCAAAGGCTAAAACTAAGCCTCCGCTGTTTGTCTTCCGTCTGTCTGTCTCCAGGCTGTATCTCACAAACCGTGATAGCTAGAAAGCTGATATTTTCACAAATGATGTATTTCCGTTGCCGCTATAACAACAAATACTAAAAATTAACAAAAATAAAATATTTAAGGAGGTCCCCATACAATAAGCGTGTTTTTTTTCGTTTTTTTTGCGCAATATTAAAAACGGTAACAGGTAGACGCTTCAAATTTTCACAGAATATTTACTTGTATACTACCTACCTTTCAAAATAAAATAACAATAAAGTAAATATTAAAGCTCCCATACAACAAAAGCAATTTTTAAGCAATTTTTACTCGTTCTTAATAAACAGGTAGAAACTTGTCTATTATAGATGATAGTACGGAACCCTTCGTGCGCGAGTCGGAATCGCACATGGCCGTTTTTTTTTTCTTAAACGTCACGAGCCGCGTAAATGTCGGCCATTTTAATAACAAGCATGGCTGCCTTCTCATATTACTTTATATTTTCAATTTGTTTGAATAGGTTATGGAATTATGGGATTTATAGTGCTGGAATCCATACATAATTGTTTTATACTTGTTTAACATTGCTTTTCTTTGGACCTTCAATAGATATAGGGTTTTTTTTTTGTTTACAATAGCCACGTTTATCAGTAGCTTTTCCTCATAAACTGACTGACTGATTGACTAACTGTTGATATATCGACTCACAGCCCAGCAGACCGCTGGTCCTAGAGACTCTTCACAAAAATGGGATGGCTCAGCCAAATACCAACTGGCCGCATTGGATTCGGTAGAACGCAGAGCCAGGAGGTTGATTGGCGACAAGAAGCTGGTGGCCCAACTACAACCTCTAACACATTGGCGTAAAGTTGCCTGTCTGGCGGTGTTTTACAGATTGCACTTCGGTGAGTGTGCTCATGAGCTACACGAGCTCATTCCCCCGTCTCCGTTTTACCACCGGACATCTAGACGTACGGCGGGATACCACCCTTTCTTGGTCGATATTCCTCGTATCCGCACGCAGCGTTTCTCGAATTCCTTAATTATGCGTACCGCAAAAGAATGGAATTCCCTGCCGTCTGTGTTCCCAAATGCATATAACGCGGATGTATTCAAGGGACGAGTGCATAGGCATCTTTTGGGTGAGCTCGCTCCATCGTAGGCCCCGTCTATGCCCTCGGGCTAGTCTGGGACCAAGAGCAAGCCCATATGTAATAAAAAAAAAACTGTTTTATCCTTTTAGGGTTTTATTTAACAAAAATCAGCGTTAGATTGGCGAGTTTACACCAATTAAACTTTCGACGACGAAGCGACAGCCGGCTGTCGCGCTGCTGTTGTCTTTCTATTCTGTCTCGAATTACGTGTGTTCAAAGATTAAACTGGATTCGTTCAACTATTTCATGTTGGTTGGTATTAGACACAGGACCAACTTTACGACGGCAAAAGAAACCAGCTCTAGTATCAAAATAAAAATATTTCGCATCGGCAGCCAATGATTACCGACAAATTACTGCTTAGGTACTTACGCAGATTTAGCAAAAACATCAAGAATTTGCATAAATACTTTGAATTATTTTACTTGTGACCTTGCGATGTTGAGATGGCTCAACAAAATCGTACATTGAACTTGACCGATTGAAATATGAATAAAAATGTGAATCCCGCATTATTGATATCCATTGACGACGAAGTACTTTTAAGAATAAAGTTGTTGAATACAAAGCCAGCGATGGATGGTGCAGTGGACAAATCGTCAGGATTGTATAGACGTTCGTTTGATGTTGATGATGGGTTTATTTTTCATTGATGCTTTTGATTGGACGTATGGTTAACAGCAGTGAATAAATATAGCTATGGATAGAGTGTTGAGAGGTGAACCTTTTTTATTAACTTTAACCAAAAGTAGTTTGATACTGGTTTTAAAAGATTTATTAAAACCTGTTTACCAAGGGTCCGGTTTTTTTGTATGTAGGTGTATATTATACGGATGTCTTGTTCGTGGTACAGTGAACTTTGTTATTATTTCCTTACTGTTAGGTATAATCGTAATATTGATTTATAGATATATAATTGTGTGATAACAGGATACGGCATCAAAGTCCAAGAAAGACGGGTCAGAGCCCGTACGTCCCCTAAGATTCGCACCCTGTGCCCATTCGTCCCCTGGAACTTTTGAGGGGCCTATTCGCCCCCTGAAGAATATTTATTTTAATTCATTCTTCTAATATAAGTACATGTATATAGTCCTGGTACAGTCGCGCAGAAAAGGGTAAAATAAAAATATAATAATTCCTTAAATATCATGTTTAAGTATTTCAAATAAGATTAAGTTTAATAAAATGCCTCTAGGCTCTAGGCATAAAGTCAGTCTTCAAAATAATTAATCGATTCGTCGATCGATCGTTTTCTATTTACCACTTCACGTTACTGCGCGCCTAGTACTTTGCATTGATTAAGGTGATCTTGTGAGAAAATTAAGGAATACAGTGAATTTTAAATTTTCGTACATGACTACTTCACGTTACTGCGCGCCTAGTACTTTGAATTGATTAAGGTGATCTTGTGAGAAAATTAAAAACACAGTGAATTTTAGATTTTCGTACATGACTACTTCACGTTACTGCGCGCCTAGTACTTTTGTTCTCTTAAGTTTTCAATCATTAATACCCGTTTTTTAACAAGCCATTCGTAAAGAGACAATATTACATCGTAAGCCTATCGACAGGTTACATTATTATCATGACGGATTATCATTCATCGTAGCTCTTTTTTCAATGATCTGTTATGATTTATTAAATTAATTGCGTTAATAAACTGTTCACAAGTGTACTATGTTAACCGTTTTTAGGTAAAATATAGGTGATTTTATCTCAGGGGACCAATAGGCACCTGAATAGGTGCCGAATCTTTAACTATATTGTGTATATATTAGAGGAGACGAATGGGTACCTTAAAAATAATATTTTTATTAAAATATTAATTGGTCCCCTACCAGGAGACCAACGGGCACCTATATAGGGGCCGAATCCACAACTTTTATGCTGGGGGACAAATCTTAGGGGACGTACGGGCTCTGACCCAGAAAGACCTGTCGTACTCGTATATTTCAATTAGACTAGGTTTTAATGTCAAAATCCGTACTAATATTATAAATGCGAAAGAAACTCTGTCTGTCTGTCTGTCTCTTCTTCACGGCTTAACCACAGAACCGATTTGAATCAAAGGTACAGATATAGTCTGGAACCCGAGAATGGACATAGAATAGTTTTCATCCCGGGAATCCGCCGGAAACGGGAACTATTAATCCACGGGGGCGAAGTCGCGGGCGAAAGCTAGTTAAAACTAAAATCTAATTTGAAAAAAAAAGTTGTATATGACCATTCTATTGGTTGTTGTGAAACGATCTTACTACTAAAAAGTGACTGTCTGTCACAGTGTCACGCGCATACACAACAACAACAAAACACAAAAACAACAAAACACAAAAACTACAAAACACCAAAATCGACAAACAACAACAACGGCTTTTTTTAATTTTATGTTTTGTCTTTGGTTACTCCGCTCCTGTAGATGAAGTTATACTCGTATAGCCTTATTATAAACTATAGTTTTAATTTTTTTTGCACAAGGTACCTCTTTAATCACTCTATTAAAAACACTTTCTCAAAATTCTAGTTATCATAAGTAAATAAATATCTGGGACAACTCACACACGACTACCTAATACCAAACCATTCAGAGCTTGTATTATAGTAACCAGACAACTGGTAAACATACTTAATTATGTAATATATTAACACATACATATTATAGACAAATTACACCCAGACACAGAACAAACAATTATGCTCATCTTAATTAGGTACAAAGTTTGTCCTGGCATTCAGCGTCAAAAAAGACAGAAAGATTTATTCTAGAGATTAGCATGTTTAAACAAACAGAAATAGGCGAGACGACGAAAAAAAAGTAATTAGTCCGTCATTGAGATTATTAACTGGACACGTATTTTTTCTCGTAAACGATAAATGACGACGGTACAGTGCGTTGAAGTTGTGCGTGACGTCACGATCAGATACAATTTTTGCATTACGGTGACGTCAAAAGCCCCCACTCCAGAACTTTGTTGCTCTTTATCTTTGTATTTTTTTATTATTTTGATGAAGCAAAAGAGAGCTTAGCTTGGGATCAGATGACCGTGTGTAAGTTGTCCCAGTATTACATATTTATTTTTTCATTTATGATATTTTTCGCAAAGAAGAGCAGCGGTTTGGGCTGTGTTCATATATCAACAATCAGACGGTTAGTCAGTCCGTCTACCATTTTATACAAGTACCTAAATAGATGTCTGTTATTAAGAATGTCATTAAAACATATTATAGTCTTTTAATGTAAATTATTGGTCATTATGCCAATGAGACTGTAATTAAAAGTGCTATTATTCTCAGTGTGTCTGTTTTATTTGTTACATACCTATTACCTACTTATATTTCCTAGTGCTATTTAGAAATTACTTACAATACCAAGAAAACACTAATAGTTTCCTAGGCGATATTCTTAGCTAAAATCTATATTACTTAGCTAACATAAATTGTAAGTTAATATTGTTACTAACTCACTAACCAAAAATGGGCATTTGTTTGAAATAAAAGTTTTTCTATTCTATTCTATTCTATTTCTATTCTCAGCTAAGCGAAAAAACGGGGTATTCCTCGGAGCGCTCCTGTTTTGAAGCGCTCCTAACGAAGCGCTCCCAAAATATTCCGCCAAGCGCTCCTGTTAGGAGCGCTTAGAAAATCAAACTAAAAATATTATTATTTCATTCCTCGAAGCGCTCCTATGACGTGACGATACCATAGGGAAAAGCATGAAGGATTTGTAAGAAACGATATCGATACCGACGTTTGTTGAACTATCATAATTGTTAATTTTTTTAAAACTACTAGGAAAGCATAAATGAACTGGAACTACGTACTTTAGTGACACAAGCAAGACACTAGCAGCTGTTGTCAACCCCGCTTTCCTGTTTTGTTCTAGAGAGTCGCGTGGTCGCGTAACCGAGTGATTCCGAATGCAGCCAAGCATTTCCGGAACTAGTTTACATCGAATACACATTTTTTTTGTCTTCTAAATTTATATGAGATCATTTAGGTGCCTCCTCGCAATTTCTGCCACCCTGGTCTATAATCGTTGGTGTACAATTTATATGAGATCATTTAGGTGCCTCCTGGCAATTTCTGCCACCCTGGTACTTTTCATCAAAGCTTTTATTTTTACCATTCAGTTATTCTAGCTATTTCTAGTTTTAATATAAGCAACTATGTAGTAGCCGTCGAAATGTTTATCGATATAATTTGTTACGAACACTTCATGCTCTTCTCTATGTTTCGTCATAGGAGCGCTTCGAGGAACGAAATAATAATATTTTTAGTTTGATTTTCTAAGCGCTCCTAACAGGAGCGCTTGGCGGAATATTTTAGGAGCGCTTCGTTAGGAGCGCTTCAAAACAGGAGCGCTCCGAGGAATACCCCGAAAAAACGGGCATTTATGGACAAAAATTTAGGAATTCTTAGTTGCAGCCATGGCTTTCCTAATTTCCCTAATTCAATTATAAGGAATACGTCAATTATATCGATCACTAGCTAGCCTACGGCTTGGTCCGCATGGATGTCAAAATTCCATCCTTTATTTTACCACTTCAGGGACCTAATTTCCAGAAATCCTTTATTAGTGGATAACTGGATACCCTCCAACACTTCACAAAGAACACATTCTCCAAAATGTCTCTTAAGACGAGTCATTACGGGTAGTCAGATACCAGAAAATCTGACCAGTATAACCAAGATGTACCGATTCGTCCAGTTACTGGGTTGTGGAGGTCTGATAGGCAGTCGCTTCACATAAAATACTGGTATCCAGCTGAATCCGGTTAGGCTGGAAGCCGACCCCTACATAGTTGGGAAAAGGCTAGGGATCCGACAAACAACATAACACAGACGTTACAACGTTTTTGCATATCCTTGTTTTTCTTTGGCTACCAAATACTAATAATAGCCAATTAGTTTACCAAGTAGCAACTACAAATAATTAAAATTACTTCTAGAATTTAATTTTTCAAATTACATGAAAAAACGACCTTAAAAAGTTTTCATAATTTTCCGCTAATTAATTTGTATAATAGATCTAGATATTTTAGCTAGATTATTTTGAAGATGTTTACTATGTATGAAATAATGGCATCGTGTTACTAGTTTCCAATATATCTAGGTAACACTATTTTAAAAACTTTAATTAATTTATAAAAAACAAATAAAAAAAATAACGTTTGCCCCCTTTTAAAAACAAGGCAATTTAAATAATCTTAGTAGATACTTTCTCTTCACAGAGGACACACCCTTTAAGTTTCATGTCTTTAGAACCAGCTCTAGGCTGTGCGTTGATATATCACAAATCAGACATTTTTGACCAATACGATTGTATGGACTTTAAAAGAGACTTTGACCTCTGAGTTTGTTTCGGATGTTTCTTCTCAGAGCAGTCCAGCTACGAAACACCGGTCTCATCGTTCGCTTAAAAAAAAAAACAAAATATTGACGTGTTAAAGTGTTATATATATAACCTATTTACAAAATAAATACGATTTTATGATTTTTATTTTTTTTAGACAGTTTCCCTTTGTGGAATATACCAACTAGTATATCCCACAAAGTAAACAATATTCAACTGGTTTCACCATAGTTACAGTATCTGTGGTTTCATCTGCGTTGAGTTACCACTTTTGTCACTGCTTATCTCATGTGGCTCGTAGCTTAATATTATAAAGTCCATATCTTCTATATCTATATTCTTATATTATATATCTATATATCTTTATTATATATATAAAACAAAGACGGGTTTGTTACAACACTTATAACTCGAGATCGGCTAGACCAATTTTCATGGTTTTTAGTTCGTTGAATTTGTCCCCGCCCCGAATAGCAGAATACATCTTAAAAATAATGAAAACACGACGAGAACATATATAAAAGATGAATCATTTTTCCTTAATGTTACTTTGTTTCGTACCTGTCAAACATTTGTTGTCAAAAAGTAAAAAATGTGATCATTTGTTGCCTATACGGCGAAACAAAGTTCGCGGGGTTAGCTAGTTTCTCATAAACATGTAGGTATATAAGCATGTATATCAATCATATTATATAAACATATTTCATTTGCAGTTATATTTTTATTTAGAAAAAAAAATAGTACATTCTTCCCATAAATAAATAGAATATGTTTTAGAAAACAACTTGAACAGGCAAAGAGCATCATTTACTACACTGAAAGCAAATAATCCTGAAGTATCAGATTTTCCGGAGCTGACGTACGAAGATCTGATAAAATTCGCTATAGGCACATATCACCTCAAAGCAGCACGTTCGTACTGCAGCGAACACACGATGGGAACTGGCGTATATGAAATCGAGGTTTACAGACACTCAGAACAAATAGATATAATAAATGATCGAGTTATAAGGCCACAGTCGCATACAAACAAAGTACTGATTCGCTGCAGAATTAATTCACGTCATGTCAGATCAAAAACTTTTTATACCTATTTGTTATTTAATGCTGCGGTTTTTGGAATCGAGGCAGTGAAAGAACATTACTGTTCCTGTTATCACGGGAACAGAACACTGGGAAGTTGCGCCCATGCAATAAGCGTCATGTTCTATTTGGGTTGGGCTAGACACAACGAACGTGATTTAGACCACCCAGCTCGCGGCTTAGATTTTGTATTAGGTAGTTGATTTAGAAAACTAAGTCCATCAAACATATATTCTGTCGAGAAAATGAAAATAAATATTATTCTATAACCATACTAAGTGTTTTATTTCATTTTATTACACATAGTTTCGAACATCTAATTTATTTTTTCATATTTTACAGTACAGGACATACGTGCTTATATGCCATAATGACTAAGTACGAGATTTATGAACTAAAAATGACGACGTTTCTCTAAAAATATATAATTTTACATAGAGCCCCTGTTAAAATTCAACGGGCAAAAAGACTATGTTAGCATGTGAATTTAGCAATACCGAAACTATATAATATGTTTGCTATTTATACTCTAAAAATTAAGTTACATTATTTTCGCGACGGGCCTGGGGTAATTTTGTATGGGATTTGGCGGATCTCCTTTACGGTTTTCGGAGTTTTGCCTTTACTTGTGATACATGACCTTGCTTCTTGCCCAATTTCATGATTCTTGGTCAATGGAAAGTACCCTGAAAATTTTAAATCCCTCGCAAATGTCCAAATATGCAATATAAACCGCCGTATCTTTTTATTGCGTTGATTTAGAAACTTGATTTTTACCCTTCTTTAAGAGATAGCAGACCTGAGTATGTGATAATAATTTCGGCTTGATATCTCGAGGCGTTTCTGAGAAAAAGGGTCGTGACAGACGGACGGACGGACGGACGGACAACAAAGTGATCCTATAGGAGTTCCGTTTTTACCTTTTGAGGTACGGAACTCTAAAAACAGAAAAATACCTAAAATTTTGGAAGTCGGTGTACACAAATCGACTGACAGAAGAGCAGCCACCGACTTCCGAAACTTTATTTCCGAGTAGCTTTTTTTTACCGGTTAGTGCAGAGTGCCAATGTTATTATTTTAATAAAGCAAGTTATTTTCAATATGAAACTACTTGCATTTTTCTAAAAACGCTGTACCGACCGCCACTAGAGCATGACATACCTCGTAATAGGCAGAGAAATCGCGTAACAACATAAAAAAACAAGCAAACGTTTTTGAAGTTGGTTGAAAACATACAAAAAAGTCAGCACGAAATAAAGAAAGGAAATCAATAAATAATTGCAGCAAAAGGAAGCGAAATGAATAAAATCTTGCGTGTTTGCTTTAACGACCGACAAACGAACTATGTAACAAACTATGTTTCTATATTTACAAAGTCATGTATTAATCAAAAAATCAAATTGTACACAGTCACATTTGGTACTTGCCCAGTGTTGAACCCATAATCTTATGAGGCAGAAGCCTTAATACTGTAATTAAAACTTAGCTAAATTAATAATGGTGCCGATTCTCTTATTCACAAACTAACGTTAAGTTAGGTGCATCTTTCTCTTTCATCTTTACTTTAATCCTGTCAAATTAGACAGCGCCTGAAGTAGATCGACGTATTTTAAGTCGCGATGTTTTTTATCGGGACTAAATCATCTATGGAGTGTCTTAATTTGACAGGATTTTACTAAAATATTATCTTCTGTCCTTTTCGTAATGAAATAGAAAGAGAAAGATGCACCTAACTTAAATTTACTTTAGTTTGTGAATAAGTGAATCGGCACCCATATCGCCTTTAGCTTGCGTAGACAGGCGATAATATTATATGTATATGTTATTTTGAGAAGTTTAGGACAGCTTCCACGCGCCCATCTAGGCAGAAGCTTGAGATAAATATTAATTTATAAATACACTAGCTTTTGCCTGTGGCTTCGCTCGCGTTAGAAAGAGACAAAAAGTAGCCTATGTTACTCTCCATCCCTTCAACTATCTCCACTTAAAAAATCACGTCAATTCTTCGCTCCGTTTTGCCGTGAAAGAAAGACAAACATACAGACAGACAGACACACTTTCCCATTTATAATATTAGTATGGATACTCATTTTAGTTACATTACACACAGACACAGAACAAACAATGCTCTTCACACAAAGTCTGTCCCAAGTGGGAATCTAAACCGCGATCTCCGGTTTACCAGTCAGGTCTATTAAACCATCAGGCCTATCATGACAAGCCGGTTCCTCAGTCACTTACGTAATTAGCACTAGCATGAGATTATCTTGAACTTGACCTTGCCGTCACTTATATTACGCCAATTACGACTTAATGGGGAAAAAATCATACTAACCTTCGGTTTTTATACCCATACAGTTAGTTGTAAGCCTTGATTGTATCTTGTTTATAAACACGTGGAAAGACAGTAAAATGTTGTTTTGATTTAAAATGGCGAGTGTAATTAGAAATATTTTTCCCTTGAAATTAAAATAATAATACTTAACACACACAATAACATCACTATAACACACAATTCAATAACATATACGGCACACAGCATCAACACAATCCGTCACAAGAAAACACACACAACATTCCAACAACACACACAACAACAACAATATACACACGTAACAACATATTTTTATTCTTAATATTTACTCTCGCTACTAATATTTTCGCCCTTTTTCTTTTCCTAATTTGGCTATGTACTTTTATCACAAAGGGTATATACCTAAAAAAAACTATAAGGGTTCTTTTTGTACCATTTTGTTATGGAACCCAAAAAAATCCAATTCGAGTGATAGTCGTACCGATTGTAACGTTAAAAAACTTTAGCATTATTATTTTAGGTAGGGTATTATAGTTTGTTTGAGCTTTTATCCTTGTATATAAGCACACCAACGAATTCAATAGTTGAATGACCTGACACACACTTGGTTAAAAATCATTGTTAACGAGGCCGCACACCGGCGCTATATGCTACACGCATCGAACATTTTTCTCGCCACAATTGTTTGCTGCAAATGTATTGCATACGCCCGCAACAAATGTGTCTTAGTGTCGCTGTCAACGGATTGTTTCTGCATAGATTCGCACGCGTTATAATACGCTTGACAACTGATATACAGACACAGTTTCATATTTTTATATGTAGATAAGCTACAAGCAGGCGTACATAGAAACCTATCACATCCGATACAATTGCATACTTATCCTATTATTTCCGGGACAATTCTAAAATTATATTACTTGTAATTATTGCAATGCGCAACTTCTGTCTACTTTTAGCCCTGAAACCCTAAAACAAAATAGGTTATATTACACCACGCTAATAAGGAAACGGAAAAAAATTAATACCTTTTCGGAATCCGGGACAATAAGGTCTAATTACTGGACACGGGACACAACAAAAAATTTCCCCGGTTATTTGGCAACCAGGCGTACACCAAACGTAAAATGACACGCGCGAACGCGACTGTGATTAGATACACGGGGACAATAATTGTGTCGCGTTGCAAATGTGGCGCCACAATTACCGAGACACAAATGTATGCCCGACGTGCGTGCTTCACACATAACGTATGAGCGATGTTGCGTGTAACAGCTAGTATAAAACACATTAATTACGTTATTAATGTTTACTATCAGTTAACAGTAAGCGATAATTGTGGACAATATGAGCTAGTCCTGACCTTCACCTAGCAGCCAGTCGGCTTTTAAGTAAACATTATGATAATGTAATTATATAGTTTACACCTATTATGTGTATTGGTTTATATTTAATTCATAATAAGTTGTATTTAAATTTGTTATTAGTTTTTGCCCGTGACTGCGCCCGCAAAGATATTTTCATCCCACCTATTTTAAAAAGACGAATTTGTTCCCCTTTTAAGTACGCCCAAAGTTGGTGTTTTCTATAAGAAACTTTCAGCGGGCAATAATGACGCTCCAAATTCAAAAAGTGCGCCTAAAAGTAACTTTTAATCGCACTTTTTGAATTTGGAGCGTCTTTGCATGTTTTACGCCCTGTTATAAGTGCGCCTAAAAACTCGCCAAAGAATCAAACGCAAATAATGAATGACTGGTACGACTTCCATCCAACACCATAGTCACGCCGCAGCTAAATAAATAGAACGCGCAAACTACAGCCCGAGTTCTCGTAAAAATTTTCACGGATTGTTTTGCAGCAAATTATTAATGTAGCTGCTATTATTATCAAGAAATCATAATAATAGCATTATTATCAAGATATGATAATAATAGCAGCTACAATAATAATTTTACAATAAAGTATGAAGCGCCTTTTATTTTCTCATAGGGGGTGATGAAAAGTAGAGTGTATCACTCGGGCGCAAAATATTTTTTTGGCTCGGGCGACGTACTTTGAATCCCTCGCTACGTTCGAGATTCTATTTAAGAATCCCTCGCAAAACTCGGGATTCTACTCTAGAATCCCTCACTTCGCTCTGGATTCAAAAAACGCCCTCGCCGTAAAAATATTACTTTGCGCCCTTGTAATACAATCTACTATTAAAGTACCCTATGTCCTCTCTCAGGCTATGAACTATCTGCATGCCAAATTTCTTTGAAATCAGTTCAGTAGTTTAGGCGTGAAATCGTAAGACAGGCAGTAGTGTGGATTTGTTTTTAAAACTTCGCGAATATTTTCTCGTGTATTTTTTACAAAAAGAACTAGACTCGAAAACAATAAAGTCATCAAGATATTAAATACTAGCTTTTGCCCGCGACTTCGTCCGCGTGGATTAATAGTTCCCGTTCCCGGGAGATTTCCGGGATGAAAACTATCCTATGTCCTTTCCCGGGTCCCAGACTATATCTGTACCAAATTTCATTCAAATCGGTTCAGTGGTATAGGCGTAAAGAAGATACAGACAGACAGACTGAGTTACTTTCGCATTGATAATATTAGTACGGATTTGTCCCGACTAGTAATTTTATGAAAAACTGATTCAAAATGTTACCATTCAAAAATAACGAAACAATTTTGTTAATATATTATTGTAATATATTATTTTTGGGACACTTACACATTCAAATCCAAATTGACGTCCAAAAATTACCTTATAATTTGTCTTTGACTTTTCAAGAATTAAAATTTTACACGATAATTCTTATGATAATAAATATTTAGTAGTAGCCAGTCTGACTGTTGTGGGTTACAGAGAAAAAAATAGATTTCAGTTTAACAATACCCTACTTTCTTCCTATAATATATCTGCAGATATTTATGAGGGCTCTCCCAAGAAAAAATAGGTTTCATAGAAAAAACCTTAAATTAAAATCGGTGTTTTATTTTTATTTTTTGGCAATGTAGCTATAATATTTGTTTCAATATTTTATAAATACATGCATACTGGTATATATATTCAATCATTAAATAAATAAAATAGACATTATAGAGAAACAAATACAGTTATCTAACGCCCAAAGTGCGATAAGTACCTACAAATAAAATATTTGGTGACAACTAATTAACTACTAATATGTAATAATAACTCTATATACAAACAACATTAATTAAGTAATAGATCCAAAACGAACTACGGACTCATTTACATTAACAATTGGAGTACAAAAATATTGACTTTTGTAAAATATACTCAGCATTCACAAAACCTAAAAATTCCTAAATATTATTTTTGAGAATGATGGATGACCTTAGTACTTAAATAATGTTTCAAGTTCAAAGAAACTGAGAAACTCTAGTTTAAAATTCTTTTAACACATATTTTACGATATTTTTAAGAACTAAAAATAGGTTTTTATGAGAAAGGGAATAGTTTTCTGAGAATTTGCTTAACCTTGAGAATCAGTCATAAAACGGATTCTATCTAAATTTAATATTTTCTTTAAAAATATTTTAATTTAAAACATTATACGCCGAATGTATAAAAATAATACGATCTTCAAATTATGACCGCATCAAGTTAGGGCATTAGCCTTTGTCCTCACCTCCGTCAACACAATTTAAAACCAAAATAGCCATTTGAAGCCAAGGTTGAAACATTTTAAAAACAAAACCAGGCTAATACCCACTGTCACGACACGTATATCGATATTTAATTACTCGGGAACATTTCCAATCAAACACGGCACTACGCACTCGTAAATTTTAATAAATACTCGTTAATCTTAGGGAATATAGTATCACCGACATACTGACTGTACGTGACGTCCAAGTGGTTCCACAGAGGATTCTCAACTTTTACCAACTCTAACAGATTCGGCACTTTCGACATGAGCCACTCCACGTCTTTCGTGTCCACTAGTCCGTCATTTCTGCCGTAAATACACACTACAGGCACTGTTGTAGCACTGAGGTTATACAGAGGGGGTCGTTCACTTCCATATAACACTAGGTTCTGTTGCCTTCCGTAGTTGAACTTTTCAAATTTCTTACTCTTCATGGCCTGGCCGTACCGCGCCATGTTGTGTAAGGATGTTCCCGCCGGGAAGTGCCCGAACAAGGCTCTCGTGGTCTCGTTGGTGATCGACCCTACGTGAGGCGCGTACACGTAGTCGAACACATCGAGAATCATCGAACACAGCTTCTCAGTAAAGTCAGAGAGCTGACACAGAAACGCGCTCAGCTCCTGGCTGATCGCGCCCTTAGATAACACTTCTTCAATGCCGTACGTTGCTAACGCACCTTCCATCTTTTCGAACGCTTGAGTCACAGTTCTAAACATTTTCGACTGTGTGTTAAATTGCCTGCCAGCTGGTGCTAGCGCGATGAGGAGGTTCACTTTATCACAGTACGCTGGCCTTTCAGAACACATCACTAAGAAAGTCCCGGCGCCTTGAGAGAAACCGATGTAGTTAAGTTTCTCAAATCCAGTGTAATCTAGGACGTAGTCGATCATTGCTGGGACATCGTAGATTCCGATCTCTTCGATGTAGAAGTTCCAGTAGGCAGCATCTTTGTCAGGATTCAGGTACACGTGTCCTCTTGAGTAGTAGTTGCCCCTGACGTTGCCCACCCAGAGATCGTAGCATGCATCAGAAAGGAGGTATGCTAACCCAGCGTTAGGGCCGGCGTCTATCCAGGCGTCTGAGCTGAGTAACAGTCCGTGCATCAGGAGAACTGGTGGTGATCTCTTCTCTTGATGACAGTTCCTCGCCTGTGATATCCTGAACATTGTCAGAATGTATCCGTCATCAGTCACAACCATGTGTTGTTCAGACATGTATCCATATTTTCCTGTTAGCTCCGTGAAGTTGAGAAGGGAGTCTTTGGGGTATCCGAGGGATGCTTTCACCTCTTTCCTGATGGGCAGCCATGGCGTGCGGACCACGAAGCCGACGGCGACCACAGCCAGGGACACCAACAGGACGTTAAACGTGTTGAACCGTTTCGAAGACATGTTATCAACTGAAGCGAGCTCCTTCGCAAATCAACTAATCTACACAGTGCGTAAACCTGTACGCGCCGCGTGTCTGTGTGTCTGTGTGTTACGAGCAAGTTTTTTCTAACGTTTTTGAATATATGACGGTGTTTTGTTTTTATTTTTAGGGTTCCGTAGTCAACTAGGAACCCTTATAGCTTCGCCATGTCTGTCTGTCCGTCCTCGCTTAATCTCTGTGATCGTTAGCACTATAAAGCTGTAATTTGGTACCAAAAATTTGGTACGCCGACAAAGTGGAAAACTAAAAATTGGAAAAAAATGTTTTATTAGGGTAGCCCCCCTATATGTTAGTTACCTATATGTTGTACCCTAACGTGTGATATATTGTTGGATATGTATCTCAATGAATGAATAATCATTTTTGGATAATGTCAATAATTTCGGAAATAATCGCTCCAAAAGTAAAAAAAAAATTGTGTGTGTGTGTGTCCCTAACTTTTGAAAAATAAGTTCAGAAAATATGAAAAAATTCTGAAAAGTAGAACTTTATAAGGACTTTCTAGGAAAATTATTTTGAACTTGATGAGAAGAACAATTATTGTACAAAAAAGACAAAATGTGACAGACGGGAAACTACGGGACCCTACACTGAGCGTGGCCCGACACGCTCTTGGCCGGTTTTCTTTAAACTCAGTTTTAACAAGTTATTAATACGAGTATGTCCAAGGCCTTTTTTTTGTGCCGTTAATGATGTTGTGTGTATTTGATAATTAATGAAAATTAATTTTTCGTCGTTGATTCAATGATAATTTATTACCCTATGTTTTAGGCTATTTACTATAAAAGATAAATTGCCTTAAGTAAATATTTTATATCAATAACTGAAATATGTACTGCACGTTATACTTAACGTAAATAGCAGTTTATACCTACCTTAAATTATTAAAGTGATTTTCATTACGTTTCTATTAAAAAATAAATATCCCGCGCATCGTCGTGGTTCACACTAGTTAATATAAAGTAGTTATAACTACGTCAGTCTGTTGTCCGCTATTTATTTATAACTGACGATATCCTGTAACTTCGCTTAATGATTTTTGAATAATTATTAATTAATTTAAACAGTTTCTGTAAATAATGGCTTATTCCCAATTGTGAAAGATATACTAAGTAAATAACTTGAGTAATTATTGAGGGATAAGTAAGAGACAATTAGGGACGGGTACATATTAAAAATTTAAAAGTTAACCTGCCATTTATATAAAAAATATTATTACTATAATGTTGTGGTATTAGATATCTCTTCTTCTTCTTCCTGCCCTTATCCTATTTTACTTGGGGTCGGCGCAACATGCTCACTTTTTTGTTATATTAAAAACTTTATATTAAAAATAATAAAAAATACAATATGAAAAAAAAAGCTGCCAAGTGCGACGAGGGCTTAACAACAAAGAATTCTGATTACGTTACGATACGTACGTTCTGATACGTTTCCCTGTGAACTACATTTTTTGTGTCCTATAAATAAAGAACTATAATTTATTTAGTTTTTTTTTTCAAAAATTTAGGCTTTTTAGTTATGAAGTTAAAGGGATCCTATTTCATAAAGCCCGGATTACACTAATAAGATGTGGCTGTCAGTTAAGAAATAAAAAAATATATATTAATCTTTCGAACACACGTCATTCGAGACACAATAGAAAGACAACAGCAGCGCGACAGCCAGCTGTCATTTGATGCTTTTCCATCCATAAAAAACCACACCGTTAGCTCACTTTATCTAAATTCACTAAATGATGTTTTTCAGGTTCAAGGACATTTCACACTTAAACATGTTTATTAAAATAAATTTGAATAAAATTCGTATTAGTACACGTCATATTATGTTATTCTTCAATATGAGCAAATATATTTATGGCCACCCATGACGCTTAAAATTAAATAAACAAAGATTTTTTTGTAACATTATTATATAATTATTATTTAGCTTTAATGCAATAATTAAAAAAAATTATATAAGTTAATTATGTAAAAAAAAAATATTTTAGGTATGACGTTTTTACTGGTTATAAATATTCAAAACTTTGTTTTTATACAAATAAGCCAAAATGTAATCCATAAAACATTAAAAAAAATTACACCAATGATTGACAATGAAGGTTTTATTTGAATTTTCACGTCACTGAAGAACTGGCCTGGTCTTGGGTCAATTAGCATTGCCACGTGGGTTTTTTCTTTCCATGACCACTTGACAACCCAGCTAGCTTTATGGAAATTTTCTCGGAACCTATAATTTTATTATAACGATTAGTTAAAAAATAAATAAACCAATTATATAATTTTAAAAGAACTATTTTTTATAAGCATAACATACATTAAATATAACATCGTTTGACATAACATACATTTAATATAAAATCGTTTGACATACCACTCAAAAGATATAACACTTGTTTGACATACGATGAAAACCAACTAAGATAGGTCTAAGATTCTCGTGTATTGTTTACAAAAACAACTGGACTCGAAAAGAATAAAGTCATCAGGATATTAAATACTAGCTTTTGCCCGCGACTTTTTTCGCATGGATTAATAGCTACCGTTCCCGGGGGATTTCCGGAATAAAAACTATCCTATGTCCTTTCTCGGGTCCCAAACTATATCTGTACCAAAAATCCCAGGATATAATATTATTCAAATCGGCTCAGTGGTTTAGGCGTGAAGATTTAGAAGAAGGACATTAATCATTTAGTAAAATGTTTTATTAAAAAAATATCTTTAGACAAAGATTCCATAAATTATTTTGGTTTTTATTAATAGGCCCGTTGCCTAGCCTGGTTAACGAAATTCGCGTTCTAAAACCAGTCGGAGCAAATAAAATTAATAATTGGAATAAAAATACATTTTATTACTTGATTTTACCAAAAATCATAAAACTGGTTATTATACACATATACAACATTTTTGTTCGGAAGAACAAAAAATATAATGCTCATTTTATTTTTTGGCAATGGAGCTATAACATTTGTTCCAATTTATTTTATATGTACGTGCCCACTAGAATATAGACATTATTAATATCTATAGAGAAATAAAGACAATTATTCCACATCCAAAGTGCTATAAGTACCTACAAATAAAATATTTGGTGACAACTAATTAACGACTAATTGTGTAATAATAACTCTATAATACAAACAACATTAATTAACGAATCGGTCAAAAACAAACTACGGACTCATTTACATTAACAATTGTGACTTTTGTGAAATATATGTACTAGCATGCACAAAACCTAGAATATTCAAATATTATTTTTGAGACTGATGACCTTAGTGTATAAATAATGTTTCAAGTTCAAAGATACTAAGAAACTCTAGTTTAAGATACTTTTAACACATATTTTACGATATTTTTAAGAACTAAAAATAGGTTTTTAAGAGAAAGGGAATAGTTTTCTGTGAATTTGCTATAACTTGAGAATCAGTCATAAAGCGGATTCTATCTAACTTTGATGTTTTATTTAAAAATATTTTAATTTAAAACTTTATACGCTGGATGTTTAAAAACAATACGATCTTCAAATTATGACCGCATCAAGTTAGGGCATTAGCCTTTGTCCTCACCTCCGTCAACACAATTTTAAACCAAAATAGTAATTAGTAGAACATTCCAATTAATGAAAAAACCATTTGGAGCCAAGGTTAAAACATTATAAAAACAAAATCAGGCTAATACCCACTGTCACGGCACGTATATCGATATTTAATTACTCGGGAACATTTCCAACCGAACACCGCACTACGCACTCGAAAATTTTAATAAATACTCGTTAATCTTAGGGAATATAGTATCACCGACATACTGACTGTACGTGACGTCCAAGTGGTTCCACAGAGGATTCTCAACTTTTACCAACTCTAACAGATTCGGCACTTTCGACATGAGCCACTCCACGTCTTTTGTGTCCACTATTCCGTCATTTCTGCCGTAAATACACACTACAGGCACTATTGTCGCACTGATGTTATACAGAGGGGGTTGTTCACTTCCATATAGCACTAGGTTCTGTTGCCTTCCGTAGTTGAACTTTCCGAATTTCTTACTCTTCATGGCCTGGCCGTACCGTGCCATGTTGTGCAAGGATGTTCCCGCCGGGAAGTGTCCGAACAGGGCTCTCATGGTCTCGTTGGTGATCGACCCTACGTGAGGCGCGTACACGTAGTCGAACACATCGAGAAACGTCGAACACAGCTTCTCAGTAAAGTCAGAGTGCTGACACAGAAACGCGCTCAGCTCCTGGCTGATCGCGCCCTTAGACAACACCTCTTCAATGCCGTACGTTGCTAACGCACCTTCCATCTTTTCGAACGCTTGTGTTATAGTTCTAAAAAGTTTCGACTGTGTGTTAAATTGCCTGCCAGCTGGTGCTAGGGCGATAAGGAGGTTCACTTTGTCACAGTACGCTGGCCTTTCAGAACACATCACGAAGAAAGTCCCGGCGCCTTGAGAGAAACCGATGTAGTTAAGTTTCTCGAATCCTGTGTAATCCAGGACGTAGTCGATCATTGCTGGGACATCGTAGATTCCGATCTCTTCGATGTAGAAGTTCCAGTAGGCAGCATCTTTGTCAGGATTCAGGTACACGTGTCCTCGTGAGTAGTAGTTGCCCCTGACGTTGCCCACCCAGAGATCGTAGCATGCATCAGAAAGGAGGTATGCTAGCCCAGCGTTAGGGCCGGCGTCTATCCAGGCGTCTGAGCTAAGTAACAGTCCGTGCATCAGAAGAACTGGTGGTGATCTCTTCTCTTGATGACAGTTCCTCGCCTGTGCTATCCTAAACATTGTCAGAATGTATCCGTCATCGGTCACAACCATGTGTTGTTCAGACATGTATCCATATTTTCCTGTTAGCTCCGTGAAGTTGAGAAGGGAGTCTTTGGGGTATCCGAGGGATGCTTTGATCTCTCTCCTGGTGGGCAGCCAGGGCGTGCGGACCACGAAGCCGACGGCGACCACGGCCAGGGACATCAACAGGACGTTAAACGTGTTGAACCGTTTCAAAGACATGTTATCAACTGAAGCGAGCTCCTTCGCAAATCAACTAATCTACACAGTGCGTAAACCTGTACGCGTCGTGTGTCTGTGTGTCTGTGTGTTACGAGCAAGTTTTTTCTAACGTTTTTGAATGTATGACAGTGTTTTGTTTTTATTTTTTGAAACTTAGTTTAAGCAAATTATAATATGTCCAAGGCCTTTGTTTTGTGCCATTAATGATGTTGTGTGCTTTGAGTTTTTGTCGTTAAATTTAATTAATGACAATAATTACCCTACGTTTTAGGCTATTTACTAGAAAAGATAAAGCCTTAAGTAATTAATATTTCCTATCAATAACTGAAATATGTAATGCAAGATAATAGCAAATAAATAAACACGTTGTACTTAACATAAATAGCAGTTTAAACCTTAAATTATTTTACCAACTTTTTTCATTACGTTTTTGATAAAAAAATAAATATCCCGCGCATCGTCGTGGTTAGCACTAGTTAATATAAATTAGTTATAACTACGTCAGCCTGTTGTCCGCTATTTATTTCTAACTGACTATATCCTGTGATTTCGTTTAATGATTTTTGAATAATTGTTAATTCATTTAAACAATTTCTGTAAATAATGGCGTATTCCCAATTGTGAAAGATGTAATGAGTAAATAATTATAGTAATTATTACTAAGGGATAATTACAGGTTATAGATTAAGGGTTAGCCTGCCATTTAAATATTAAAAAAACATTACCATAATCTTTTGTCTTACTAAAGTTTATCTTAGACCTCAAAGTCATTGGTGAAGGTAAGCATCGTGTGGAAACTTGGACTTGTAGTAAATATAAGTCCGAAATCGCCATTCTGTCTCGAGCGCGCGTGGTGATCAACGCTCGTGCCTTCTCTTAAGAGAAGAGGCCTTTGCTCTGCAGTGGGACAGTAATAAGCTGGTAATATTGTTATTATTTTGCGGTCTTAGATACCTATAATTAAAAAATACCAACTGAAAAAAAATTGAAAGCGTAAAAAGCCGCGCAGCCTTTTCTAGGAATAAAAAAATGCCAAGTGTGAGTCATACTCACCAACAAAGAATTTTGATCATAAAGGTTTCCCTGTGATTATGTAAATCTCAGTGTCCTGTAACAAAAAAAAACTATATTTATTTTGTTTTTTTTTTTAACTTAAGGCTCTTTAGTTGTGAAGTTAAAGGGACCCTATTTCATAAAGCCCGGCTTACATTAATAAGATGTGGCTGTCAGTTAAGAAATAAATTAAAATTAAACAGTTTATTAGTTACTAGCTTTTGCTCGCGGCTTCGCTCGCGTTAGAAAGAGACAAAAAGTAGCCTATGTTACTCTCCATCTCTTCAACTATCTCCACTTAAAAAATCACGTCAATTCGTCGCTCCGTTTTGCCGTGAAAGTAAGACAAACATACAGACAGACAGACACACTTTCCCATTTATAATATTAGTATGGATTGGAGAATCTTATCGTCTTGTTGGGGTTTTTCTATTTCGTAAAAATTAGCTGTCTTTCTATGAGCCCAGGTTGATCCCTAACCATTTTGACGGGCCTGTTGTACGGTTAGTGACCCTGACTGTAAGCCGGGAGTAGTGGTTTCGATTCCCACCTAGGGCAAACTTTGATGAGCATGGTTGTTTGTTCTGTCTGGGTGTAATTTATCTTTAAGACGTATGTTTTTATAAATTATATTATTATAAGCATATCAGTTGTCTGGTAACCAGTACAAGCAGTACTTGGTTTGGGATCAGATAACCGTGTGTGACTTATACAAGATACTAGCTTTACTTTACCAGCCCGCGACTTCGTCCGTGTGGCTTAATAGTTCCCGTTTCCGGGGGATTTCGGGAATAAAAACTATCCTATGTCCTCTCTCGGGTCCTAGACTATATCTGTTCCAAATTTCATTTAAATCGGTTCAGTTGTTTAGGCGTGAAGAAGATACAGACAGACAGACAGAGTTACTTTCGCAATTATAATATTAGTACGGATTTTTTATTTTATTATTGCTTCTAGGTATAAATAATGGTCTCGTTTTGCATTCGGATGAACGGAACCCTATAAAACCTGCCAGGGTTGCGGTATAGTTCTAATGGTTACCAGGGTCCCGGAACATGAAGGACAACCAAAGAAACAAGGGTGGGTTTTAGTCAGTAAAAGTCTGACACTTCCTCCCGCCCCACCTAAGGCGGGAGAAGTCATTTGATGATTTCCCATCTATAAAAACCCCTAAAAAACCTCGTCCTTAACTCACTTTATCTAAATTCACGAAACGCTGTTTTTCAGGTTCAAGGTTTCGGAATGTTTATAATAGTTACCGTGACCCTGGAACATAAAGGGCAATCGAAGGAACATGAGTGGGTTTTAGTCAGTAAGAGTCTGACACGCCCTCCCGCCGCATCCAGGACGAGAGCAGTCATTGGATGATTCCCACTCACCAAAAAAAAAGGGGTACTTCACACTTAAACATGTTTATTAAAATAAATTTGAATAAATTCGTATTCGTACACATATTACAATATTCTTTAATTTAAGCAAATATATTTTTGGCATTCACGCATGACGTTTAAAATAAATAAACAAAGATTTTTTGTAACATTATTATATAATTATTAATTAGGTAGCTATTCTGTAATAAAAAAAAACCCTTATAAAAGTTAATTATGTAAAAAGTTTTTATATTAGGTGTGACTTTTTCCTGGTTATAAATATTCACAACTTTGTTTTTATATATTTATAATTATGTAGTCTATAATATTCAAAAAAAAATGAAACTACTGATTGACAATCAAGGATTTATTTAAATTTTCACGTCACTGTGGAACTGGCCTGCCCCCTTACCATGATGACGTTTAAAGTAAGATTGTTTTATTCCTGTTCCAGAGTGTGCAAGTGACAGTGTTAGACACTTTGTCTAGCGCCGTCTCTTTCCCACTGAAAGTAATATCAAAGTAATACAGTCGGGGTTGCGGAATGTCTATAATAGTTACCGTGACCCTGGAACATAAAGGGCAATCGAAGGAACATGAGTGGGTTTTAGTCAGTAAGAGTCTGACACGCCCTCCCGTCGCACCCAGGACGGGAGCAGTCATTGGATGATTTTCCACTCACCTAAAAAAAAAAAAAAAAAGACTGGAGGTCTTACTAAAAATAATTGTTATTATTACTATATTTTATATATTTTAAAAGTTTAAATATTGTATTATAAATAAATAATATCATTAATCTGGATTAAAATTATAAAAAAAGTCAAGATGTTTATAAAATACTAGCAGTTCCTCGCGGTTTCACCCGCGTTACGTTAAGTTTTTGGTTACTGCCTCGCTCCCGTAGGACATAGCGTGATATTATATAGCCTATTTTACTCAGGGATAATGAAGCTTTCGAATGGATAAAGAATTTTTTAAATAGGTCCAGTAGTTTTTGAACCTATTCATTACAATCAAACAAACAAAGTTTTCCTCTTTATAATATTAGTATAGACAAGGTTACTATAAAGCGGAATTAATTACACATCGTTCATTATAAATCCCTATGGTTTATTAATATACGGTCGCGGTCTGAAAAGGGTTACCAATTTTGAAAGTACATTCTATATCACACTTTTTTCATTAAAATCTAAAATGCCATATCATGTTATTTGTTACCTTTTAGAAGTTATTGTGCAAAATGACACAACGAGAACAACAAAGACGTTACTAAGCAACGGCTTCGGCTTAGCCATGTTTCGTCTCTATCGTGCACTTGACGTTTGGCAGTTGTGTAACAGTGACAGGCATAGTGCCAAAGTCAGTGCTTAGTGACGTCTATTTATCTCGCCATAAGTGATGACGAAACTCTTTTCTTAATTTTATTTGTGGAATTGACATTTGTCAAAAAATATCGTTTGAACGTCGTTTAGACAAGAGTAAAATTTTACGAAATATTTTTATTCAAATCGAAATAAAATGGCAAGTTTAACCCTGGAGCAAGGGGCAATCTTTGAAAATGGACACAGTTTTATATCATTAGTGCCTTATCACGAAAATTCATTATAACTATTGTGATTTACTGTGAGGTTATATTAGATCATGGAAATTATTCAGGAAGAAGTGATGCCGTCTACTACGTAGTGTATCCTGCAACAGAATTCTTTCACATTAATTACGTTCAAGATAATGCACGGATACACCCAGCTTGTGCTACTATGGCGTGGTTCATTCTGCACCGTGAAATTATTCATCTCATTCAATAGCCCGCTCGGTCTGCTGATTTAAACTCAATAAAAAATTGTGAGGGCTTATGGATCAGCGCTGGAACTGACAAAATGAAAGAAATCCTCATAGATCACGCTGTGCTCGAGTGATACCAGAAAATGATACCAGAAATACTGATATATGCGCGTATCTTGTTGCATCTATGCACTAGTCGTAACTGCGGAGTAATGTTATACTAGATATTGAATAAAGATTTTTTTAAGATTTGATTTATTATTTCCTTATTCTTATTTAAAAAAACTATTATACTACTATTATAATTGCGAAAGTAACTATCTGTCTGTTGTCTTGCTTTTGCGCCAAAACTACCGAAACGGGTACACAGATAGTCTATAGCCTAAGCAAGGGCATAGGAAAGTTTTTTATTTAATTCCAAGGGAACGGGAACTACGCAGGTAAAACCGCGGGGAACAGATAGTATTTAATAAAGATTTTGTTCAGTGTTTTTTTATTATTTCTTCATATTCATATTCAAAAAACTAAATTAGTCATAGCTGCAAAGTGATGTTATACCAAATATTGAATAAAGTTTTTTTTTTAACTTTTATTTATATTATGTCTTCATATTCTTATTTTAAAAAATAATTGTTTTTAAAAGTAGGTTTTCTGTATATCAAACCTTTATAGTAGTCAGTCCATCACCTATAGCGATTGATTGTCATATCATTAGAGAAAATAATCTGTGATCAATCAAATTATCATGAAATAGACATTTAGAACTTGTTGCCTCAATGTGTGCATGCAATTGTGATCCTTATGGTGGTAAAAACTTTCAGACCGTGACCGTACCTATTAATCTTAATAGGTAAGTCTAAGAATGCGAGGCTAAACTAAGAAATTCCCATGACGTCATACCAACAGGTATAATATAAGCACTAGGAAATTTTATAGACCTCTAGTACGGTCAGCAAAGTTATTTGGTACATAGGCCCGTCATTTGATTTAAATTTTCTCGAAAACCAATACTTAATCCTACAAACACACGTGATTAGGGACACAATAGAAAGACAATAGCAGCGCGACAGCCGGCTGTCGCTTGGTCTATGAAAGGTTAAATAAATAATAAATAAATAATAATACATAATATCCTGTCATAACTCTATATCTCTCTATCATCTATATCTATTATATAGATACATTAATCCTTCGAACACACGTGATTTGAGACACAATAGCAGCCCGACAGCCGGCTGTCGGTTTGTCGTTGAAAGGTTAAACCCAGACACAGAACAAACAGTCAAGCTTATCACACAAAGTTTGTCCTGGCTAGGAATCGAACCGACCTCTGGCTTAGCAGTCAGGGTCAGTGAACACTAGACCCTTAATATAAATTGAAGTAGAAAATACAGAATTGGTTCTTTAATTGCTTTAATATCCGTTTTGATTGACCAAAGTCCCTAACACAATTTAAAAAAAACTATTATATAACTTTTGTGAAGGTTAGAGAAGACATTAATTAAGACCAGGAAAACAGTTAATGTAATTAAACTTATGTTGACAAACAAACAAACATAGTTGTACACCTACATAATTAGTAAGTCCAGCGACATATTAAGGACGCGATAATATACAATGTGTTAATGAAATAACCCAAAACCTGAAACTAGTTTGTTTAGAATCGGCAGCAAAATCGAATACAATAATTTTTATTATAGGTTATATTTTTCCAAAAAAATATTATTTGTCATGCCGCCTCTAATATTTTTTAACGACGCTGTACACTACTGTCCAACGCGATGAACACGATAGTGCTCCCGTGTTCGTTGACAGCGGCGCGGCGATAGAGCTACGAGTCTGTAAGAAGTAGCGCGACAACAACATTTTCAAATATCTATTACTATAATTTATGAAAATAAATAATTATACGTCATAACCATTTATTAGTATAAAAGCCGGTTGGGGTGTCCGAGGTTTTGGGTTATTTCATTAACACATTGTATATGCTCAGTATGCTCAATCTATACTAATATTATAAAGAGGAAAGATTTGTATTTTTTGTATGCAACGAATAAACTTAAAAACTATTGGACCGATTTTTAAATATCTTTTTTTATTAGAAAGCTACATTATCCCTGAGTAACATAGGCTTATAATATCACGATATGACCCACGGGAGCGAAGCAGTAACCAAAAAACCTAACGTAACGTGGGTGAATCCGCGAGGAACAGCTAGTGACTAATAAACATGTAATCCGTACTTTTCAGTACTAATATTATAAATGCGAAAGTAACTCTGTCTGTCTATTCTTCACGTCTAAACCACTGAACCGATTTGAATTAAATTTAGTACAGATATATGATAGTTTCTCGGGACCCGAGAAAAGACATATGATAGTTTTTATCCCGGAAATCCCCCGGAAACGGGAACTATTCCACGCGGACGAAGTCGCGGGCGAAAGCTAGTGAATTATAAAACAATATAAAATCGTAAAGAAAACAGTAAAAAATCAGTAAAAATCAGTAAAATCATATTTATTTTGTAAATAGGTTATAAACATAACACTTTTACACGTCAATATTGTTTTTTTTTAATTAAGCGAACGATGGGGCCGGTGTGTTTTTGTGTTTTGTGTCTCTTTTAAAGTCCATACAATCGTATTGGTCAAAAATGTGCGAGAACCATGGAGGTTTGTCTGAGGTACTCTCTAGATGAGAGAAGCACACAGATTTGAGTGGACCTGTCCAGACAGTGCAAGCATTTGTCAGTAATCGTTTAGCTCAACTAAAAACTTTAAGGTGCTCAACGTCTTGACGAACAGTACCAAAGTAAGGACATTTGGGTAGGCCGCATTAAATACTCAAACCGTCAGACTGCATACTTATATAAAAAAAAAAACAAAACTTAGAACAACGACCTCCATAGTCCTTACATTCACAAAAAAAAATATACAAAAACATACATATACTTCAAAAAGTACACGTCAATGTCAAATAAAAATATTAATAATAAAAAAATTATATACTTTAAAAAGTACACATCAATGTCAAAATAATAATTAAAATGTCAAAGAAGAAAAAAAAATGTAAATAAAGTAAAAGTTGTAGTTATAGTTGAATTAACGCAATAGGGCTCTCAAAGACATCTCAAAAGTAAGGACAACCCTAGCGCTCGCGGTTGCATCGGGTCACTGACCCGATAGATAAGATAGGCCTTTCCCCTAGACAAGTGGCATTGTAGAATAGATAGCGGAATCGAATAGATTTTCAAATGTATTGAGATGTCAAATTGTTTAGCCAAAGCTTATGTCAACCCCATACATTTGACAATTTATTCTAATCTACAATCTATTCTACAATGCTACTTGTCTAGGGGAAAGGCCTATCTTTCAAATTGAATCAAACTGTACATGGTATGCAAATTTAAAAAAAATCGGTTAAGTAGTTTAGGAGTCTATCGCCGATAAACAACATGACGCATAATTTAATATACTAAGATATCAATCAATTATACTAATGTATGTTTATCAAAACATTCCAAGGCTAGGGTCAAGGTGTGTTACTAATAGTTTTACAATTATGATAACATTAGATAATATATTAGATAATATGCTAATGTTATAAATGGGTTAGTGTGTTTGTTTATGTGTTACTAGCTTCTGCCCGCGGCTTCGCTCGCGTTGGAATGAGGCAAAAAGTAGCCTAAGTTACTCTCCATCCCTTCAACTATCTCCACTTCAAAAATCACTTCAATTCGTCGCTCCGTTTTGCTGTGAAAGAAAGACAAACATACAGACAGACACACTTTCCCATTTATAATATTAGTATGGATGTTTTCACACGCTATTTGTTGACACTGTTTTGTTAAGTATTTAAATATATAGACTGTGGAGAAAGGTATTAGGGTTATTTCTCCAAAGAATATAAATGGAATCCTATTATATAATAAGCTTCGCTGCTCCGTCCGTCTGTCAGCGAGTAAGTAGAACAGTAAATAGCTGGGAATAGATTCTCATGTACCATAAATACGATAACCATAATAGAGTTGAAATTTTCACAGAATATGTATTTTTATTGGCGCTGTAACAACGATTATTAAAAAGAAAATAAGGTTTAAAATTAATGTGATATCATCGGCTACACAAAATACCTCTTTGGCTTAAGGTCTTCGTGGTTAAGTGCTTCTCATGCAATGGGTACCAATGTGACTTTTTCAGTTCATTTGTACTTTCTAAAGCCTATCTTGGACATCACTGACATCCCGCGCCTCGGATAAGCACGTAAAGACGTTGCCCCCGGTTGTTATTCATTGAACTTTAACAGTCGTTACGTGTAGTCGGAAGGCAGAAAGTCTGACCAGTCTAACAAAGGGTATCGTGTCGCCCAGTTACTGGGTTGTGGAGGTCTGATAGGCAGTCGCTTAACGTAAAATACTGGTATCCAGCTGTAAACGGTTACACTGAAAGCCGATCCCAATAAAGTTGGGAAAAGCTAGGGAAATAATCATTAAAATACCTCTTTGGCTTAGTGAGAACGACAAGCAGTAGCTCCCGTTTATTATTCATAGAACTTTGACAGTATGGCCCGATTTATTGGTCTCATTTGTAATTAGTAACTTGTCTTAGGGTATGATGGGACTAGCATACGCTGTGCGTTATAAAAGTCCAAGAAGCCATTTTTTTTTGGGATTATCCCGCTACCCTATTCTCAACCACTGCAACTCCTGAAAGTCAGAAGTGGAGTTCGCCAGAAAAGCGCCGAGTAATGAAGCTCGATGAGTCCCGGAGAAACGATTCAACTGTCTTGGACCCCTCAACGAATATTAATCGGAAGTCAGAAAACTTGTCAGTCTTACCAAAGGTTTCCTATTATCAAGTAGCTGGATTGAGAAGGTCTGATAGGGTCGATTAACTAGCGGTCCCCCGCGGTTTCACCCACGTTGTATCAGATTTTCGGTTACTAAAAAAAGAAAATAAAAAGTATTCTATGTCCGTCCCCTGGTCCTAAGCTACCTCCCCACCAACTTTCAGCCAAATCAGTTCTGCCGTTCCTGAGTTATAAAATGTGTAACTAACACGACTTCCTTATATAAGATATTGTTATTCATATGAATCTAGTTAGACTAGAACCGGCACCGGGATTACGTATCTTGCAATAGCCGAGCGATCGCGATAATTTAGCAAAATTTGCTGCTCAAACGTCAATTCAAAATACGTCACGTCAAAGAGCAATCTAGCGATAGTGCTGCCTCTGTGGAGCAATCAGTTAACTAAAATATGCATTTTTCGTTTGGTGGTTTCGTATTTAGTATGGTTTTTAAGAGCAAACTTAAGATTTTTTGTTAACGGTTATATTTAATTAGCTCCAGCGATTGCTACTTTATCGTCATCGTAGCAATAATGCATTAGAACAATCAGCGAGCGATTAGCAATCGGTTCATACATAATACGATTTTTTTTGACGATCGCGCGGTGATCGCGCGATCACTGCGCAAATATTGCTCATTGCTGTTTCATAGGTAATAACCCCGCCGGTCTCTCCCGGTCTAAAAAAATATAATGAGGTGATGAGCTAATACAAAGTACGAGTAAGTAATAAAATATGTACTTAATATTTAATTTAGATACTTTTATTTACCTGCGGTTAACCATCACATGAATACATTAACAATGTATTTAAAAGTAATTTACCTACATCTACATAAGTGTAATAATTAACTACCAACAACACGCAATATCAGGTAAATAAGGTAAACTAATAACATAATTATTAAATTACGCTAAAAGTATAAATAACCATATATATGTAGTATTCAATATTTCCGTAGATTGCATGCAAATATAGTTTTTTACATCGCCTTGTTACAAGCATTAATTATTATTAAAATTAACATAACGTTTGGCTTATTAGCTAAGTGTTAGTTTAAGATTAGTATTGACAGAATCCGGTATTTATTTAGACGATACTTTGTACATGTTAAAAATAAAGTATAGTAAGTATAATTTATTATGGACGATAGTCACGTAGTCCCCTTGGTATGTGTTTCATTTTCGGGTAGTTGTATCCAAAAATGAAACACATCTCACACACATCGCGCCCCCATTCTTTGAACAATTGCCTACGTTTTGACAACTTATATTTATTTATTTATTAAAAAAACTTTATGCACATGTAAAAAAAAACAATGCACAACGGCGGACTTAATGCCTTGGGCATTATCTACCAGTCTACCTTATATATATATTTGAAATCGTTATAAACAAAAGTTTAACACGGCATTTTTTTTCTTATAATAAGGGAAAAATACAGCCAGCCAGTACAGTATACGTAGATAGTTTAATTCTTTTTGAGACTTTTTAGCTTCGGACTACTGGTAAGGACTAGCAAAGATCTGGGAATGACTACCGGGAACAACATCTTGCCATGTTTTTTTAGGCACGGGATATCCTTGATAATGATAAACTTAACCTAAGGCCAGAGCATAAGTGTGCGTCCTCTGTTCAATAAAAAACCGGATTTTAATACTTAGCTGGTAATGTAATTTTTAACTGGTAATTGTATGATTAGTTTACAAGGCATACTCTTGCTTTGACACGTATACGTGACAGAAATAAAAGGTCAAAGTACGTTAGAATTGAAAAAGTCACATTGGTACTTGGCTAACTTTCGCGACTTGAATACTGGAGCACCACGGTTTTATTCCTGAACAAATAAGGTAAAATAATGGCGAAAAATAAAACCCCTTATTACCAAATAACTTCAAATTAAACTTACTTAAACACTTAAGAAAAATCTATTCTTTTTCCTCGTATATTTTTATTATTAAAAATGTTCTCCACATACACATATCGTCAATAGCAGCTATTGAGGTATTATCGCTGTTAGAAGATATTAAAAGCAGTATTGTATGTAAGGAACCAATACTTTTGTCTGGATGTAAGCAGAACAATGCAGGCTAACAGAGGACGGTATATATATTTTTCTGTACGTTTGTCCATTCATTTGTTCTCGTGACAATGGCATGTATGGAGGTATGTGCGAAGCAGTTATGCTAGTGAAGGAAGCGGCGGCGCGCGAGAGGCAACGACGAGCCTCTCGCCCCGGACTAAGACCCAGGCGAAGACGTCGAGAGTCGCGAGACGACTACCGGCCACCGTAGGCGCGGTTCTGCGGATGGCGAGCGATGGGTAGCTCGCCGCCCGGCTAGGACCAGGACCGCGTAGACGGCGCGTTTTGTTCCACGCGCGCCTCAAAGAGAAGGAGTCAGCACAGGAAGGGGCCCAACAGGGCCAACGCCTGCCGGGGTTGCGGAATGTTTATAGTGGTTACCGTGACCCTGGAACATAAAGGGCAATCGAAGGAACATGAGTGGGTTTTAGTCAGTAAGAGTCTGACACGCCCTCCCGTCGCACCCAGGACGGGAGCAGTCATTGGATGATTTCCCACTCACCAAAAAAAAAAAAAAAAAAAGGTATGTGTTTGTAGACATTGATTGGTCTAGGCAGGTACTTGCAATTCAGCTTTGTTACTAAAAGTGTCAATAGAAGGTAATGATAAAAATACCAGCCTTTTGTCTCACTGCAGGGCAAAGGCCTCTTCTTATAAAGCGACGGTGCGAGCATTAATCACCACACACTTTCAAAGTGGATTACTGGTTTCGGACTCAGGCTGAGGCTACAGTAGGCAGCAATTTGCAATGCGATTGGAAGAGCGAAACGAGATAAACATGGAATGGCTACATTATAACCGAAAATCTGGCGTATATTCGATTCAATTTCGCTGATACGTCGATGTAGCCGGTGCCGCGATTACAGTGATGTAGTTCCTGTCGCAGAAATAATCAAAGATCGCTAGTAATATTTGATGAACGGTGTAGCCATTTAGTGAGAATCCACGTATTTGTTTCAATCGCTCGTGCGTCGCAGTTCGCGTCGCAGCCT